>JAZKJV010003195.1:600000-962214 GCA_037367405.1 Ottelia alismoides
CAGGATTTGCTTGAGGTTTCCTAGTAATTGATGCCTTGTTTTTTTTTCTGTTGTGAAATTGTGATTAAAAAATGAGATTAGTATACTATACAATTTACATTTTGTGACATTTACATGTTACAATTGGATTCTACTTCACATATAACCAACTAACTTTTCTAGAGTTTCCGATTTGTTAACAGGTGTTGTGTAGCACAATTTGTCTCTACAAATATCCAAAGAAATGTCTTCCTCTTTTATATTTTTTTAGTAAGGGAATAAATTCATTAACATTATTATATATTTCTCAAAATGTCAGGTTAAGTATAAAGATAATAAAAAAATCACTTGAATTTTCATACATTCCACAACAAACGCATAAAATCTATACTCAACAACTACATTATTTCGAACACAAAGGAACTAATAATTAAATAAAGAAGTAATTATGAAACAAAATAAGCAAACTAATCCCAAGCCTTGTACTTCTGTGTCGTGAGAAGTGAGAAGGAGTTCGAAGGAGGTGAGTTTGAGTGGAACTCCGCTGATAACAACCGAAGAACCCAACCATTAAAACACCAAAACAGGAAAAGCTACCATCCATATAGGCACCTCTTTCGTAGAAAGCGTCAATACCGTAGGCAAGCGACTGGAGTTGACGAAGCAGTGATCATCCACAACCGCAAAAGATGAAGCGATCGAGAATAATGCAAGAAATAAAAAGGCTAGACATGGAGAATGAACCTCTTTGGTAGAAGCACCCTCATCATAGGCGAGTAGCTAAATTCCACGAAGCAGTCGTCATCGCCAATAGCAAGAGATGAAGAGCGGCGGAAAATCTTCGTCTTTGTAAAGAGGAGATAGTGACAGAACAAAAGAGAAGAAGAGCAACAGATGGGAGCCATCTCAAATGCATCAGACCAAGGCAAGTGAAGAGGTGGACACGTGCAACTGAAGAGACGGACACGTGTTTTTTTTATTTAAAAATGGGAGAGAATATTAGAAGAGGAAGAGGAAGTTCGGGAATTGGATGAGAAGTAAAGTACATGAGTTGAAGGCTAAATAGAAAACCCATGTGGCAGCAAGTTGAGGAAATACCATGAAAGATATACTAAGGGAGAGCAAATAGGACATCCAGGTGTCATTAGGCTAAAGTTGGGGATGAGGACCCAGCTTTAGTGTATGTTATAGATTTCTAATACTTTGTGGTTAGTAGATGAAACGATCCAAGAAATGTTCTTGGGATCATGTGGTTTCATCATATGATTTAAATTTTTTCAAATTCCGATGCACCAAGCGACTAGTGCGACTAGTCGCTCCGATCGCATTAGATGCGATCATCACGCTTTCGTGATGCGCTTAAGGATTTCCCATATCCTTCAATAAGTAGATCGGTCGTCCTTTATGCAGATCTCGAGAGTTGGACCTCTCATATATGTAAACCCTGATAATGGTCTCTCTTATTCTTTATTATGGGGACATGGAGACAGTTCGCTTATATAGAGACATTGGAGAAGAGATTGCTTTTATTGAGGAGTCATGCGTAGATGATGATGGACTTGATAGAAATCATGTACATACATCTCAAGTACAATAATGTCCCCTCTCAACCCCCCCCCCTCCTCCTCCGATTCTCCCATACTTGTTGTTGTTGGAATAAAGAACATAAAACATAAGCTGGGAGAAACAAAATAAAAAACATGCATTTTTTAGTTTCCCTTTTTCCCTTTGTTATAAGTCGTTCACCTCTTTTTTCGCCTTTCCTCTTTTTTCAATTGGCTTTTTTTGTATTTGTGACCCAACGAGGCCCAAGATGTTTGTTCTTCTTCTTCTTATTGGATACAGCCAAATTGAGTCCAAAACTCATGCCCCCCCCCCACCTTTTGTGTGGCCAGCACCCCCCCCCCCACCTTTTGTGTGGCCAGCAACCAATCTTCTCTTTTAATCAATAAGCCCAATTGGGGCATGTACTCCCCTCTTATTTCCTTTAAAAATAAAGGGGATTTGGCCCATGCTTCTTCTCATGCGAGAATAGATTTCCGCAAATGGAACCCATCACCGATGTCGGGGGCATGGGAGAGCTCACACACCATCTCGGGCAAGGAGGTATGGGTCAACACGACAGGAGGAGGCCCCGGAGGCAAAGCAACTCTACCCGGATGCCTGGAGTTGCGGTTGTGGTGATCTGAAGCACTGCAGGAGGTTGTGAGGGGGTCGATGATAGAGGTTGGAGGGCATCATCACTCGAAACAGGATGAGGACTTGATGCTTGTGGCTATTATTGGAGAGGGTCAATCATGTTGGAGTCATGTGGAGGATGATGTTGGAGATCGCAATGAGGACATGTGGGAAGATGGCATCGAGCCCCTCCTTCCTCTTCTTCTTCAAGAACTGCAGCAGACCTCTCCCTTTTTTCCTTTCGAATGACCCATGGTTGTCGTCTTGAAGAGATGGGTTACACTATGAGGAGAAGAATTCCACGTCTATTGAAGAAATGGGTTGATCTGCATGAGGGGAGATTACCTGGAAAGCGAAACCCATGAATAGTGTTTCGTCGATGGGTTCCCGAGGAGATGACTTTACATAGAGGATATGCGATGGGTATGATGTGTTTCTTCTATTGATGGAGATTAGCATGTCAACTCCACTTAGGGTTTCGAAGCTCTTGGCGATCAGATCTGGTTGCTATAGAACATTGCGGTGTGTTTGCAATATTGCAGCATGAAAACGACGGTTGGTTAATCTCAGAAACTTGAACAAGAAATCCATAGAACAAATTTCCATAACTCATAAAAAAGGATAATAATATCTGGAAGACAATCCCAAAACCGACTCACTTTGATACCATGTTGTATAAGAACACGGAAGCAAATCTCAAACAAGAAACATAAACATCTTGATTTTACATGGAACCTTATTTCGTGAGGGAATAGGATGAAACCACGGGAGAAGGCCTCTAAGGGTCAGATGTTCTATTCCAATCTCTCAATGAATACATGGGATGTTGGGCTTCTTATACAGCCTCACAGACAAACCGGTCCAATTTAGATGTGGGACTAAACAAGAGAGAGAGATCAATTACCCATCTATCGCAGACTAAACAAGAGGGGGGTAATTGGATCTTGGAGAGATCCAATTACCCATCTATTACAAACTCTAACACACCGCAATGGGAGGGGGAATGAAATAAATATAAAATATTATGAACGATTGTATCCAGTCTAGTTAGATTAACTCAATGGATGGTTAGGTTAGCAGACTAAAGTAACATCAAGAGTTAGGATGTAAGATGAAGGGACTATCCAGGTGTCTGCATGTAATTACTGATTATGGAGGGGCTAGATATAAATATGAAAATTTACGAGACATGTATGTAAACCAATCTAATTTGTCTGGAAGCATCCAATTGTGAGCAAGATGTTCTACAAAAAATTAGATATGCTGCCCTAGTCTTTAAAGAGAAAAAACATTATATAGGTCATATCTCGTCTGATGAGTGGACTGGAGAGGAAATCTTTTTTCCTACCACACAGGTGAAATTGCTTACCTGAAAACTTAGGCAGTGGGCAAAAATGCTTAAAAGAAACATAAACAGCGACCATAATATTATCCCCTATCCTTTGAGCCCAAGAAAAACAAAATAAGAAGCACAAAGTAAAGGATGTCTACCATGACTAAAAAAAGAAGGAACAAGTTAATAATGATGCATAGCATTATGAATCTCTGCCATGCAACTGGTTTAGAGAATCAAACATAAAAGAGAAAGAAGCAAAGGTACCTTCATGATCACTAGCTTGACTAAAGCGTCATGCTCATAAGCAACAAAAAGCTTCAATAATTTGGGGATCTGTAGAGAGAAAATTTTTAATTTGTATTAGTATCTCGAAGCAATGTGGAGAAAATTTTTAATTTGTATTAGTATCTCGAAGCAATGTGGAGTTCGTATCTTGCACATTACTTACAATCCCCTTTGACATGCTACTCTGTTGATCAGTGCATGATTAAATTAAAGACTGCGGCAAGACAAACATCAGAGGCAACCAAAATATGGACCCACAAACATTGAAAATCTATATCTATATACCTACTTTAAAGGTGAGTTTTTCATCCATTGGCCTGCACGTGGCATCATGGGATGCCTCTGCCTGTTTGATCCACTGCGACTCAACACGTGGCCTTCTCATAAAGCAGCATTATGCCTCAAGTATAACCTCCCCTCATTACCTTTCAAAAAAAAACCTCCCCTCGTTCTCAACTCAGTGAAGTCTTGCTCTCTTGGGTTGCCACCCGTCAACCACACCTTTCTCCCTCAAACTTTATCTTCCACATGTATTTCCATTACATTTCTGACAATTTACAAAAGCCCCAATTTACTTAACTGAACCTCAAAGCTACCATAATATATTAATATGTCGATCCGGTCGTCAACCAGTTGCTACCTACAAAATATTATTAATTATTTTACCTACCTGCAAAATATCATTAATTAACTATTCTATATAAAATATTAAGCAACTGATCGTGTACCATTTGAACTATCTTTTACCATTTTTTACAAATTTACACATACGAAAAGATTGTTCAATATCAATATTTCTACTACCATTAAAATTATCTTAGATTATTTTTAATAGTCTCACCCCGTAAACTCCTAATCCTAAGGTTTTTACAACACTCCACTCAACGTTTATTTTTCTTAGACTCGGTATCTTTTTTTGGAAGCCTGAAATAGGGGGAGACGCTCTCCGGTGTTCACCCCATCTTTTATTTAATAAAGAAAAACAAAAGAGTTAGAGGAAAAAATAAAAGCGACGACAAAAGGAGAGACAAATTACATAACCCACTCCTCCACTAAACTCGCGGCATAAATCCCTACGTTTTCCTTATAAAAGCGTTGCCCCGAGAATAGTAAAGCATTCCTTCCCAGCCAAACAGCCCACAGGACGGCTAGAGGATAAATCATCTCCCTCTTAGATCTGCTCCTATTCGCCACCAGCGAGTTGCAAAACGCCTCGAGATCTTCAACGCAACACCAGGACAGCCCGGTCCCCTGCCATACCTGAATCACCTTGGGGCATCTGAAGAATAGATGTTCGACGGACTCAATCGCCTCCTCACAAAGAAGGCACCTATCCGAGGTGGACCCCAGAAGCCTAGCACATCGGTCCCTCGTCATCAGCCTTTTGTCTCCGAAACAGCCATAAGAAGAAACCAATTCGCTTCGGCAGTTTGAGAGCCCAAAGAAACGCACAATCGCAGATCATAATCTCCGAGCGTGATGGCAGTGGCCTGCATATTGCCCCAAAAGCCTTCTTAACAGTGAAAGGACCCCGCACGCCAACCCCAGTGGTCTCTCCCCTCCGTTGGGCGCCTCACCTCCCTGATAGCATCTAGCAGCGCCAAGAAGTCCTCCAGTCTCTAGTCGGAGAAATTTGACGAGAAGGCCGGGCACCAATTTCCATCCGACCAGCAAGCCGCCACCCTCACATACTTGTCCTCAGCGAGAGCATACAATCGCGGGAACCGCAGACAAAGGGGTCCCCTTCCTGTCCAATCATCCGACCAAAAAGCAAAGGATTCGCCCCCGCCGAGGATCATCCTAAACAAAGCAAGATTCTTGGAGAAAACCTCCGCCACCCCCCTCCAGAACGGAGTGGTATAGTCCATGCGAGCACCCGGCCTCGGCGGTGCCCCCCCAACACCGTAGATCTTGCGCAGCACGGTACAACAAAGATCCTCCGCAGGCCCCCAAATTCTGCTTGCCCACTTAAGAAGCAAGGCCTCGTTCATTTGCTCCAAACACTTCACCCCTAGCCCACCCTGATTCTTATTGAGCGTAATATCCTCCCACCCAACAAGGTGAATGCCCCTTGATTCCTCCCTATGATTGCCCCATAAGAAACCACGCATTCGCTTCTCCAGCCGGTCACGAATTCCCTTTGGAATACGGCGGTTCGACAGGAAATAAACCGGGATGGAGGATAGGACTGGCTTGAGGAGGACCAATCCCCCCCTCGATAAAACAGCCGACTTCCACCCCGCCAACCTCGCCTCAACCTTCTCCACGACTCTGAGCAATCTCTCGTCCTCGTTCTGCCCATAGCCAAGGGCATCCCCAGATAGTCCATTGGCAAAAAGCTGCATCCCGATCCTAACGCCTGCGCACAAGCAACAGCCTCCTCTACAGAAAGACTGATAGGGACGACCTTCGACTTATCACCATTCTTGAACAACCCGGATAATTCACTGTATATTTCCAGAGCCATGCCATTTGCCTCCGCAACCCCCTCCCCCCCTCAATGAAGAAGAGAGTATCAACGGCGTACTGTAAGAGCGGAACCATAGACCCGTCCCTCGAGTATCCATTTGAAAGCCCGCAATTAACTACACGAAGCGCAATGATAGCCAGGACATCCGCAACGAGGACAAACAACATAGGAGCAAGAAGGCACCCCTGGCGCACCCCCCTCCGAGGCTAGAAGAAGCCCCCCTCTGGGCGACCATTTACCATTACCGTAAAAGAAGATGTTGTCACACAATGCCTTATCCACGTAATCCACCTCTCCAGAAACCCCCTCCTCCGCAACACCGACCAAAGGAACCTCCAGTCAAGGCTATCGTAAGCCTTCGCATAGTCCACCTTCCACAAAACACCGCGCTTATCCCTCCTCCGCCAGTCAGCAATGATCTCCGACGTGAGAGTAAGGCAATCCGAGATCTGTCTCCCTGGAATAAAATCAGATTGCAGAGGGGAGATAGTGCTCTCAAGAACATGATTCAATCTAATGGCGAAGACCTTCGCGATAATCAAATATAAAGCGTTAGAAACCGCAACAGGACGGTAGTCGTCAATAGCATCCGGCACCGAAGATTTGGGGAGCAAAATGATCAATGCACGGTTAATCCTTTCGAAGCCCGCATTGCCCAAACAGAATTCAGCAACAACCTCCAAGACCTCAGAGCCAACCAAATCCCAAAAGTCCTTATAGAAAGACACCGGGAAGCCATCAGGTCCTGGAGCGGCATCAGCATTCAGCTCCCAAACCGCATCCTTAATCTCCTCCAAGGAAACATCTCGAGTGAACATGTCACAAAAAGAGGTCACCACGGGCATTGCACCTAGACCCAGCCACCTCCAGATTCTCGGTATAGTCCTTGATGAGACGTTTTTATAATAGTTGATAATAGCTTTCCCCATTTCTTTATTCCCCTCGACGCGGACCCCCTCAATTGAAATCGATCGCGGCGCATTGGGCCGACATCCCCCACTGGCTACACGATGAAAGTAGGACGTGTTCGTGTCCCCCTCCCACAGCCAAACACTTCTCGACCTCTGCCTCCATTCCGTGACCCGCTTGTGATCCTCACTTGCATTTTTTAGCAGCCGCGCGAGAAGCCAACTCGTCCACCGAGAGCTCCCTAACATCCTCCACCGCATCAAAGCTCCGAATCACCTCCTCCGCCTCCTTCCTCGTCGCGCACCTGGTCGCCCTAGATTCCTTCTTGAAAGCAGACAGCCTAACCCGCAAGGAGGTAAGCTTCTGAACAAAGCGAGACGCAGCGGAGCCAGAAACAACCACGCTAGACCAATGAGAGGCCACCAACTCCAGAAGGTTTTCCTCCATTAGCCAACACTTTTCATATATAAAGAGACCCCTTTGCACAGGGGCATCACCGGAATCCCGAACAAGTGGTGCGTGATCGGATAAAGTCCATGGCTTGGACCTCACAAATGATAGAGAGAAGGACTCCAAAAGCTCGGGCGAAGCTAAAAAACGATCGATACGCGAGCACGAGTTGGAGCTTCTCCACGTGTAGGCGACGTCCTTCGCATCACAACCTCAAGACCCAAGGAATCAATGGTATCAGCAAAATCGACCGACCTCGGGTCCTGTCCCCCAGCTCCCGGGCCTGTCGGAAGTCCACAAGGTCACATTGAAGTCCCCCCCCCCCAATGAGCCAAGGGACATCCGTAACCGTCCTGTCCGCCTCGAGAAGATCCTCCCAAACCTCGCCACGCAGCACATTACAACAGGGCCCGTATACACATGAGACAGCCAACGGCAGAGAGGAATCCGTACATACCAGTAGGACCGTCAGCACGTATCTCCCACGAGTAACCGAGTGGAAAGCCAGAGCCGAAGATCTCCATGCCACCAGCATTCCCCCAGAAGCCGTACATTAGACTCGGTATCTCTTTATTTTTTTATAATATCTAAGATATGGTATGGTCATAAATTGATAAGTTTACCATTAAAGAATATGTGTAGTTGACCCCACTTCATTCTTGCATAGTAAGGATTAGTTAAACTTTTGAAAATGGATAAGAATCGTTATATGGATTGTTGCCAATGATAAAATAATAGATACGTCATTCCTTCTTAATTTCAAATATACAAAATCGTTTCACAGTGAATAGCTTCGTCATTATATATTTAACATATACAAAGTAATGACGGATTTCAAAAAACATTACTTTAACCCTATTTTATTGTAGTTTATTATTAACTCGAAGATGCGAATCGATATTTCAAATGACATAATATATTCACATGTTAGTTATATGATTTCTCATATGGATTTTTTACTTTTCTCAAAAATAGTTTAGATGAATAATAGAAAAATGAGTTGTTTATATTTTAAGATTTTTATTTGATTAGTAAAACCATGTTGATCGAAGTTATGTAACATTAATTTTGTGTTATTTTGTGCATATGAATCCATGAAATATGTATGAAGTTATGTAACATTAATTTTGTGTTATTTTGTGCATATGAATCCATGAAATATGTATGTGTATGTGGATTCACCAATTTCATGAATAAAAATTTTAAATATCTTATACAGTGAAAATAGTATATCGGATGCATTAGGGTAGCAGATTAAATAAACATGATTTCTAATATTTTAGAGAGAATATTATAGACAAATATTAAAATTTTATCATTAATTTTATGATATCTTATGAAATCTTTAAATTAGTCATTAAAACAATACTGTCATATGTAATTTATAATAAGCAAAGTGAGAATTTGATCAAAACATGTCATTTTATTATCATTATAAATATAATCATAATAATTATTATTATTACTTATATTTTTATCTCAAATGTGACTGCGCAGCGTAGCGTGGGAGTTCAACTATTTAGTAAAAAAGCAGTGTATATGAGCCTCTATTTCTATACTTTTTATTTCAATATATATTTTTATAAAAAAATCTAGACAATATGTAGTGGAAAAGACACGAGTGTTTTCAAAATTATACCTAAGAACTACAACACTGAAGTTTGATGCGCAAACTTATGTATCCGACTATTAATTGCTTAAAAAAATATTTTTGAACTTCTTTAATTATCTCATATTCATTGTATAATGCTCTAAAACGTATTCTTAAAATATTCTGAAATTCCTTTATTTCCTTCTCCTGGTTGCTTTCTTTCCGTCCTCAACTTAGTCATTCCATCTTATTCCTCGGGCTATCTCTGAGATAGATGGATATTGGTGTTCTTCCAAGAAATCTATTCAATCTATTCGGGTATGAATTATTATTAGATGTTTACAAGAAATTTATTTATTATTTAAACTTTTTCCAGAACTAACATGACTCTACCGTTGCCTCATATTACGAATAGAAAAACAATTAATGCATATTATTTTGCTTCTCTATTCAAATTTAAAATAACATGTGATAACGTAGAAAATTCTGCAAGTTTTTCCTTCAAGAAAATTCTCCAAATATGATAAAAGATACCGCAGCGAAGTGCGGGCATCATCCTAGTATCTATAATCATTGAGGTCGATCAGGTAATAAAAAGTAACTGGGTACCAATGGGACAACATGATATAATGGCGTAATGTTTACATCGGACATAACAATACCTATAACAAGACCACAATCAAAGAGTGTGGCATACCATCGAATCTCCCTTTCCTATATAAAGGAGGGGCTTAGAATCTTATAATAATCAAGCAATTCTCGTTTCTTACCAATATCGTCATAATAACTAATGGAAATTTATGAATAGTTCCAAGGAATTGACAAATAATTAAGGATGTCTTCGTTAATTTACACCAACAGAAAGCCTGTAGGTTGCCTAAATAATCAATTTCTTCTCTATTCAGTTCGACCCCCACCATCCATATGGCTACAATCTTTGCCTTAGCCATGTTGCAATTTACATCATGATGAGTTTATCCAATTTATCGTATTTCCATTGGCATCGACAACTAATAACAGAAAAATAACATGTGATAAAAGCTATCATACCATTTTAATGGACTAATTTTGTACCTAAGTAACAAAGCATAAGCCTAAATAACAAATCATAAACTACCATAACTTTCTTATAGAGGGACGGCAAACATTGATCAAAAGAGAAACTGTATACGATGTTGGAGCGAGGGCCACCACTCCCTTTGCCACGGATACCGTGTCCTCTGAACTGTGCCAACCTTCCCTACTGCGAAGATGCGGCCATAGTAGAGGAAGTATGAGTGGCAGATGCATGGGGCATTGTATGCTCATTCTATTGTAAGCCTCCTTTATGGGAGATATAGAAGCATCGATAAGGAGTTGGCTATGGGCAGCATCATACTGGGAATCAAGAGATGTAAAAAACATGAACACCATTGTAGCATTCTTGTATGCCATCTCATGCTTGATAATCGCACTCAGAAGCATGAAGCTATGAAGCTTCTCGAACATGCCCCTTAGCCAGGAGTAAAATGCATGGAGAGGGTGACCATCGTGCTTTACCATGAAGATGACAGACTGAAGATGGAGGATTTTCATCTCATTCTTCACTTGGGAATATGTGGCAAAAAGAATGTCCCATATCACACTAATCGAGGGCCGATATAGAATATCATTGACTACTTCTGTTATAAGAGTACAAGATAGCCAAGCACAAACTCACGTGTTATCTTGCGTCCATGATGCGTTCGTCCCGATTTTGTCAATCGGTTCAGGTTACGTCAGAAGATATTCTTTGTTGTTGCCCTCCATGATACTCATGAACTACAATGCCCACAAGTCATAGGTTACACCTCATCCATCTTAATTATCTGGACCTATGAAGGCCACAGAAGAGGATACATCAACCGTGTTCTTCATAATGTCAGAAGGAGACCAGGATGAACGTGACTATGAGATTATGGGTCTGATTTTGTCTACATAATCATGTAGGGAACAGGTTGTGTATATAAACTCATAGGGCAAGCGGGTTGGATTTAGATGCGCAAAATTCAACCCGAGCTAGATCAAAATCAATGTAAAAGAACTCCGAGAGGAATCGTGAGAGACCCGGCTAAGCACTCGGTGATCGTCAGTTGGAGGTGTGGTTCCCAGGGAGAGCATGGTACTCCATGATTGTCTTAGACCACCAATGACAGCACCATGTGGGTGCTATGCACCTCACAGCACACAACAGTTGCGAGTTGGGGACCTGAAGCACCACTGGATGCGGATCCCAATGTGTTGTTGGGCGAGGAACCCAAGGCAAAAGGGGGTTAAGCACGGAGGGGGGTAACACATGGAAGAGGGTGGTGCATAGTGATGGTTACGCGCATAGAATAAGAAAGGGTCATATGGTGGTGTTAGGGTATCATGAGGATATCAAAGCTCTGGTACTGAACCGCTGCTCTGGTACCATACAGAAGAAAATGAAAGACTTGCTTATTATGTGGCCATAGGGCTCCTTTTTATAGAGGAGAAGTCCTATAGGGAACATAACGGTTGGGAAATTACAAAAAATGAAATAAGAAATACATAAATACTATGCCCTATAACACCCTCATCTCTCTCTAACAAAATGGGCAGGTGAAAATGGTACTAGAGATTTTTTTTGAATAAAATGCGATGTAAACTCGAGATGAGTTCAAACTAAAATATATCGAATCAAAAAAGCCACTTACAGATACATGCCGAGAATATAGTCATGTCATGGTGAATTACAATGTCAATAAAGTATCATTCTTTCCTAAAGATTGCATCGTTCTGCAATCCAAGCAGCAATGCATGGTCAAAAGCAGCCCGCTCGAGAGGAGACATACGTAGCTCGAACAGAAGCCCAGAGGCCCTTGGCATTTGCATGATCTAATCACATAATCGCTAGCCATCTCCAAAGCACCACTGGACATGGACACTAGAAAAGCAAGCTTTGCATGTTCTCTGCCACAGCACCACATCTTGGACAACTCACAACATTATTCTACAACCACTTAGCTCTAAGATCCTTCTTTATGAATCTCCCCTTCTGCATTTCAACAACAAAGCCTTTTCCCACATCAAGTAGGGTCGGTTACATGGATTCTTTGCCTCCATTCAGATCTATCTTGGGATATTCTCGGGTTTAGATCCAAAAAACTAAGATCCCTTCGTATAGTCTCATTCCAACACTTCTCGGGCCTTCCTCGCCCTTTCTTAGCCAGCTCAACATCCCAAAACTCGCATCTCCTAACCGGTGCATCAGCTGGCCTCCTTTACAAATGGTCAAACCACCTTAAGCGGTTTTCTCGTATCTTATCCTCCATCAGAGCTACACCAACTTTCATTCTGATTGCATCATTCTGATGGATTTCTCATGTATAGAAAAACCTTCACATGTATGGGTGTCTCATTTCGGGGTCCAATGGCATTCATGGTATAGGAAGAAGCCCCATTAAATAGAAAAAAAAACATAATCAGGACATACACAGTGTGGCTCGACATGGGAGCAGCCCCATTAAAGTTAGGGGGACGGTTATATTAAGGTCTATGTGGCTTGCACCTCTATATTTTGAGGTAAATGAATGTATATGAAAATGTATTGAGCATGCAAAAAAATTAAGGACCTTTTAGTCTATATGTGTATAATGTGAATACATAGAAGTTTACTGGTGGGTATCTCCTCGAGCTCTTACCCTCTTTTTCACAAAAAAACTTACAGAGTAGGCATTGCCCAAACTGGGCATAGACCCAATTATTAAAGAAAACAAATCGACCCATAGGGTAAAGATAACACATATCCAAGTTGCAGTTTTCGCCACTTTCGGTTTAGCCAGTTTAGTGTAAATTCTACTGTACTCTGCCTAGGATCCTACAACATATGTATGGTCATCTCTTTTTAGAAGCTTTTTCATATTGAAAATGTCAATATCTAATATTTAAATACCATATCTAATGTTATAGGCACACTTACAAATATAAAAATATCCGCCCATTAAAGACTGGTGTTTACATGTATAGATTATTAATCTATTGCACGGCTACCTCACATAACCTGTCAGAATGTGTAGAAATAAAGGGGAACAACCAAATAATATTTGATCTATATATAATTGCCGACAGCATGAAAATAATATTACAAAAAGGATATAAAAAATAGCATCTGTAATGAGATAGAAGGAGAGACTTGGTATGAACGTTGCCTGATTGTGAGTGCAATATCAAACTCACCATCTCAAAGGAAAGAGCATTCAGCTGCCGTGGCCTGTTCAGAGTCAATATCCTAGCACTCCCCATCTCATCCACTAAAACCTGACAACAGGAAGAAAATTGATAGAATTATCATTTAGTTAAAAAATGTTGTCGGCATCGTCGATATCTAGATAAGAAAGGCATGAATGTTCCTTTTTCCTGAACTACCAGAAGAAGCTAGCAACTCAACAATATAAAAATGGTACAGAGCTATTCTTTTCATCATATAGCAACACCAAAGAGAAGACAGCAGATGCGAAAAACATCAAAAATAAATAAACTTATTTTTCTAGTACAAAACAGTTCAAGACTTCCTAGGGCCATTAGCAATCCAACCAGATTGTCATGTCTTCACGTTTTATATACTAACAAAACAGTCAAGCAATCAAGAAAGGAGCCTAGTGTAAACATCAAAAAATCCATCTTTTTTATTCAAAAAAAGCAGGTGCAGGATTATTGGAAGATGCACCTCGTTTAACAAGTAAATATAACAATAATTTTTAAACTGGGTAGAATCCATTTATTGCATAGGTTTTACTAAATTGCTTCCATTTTCCAGTCCCCCCACCCCATCCCCTCATTTTCTTTTTTAAAAAACCAAAGGATACATGCTGCTCACGGAGTAGGGTTCCACCTATAATCATGAGTGTTCTTCCATATTTTATTATGTTATTAAGTTGATTATCGATTCTGCTTTCGCTTTATTTACTATGGATCAATTATTTCGAGTTTCGATTCTGGTTTTTTATAAGATTTATTTTACTAATGTTCAATGATCCGTTCAAGTTCAAGAGTTCTAAGGTTTCTGGTTAAACCCTAATGTTGCATGGAATCTCTGCCGATAAACATTTCCCCTCCTTCCAAGCAATCCTTACGTTGACTCTATTTCATGGCCTTGTTACTAAATGACGCGTGTAACAACTCCATTGCTGATTTGTGTTCTAGCAACATATGATGGTCCAACGCATGCCTCCTCCTAGTGTAATCATCCCCCGATCCCCTCGTCGGTGGTGCGACAAAGAAGAAATCCAGGCCTCCACATCAAATGTGAGTCGAAGAACAAGATGGTGGCACGATGCACCTTGAAGAATCACGACCACCAGATTGTGCCACACATAAGGATGCAACTTGTGGAGAGCCATCTATCTCAGACGGCGATGGATCTCAAGAGAAAGAATTCCATAACCATTAATGAGTTCTCTCCTTCATTCTTGTAGAAAACGATTGTTTAAGAGTTTCATGTTCATGTATTTATTTATCACTCCTTATTTTATTTGTCATCTTTATGTAATTTTTTCATAGCCTCTCAACTCTATATAAGAGAGACATAGGGTACTACTTATATAGCTACACCAAAATGATCGAGTCCCATTGATTGAATATGTGGGAACCTGTAAATGTGGTAATTGGACCTTGGAGGGATCCAATTACCGATCTATGATGCATACTCTAACACTCCACATTAAGTCGGAGCATGTGATGCTCATCTTGGACAAATAGGAAGAGATTGCGGGCTCACATAATAAACAACACATTGGGCAATATCAACTCAATGCATATTGGCTGCATAATGTGGATGTTGCTTCTTATGTCGTGTTGGCATGGATGAATTAAAGGGTTGGAGTGTGATACGAGTCTCCTCATTGAAGAATGTGTGCGATGTACAGAGTATGTTAAAGTCATTGGAACTGAAACAAGTTTCCTCATAGGAGAATGTGTGCTATGTACTATGCAAAGTCATTGAAACTGAAATGAGTCTCCTCATCGGAGAACTCCAACTCGCAATATATCTCCTTCACTGAAGAATGCTTCATGTCTCTGAAGGGTTAAATAAAGAACATCATTGATTATCCAAACATAGTTCTCTCAAGATAGGTCTCTCTAATGGGGAGCTCGAATGGATTCTCTCTCATAGGAACCTTGGAAGGATCTCGTATTGGAGTTCACAATCACAAGAAAATGGAGTTCGAAATGAAGTCTCTCTGGATAACTCGAAAAAATTGGAACACTCGAACATGAGGTGCCCTGGATCACTTAAAAATGGGGTGCTACGAACTAGTAGAGTTCAGAATCTGGATGCTCCACACAATACTCACCATTTCTCTCGTACTTGTCGGAATATGAAAAAAAACCAAGTTGGGAGAAGAAAATGAAAATGGAGACCAAAATAAGTAAGTCATTCTCTTTTTTTGGCTTTCCCTCTTAGCAAATGATCTTGACGTACCGATTGCTCTGCGAAAGCAGAAACGGGCATGTGCTACTTACCCTCTTGCAACCCAGATTTCTTTAAGCAGGTTGTCAGAGGATTTCGGGAGATTTACGTTAGCACTATCAGTCCTGCAGATACCACAGACGTATCAGGAGGCTCTCAAAGACAACTAATGGAGGTTAGCCATGGAGAAGGTGATGGTTGCGCTACAATCACGTAGTACGTGGAGTCTTGTTGTTGCTCCTGTTGATAAATCAATTGTGGGATGCAAATGGGTGTTCATTGTGAAACACTGTGTGAATGGCAGTATAGATCGCTATAAGGCGAGACTTGTGGCGTAAGGGTTTACCCAGACATATGGGTTTGACTATCAGGATACTTTCCCCAAAAAGAAGAGCTCCCCTTGTAGAGCTCCCCAAGGTGGCCTAAACCACCGACTAAGTATCCAAAAGTCTCGCACACTGCAGCAGCACGTTCTCCTTGTAGAATCGTTGTCCCGAAAAGATAAGTTGGTTTCTCCCCAACCAAATCGACCATAAAATCGCAATGGGATGCAAGAGGTCCCTTCTCGCCCTGTTCCTGTTTGCCACCAGCGAGTCACAGAAATCCGAGATGCCATCCCTGCAAACCCAAGACACATTCGCATCCTCCCACACACCTCTGACCCTGGGACAAGCAAAGAGTAAGTGGTCCAAGGTCTCCACGGTCGAGTTGCAGAGAACACAGATATTAGAGAGAGTGCCCCATAGCCTTACACAACGCTCTCTTGTCAGCAATTTCTGCCTTCGGAAAAGCCATAAGAAAAAACCAATGCGCTCGGGGATCCTGAGGCTCCAGAAAAAGCCACAATCGCGCACCAATATGTCGGAACGCACCGGCGGGGGACTAGCAAGCGCCCCATAAGCTTTCCGCACCGAAAAAGGTCCGCCACGCCAAGCCCAATGATCACGACCAGCCGCAGGCCTGAGAGTGTCCCCAATGGCGTCCAATAAGGCCATAAAATCAAGCAATCTCTAATCTGAGAAGTTCGCCAAAAAGAGAGGACACCAACACCCATTCGTCCAACAAGCCGCAACAGAACAATCCTTCTCAACCGATAGCGCAAACAGTCGAGGAAAGCGCATTCTCAAAGGCCCCCCTCCTGTCCAATCATCAATGCAAAACTTAAAGGACTCGCCATTTCCCAGGACAGGCACAAACAAAGAGATATTCTTTCTAAAGACCTCCAGAATCCCCCGCCAAAAAGGAGTAATGGCACCAATCCTCTTGCCTCGCGCCTCCAAGTCCCTGCCATTGCCATGAATCGCCCGCAAAACTCTGATAAAGAAATTGTTGTCCTGTCCCCAAATCCTATTCGCCCATTTGAGAAGGAATGCATCGTTAATGATCTCCAACCTCCGCATGCCCAGGCCCCCATCACGTTTGCCTCTAGTGATCTCGTCCCACACTAAATGAAGCCCTCTCCCAGATTGAGAGTTCCTTCCCCACAGAAATCTCCGCATGCATTTCTCGAGACGGACACGAATCCCCACCAACATTCGACGATGAGATAAGAAAAATACCGGAATCGACGAGAGAACCGCCTTAACAAGCACGAGCCGACCCCCTCTTGACAGTAAAGCCGAGCGGCCACCCCGCAAGGCGCCTCTCCATCCTCTCAACAACCATAAGCCAATCCCTGATCCTGGCCCTCCCTGTCACCAACGGCATACCAAGATAGTCAAAAGGTAATTGACCAGGAGGAGAACCCAAGACACGTCCGCAATCCAACGCCTCCAAGTCAGACATACCAAAAGGAATCACCTTCGACTTGTTGTCATTCTTATGAAGACCTGATACCTCGCTGAATAGCTCTAACGTCGCGGTCATCCCCGAAACCTTGTACAGGCCACCCTCGATAAAGAGCAAGGTGTCATCGGCGAATTGCAATAAGGGCACGCTCAAACCATCTTTGGAGTAGCCTTTCGAAAGTCCAGCCTTTCGAATTGCAATAAGGTACTGGACTTCTTTTCAGCAGAGGCACATCTCTCTCAGTGACAGCATGCGCAGATGCAGATTATGATGGGTGTCTGAAGGATAAAAAGTCTACATCTGGATTTGTTGTGTTCATAGGAAATTCTCTTATTTCATGGAAGAGTAAGAAGCAGACTGTCGTTGCTAGATCAAGTATTGAATCAGAATATAGGGCCATGGCACAGGCTAGTACAGAGATAATGTGGATCAGATCCGTTCTTACTGACCTAACTATAGAAGTGTCTCTTCCCATGCACCTCCAATGTGATAATCAAGCTTCTCTCTTCATTGCAAATAACCCAGCCTTTCATGAGAGGACGAAGCACATAGAGGTGGATTGCCACTACACTCGTGACATGATACAGAAAGGTATTATCACTACTACGCATGTCAGCTCTGGAGACCAGACAGTAGATTTACTTACAAAGGCTCTAGCGAGAGGACCTTATCAGAGATGTTGTTCCAAGCTGAGTCTTACTGATATCTACGCTCCAGCTTGATGGGGTGTGTTGAGATAGTTACTATTTTTAGTATTATCTTTTGTAATTTTCTATTTTTCTTTTTTTCTTTCTGTAATTTGCCCAATAGTTTTTCTCCTATATAAGGGAACCCTTAGACCTCTCATAATGCATCCCAGTATGTTCTCTTAACATACTCTTTTTTAAAATCATTTTTTCATATAGCTTCTTTTTGTACAATCACTTTTTTCTCAAAAGAAAATATCTGATCTTTTTTCGACCTTTTATTCTCACATATGGCTTCCTTTTTTTGCACGTTAGCATTTTTTGTCGCGGACCACACTTGGGCCCAAATAAAAGTTCCATCTCCCTTTTTTTATATTATCTCCCTCTTTTTTCACAGAAACCCAATTGGACCCTCCCCCCCCCTCATTTTTCTTCCAAAACTGGGCATATTGGGCCAAAACTGGTCCCCTAAAAAAACTTAACAAAAATAGAAAGGAGCCAGATATAAACCAGATCAAAGGGTATCGGGCCTTACGTTCCCCCCTCATGGAAACTCCATTCATTGCACTTAGGAGCCGTTTGGGTATCGGGTTACCCATGCAAAAAGCGGGTAACCCACAAGAACGACTAGGGTAAACCGAGGGTTTTTTTCCAAAACTCCTCCTCCAAAAGATGGCTCCCATCTCGTGTCGCGTAGCGCAGGTGCAAAGGTCAAGGTGGAGAGTCGTCCCATCAATCCATCACCTGCATTGATTCCTAGTTCCTCCCCCTTGAGTGCTCCCCCTTTCCCTATCTCCTCTCCCGATCGATGGTGTCTTCATCCAACTCCAGGTGCTCCCGTGTGTCAAACATGAGAAGGAAGAGGCGGAGATCGGAGATTGACTGACGATTTAAAGTGGTTCTTGAGCTTCATCTTCTCCTGTACGATCTCTCCGATCGGAGCGAGATCTCGGTTTGGAATCCACCTCAAAGGTAACCCTAGACCTCCCTTTTTTCTGTTCCAGATCTACTTTGCTTTTTCCGTTGCTCCGATGTTTCGTGTTCTTGTTACAATGATGGTGATGGCCGTCAAGAAGTTGGGACATTCGATTAGGGCTTCAATTAACAGCTTGTGGGTGGTTTCGGATTTTTTGGGAGAATTTGGTTTGATCGTTGTTGGACGTCGAGATTCTTGGCATTGTTGTTGGCTTGTATTTGAGATGTCGAAGTTGGTTGGATTGAAGTTGGGTTTTATCTATTCTTGCATTATCTGTCATGGATGCCCATCGTCTCCATGGATTTTTTGTTGGTTCGAACTTCATTTATGTTGACGTCTGTGGAGTACCTTCTGGTTCAATATCAAAAAAATTTGGGTCGTTTCGACCTTGTTTGATATGTTCGGCATGATGGCATTGATATTGGTTACGGAGCTCCTGTACCTGCGGATTTTAGCCTGATTTTTGTCACCTGGATGAGGGAGGTGAGATTGTTGTTCATCGGTGGCTCATCGTATGAAATATGCATCAGTGAGTATCATGTATTGAGTTTTAATTTGGTCGTACAGAAGCTATGTTTTTCACCAGGACATTTGGATCTCGACTTTGGATTACTCATCTGCTTGCTCATGTGAAAGCTTCAGAGGGTTGTTGGTGTATGTGCTTTGTTCTTTCATTTTGTGGTGGTGTATGGATATGTTCTGACAAATTTCTTCAACGATGGAGGTGGATTTTACTCCTACTTAGGTGCTCTGTTATTCTTTGTCCTTGCGAGTTTGAAATGATTGTGCATCGTTGGCGTATATGGACTCACTGATGTTGCTTGTATCTGATATCTTCGTAAAGGACTATGATTCAATTCCACTTTTGTTATATGGTTTGTAGGATGATTGCTTGCCCTACCACTTTTGTAATGTAATCAGGCAGGCTCATGATTGTAACCATAACTTGTAGTGTTGATGATGTCGCCTGAGGTGCAATGAGGAATTTCTGAGCACCTGTGATGATGGATTTCATTCATTGAATAGTTTTTCATGGTTTCATCTTCTTTACTTAAGCATGTCATTCAATTCATTTTAGCTATGCACGGATCCTACGAGCAATGATTTAAGATGTGGAAGATGTGAACTTCTGTCATCTTTATTAATTGTCATGTAACTCACTCATTCGACGAGTAATAAAAGTCCACAAATGGTGTTGTCTGAGGTGCAATGACCACAATGCGGAGCACCAGTGATGCCCATTTACCACCTGAATCCGAATGGTGTTGTCTGAGGTGCAATGACCACAATGCGGAGCACCAGTGATGCCCATTTACCACCTGAATCCAAGCGGTGATGCTTATGCCTTGCAAGACATCGTTACTATGTCTTTACAGTTGCTGAGTCGTGCAATGATGTTAGGTCTTAAACATGTTGATGTTTGCTGAGGTACAATGAAGATTTCTCCGAGCACCTATGATGACCAAATTATAACTGAGCACGTGCAATGATGTCCCCCCTCTTGTTAAAAAATGTTTATTGTTTTAGGTGCTATGAGGACATGGCATCTCAACAATTGCTTAGTCGTTTGATGATGGTTGTTATGAATCAGTATGATGTTTGCTGAGGTGCAATGAAGATTTCTCCAAGCACCTATGATGACCAATTTATAACTGAGCGTGTGCAATGATGTCCCCCCCCCTTGTTAAAAAATGTTTGTTATTTTAGGTGCTATGAGGACATGGCATCTCTACAATTGCTTAGTCATTTGATGACGGTTGTTATGAATCACTATGATGTTTGCTGAGGTGCAATGAAGCTTTCTCCGAGCACCTATGATGACCAATTTATAACTGAGCACGTGCAACGATGTTCCCCCTCTTGTTAAAAAAATGTTTGTTATTTTAGGTGCTATGAGGACATGGCATCTCTACAATTGCTTAGTCGTTTGATGATGGTTGTTATGAATCACTACAATATTTGTTGAGGTGCAATAAAGATTTCTCCGAGCACCTATGATAACCAATTTATAACTGAGCACGTGCAATGAGGTTCCCCCTCTTGTTAAAAAAATGTTTGTTATTTTAGGTGTCGTGAGGACATGGCATCTCTACAATTGCTTAATCGTTTGATGACGGTTGTTATGAATCACTACGATGTGGCCTGAGGTGCAATGAAGCTTTCTCCGAGCACTTGTCATGAGAAATTTATAACTGAACGCTTGCAATAATGTTCCCCCTCTTGTGAGCAACATGTTTGTTTATCGTTGAGCAAGGAAGACATGGTGTTTTTACCTTTGTCGATTTACTAAGTAGCAAACAAATAGGATGCAATGAATGTACGTACTACATTTTCAGAATACTCATGGCCCGTCATGGTAAGGGGAAGGATGTGGTGGATTGTAGTGGACGCGAACCAGTTTCAGCCAGGAGGGCGTCGAACTGGAATGCGATGCAGGATAGGATCTTGATGCAGTGTATGTTGGGGGCTCGTGACAAAAATCAGTGGTCTGAAAAGACTTTCACAACAGCGGGGTGGAATGGGATCGTGCAACAATTTAATGAACTAGCATGTCTTCGCTTCACAAAGGATCAGATCCATTCCCGTTGGAAGATCTTCAATATGGGTCATTCCGCCTATCTTGCCTTGAGGAACAAGTCTGGTTGGGGTGGGATAACATTGCCAACCATCCAATCGCACCTGATGAGCTTGCTTGGTTGGAGGTAGATGTTACTTTGGAGTTATTATGTAAACTTCTACTTGATTTATCTAGTTAAGGTGTTAATTTTCTTAACATTTTCCAGTTGCCCGATGCATTACACGAGTACAATAGGCATCCATTCCTCTACTTTGAGGAGGTTTCCTACATCATTGATAGCGGCACAGCAACTGGGAGGTATGCAAGCTCCTCACGTGCTACTATGACATCAAGAGGGATTGAGGAGGAAATCATCGACCAAAATAACGATGTCCAAAGCAATGTTGATGATGTCGATGAAGTGCCTACCCCACCAGTTACCAGTAAGGCAACACAGAGATCGTCAGGATCTAAGCGTAGAAAAAGTGGCGACAGGGTTCGCAGTCCAAACATGGAGCATTTCATGGACATGATACAAGAGAGGATAGGTGCGCAACGAAGACAACAGGATGAGGATGCCCGTGATGCCTATCCGGAATTGCGATAAGCATGTCCTAGCCTCCCCCCTGCGAAATACATCAAGCTTGTCGATACCCTTGCACAACCGTCAAGGAGAGAGTTATTTCGTGTCGTCAAGGATGACCTAGAGTACCTGCAGGCATGGATTTACCATGTCTTGGGACAACCGTAGCTCCAGCGTGAAACAGAGCATAGGTAGGCCATCATGGATTACTTGATCTTATCGTCGTTCTTAGTGCCGTGAATTTCCTTTCCGTATTGAATAATTTCGCATGACTTTTCGATATTGTAATCATATAACTGCATGGGTGTTGTTGGACAATTGCATGTTAAATCAAATTTAGCATTCTATTTAGCCATTTCCCTTTAGTTGCGAACAATCATTTGTGTACGGTTAGATTAATTCGTTAGATTTTGACATACCTGTTTGTGAATGTCATGAGTGACTGTCTACATTGAATGTTACTGTTAACTAAACTACCCTTACGAGTTTTTTACAGTTGTGGATCACAATCAATGTGATTGTTCTTATTGTATGTACGCCACATAATCAAGGGTACTCAAATAATCTAAAAGAAGAACGACTACAACAAAGAAGAACGATTCCAACAAATATCAGAAAGCCCTCCTCATCCATTGCTTGTTCGTAACATTATGATTTTTATGATTATGGATCACAATTAATGTGTTCGTTCTTTACATAATTTATTGCACCGCCTAAGTAGACACTTCTCATATGCCATGGGACGGTATCAGATTACATGGGACAGTATGGCTTCTCAGTGACTATGCTTCCTATTTATTGTAATAAACCAAAGTACATACGTTTTGCGTAATGGAATCTGATGCAGCTTATTTTGTGTAGGTGGTGTAGATGGACAAGCAGCTATACAATCCGTTCGAAGAGATTCTTTCTGAGGCAACCGAATTATCTTATGCCATGGCGATGTATCTATTCGTTGAGGCCTCCCGTGAAAGGGAACATCCACGACTCCCAAATCCTTTAAATACAAGGCCATGGACGGGTCGGATGTGGATTGATGACATGATGGCATGGCATGTCAAACGCTCGTATCAATGGTTTCGAATGGAGCCCCGTACGTTAATGAAGTTCGTGGAGCTACTCGAGCAACGTACTAGCTTAGCGAACACACGGCACATGGATACCATAGAGCAAGTGTGCATTTTCCTCTTTATATTTGACCATGCACAGCCGAATCGAGTGCTTCAAGAATGGTTCCAGCACTCAGGGTCAACAATTTCTGCGCACATCCACAGGGTTCTCCAAAAGGTCCTACTATTGGAGGATCTGCTCATTCGTCTGCCCACGGAGGAAACACCCCGACGCATAACATCGGATCACCGCTACGCACATTATTTCCAGGTATGGTCAGCGTAAATCATTTCCCCTCAATTACATCTATTGTATTCCTAAATACTTGAATCATTTTGTAAGGTGTCATCGGTGCAATCAATGGGACACACATTAAGGCAACGGTGCCTACTAGCTTAGAAGTTGCATATCGTAATAGGAAGCATTGCATCTCGCAAAATGTTATGGCAGTGGCATCTTTTGACTACTTGTTAACGTACATTTTGGCTGGCTGGGAGGGTTCTGCATCAGATATGTCAGTGCTACGAGATGCCATTGACAGGAAGGGGTTCATCATCCCAGAGGGATGCAGGTATCTTGTGGATTGTGGCTACACAAACACAGACTCATTCATTGCACCGTATTGCGGTATTGTATATCATCTGCCAGAGTGGCGTGCATTGGACAAGGCAGAGCGATACATCTCCCATAAACACTTGTTCAACCATAGATACTCGAAGCTGCGGAGCGATGTTGAGAAGACCTTCGGGGTATGGAAGAAGAGGTTCAAGTGTCTTACGAGCATGCCCACCTATGCCTTTGAGACACATAGGGACATTGTAAAGGCAACAGCGATCATTCACAATTTCATAAAACTTTATGGTTCAGACAAGTGGTTCGATCATGTCGAGAAGTACCTCGTGCCGGAGCCTCCAGAATTAGAAGCTGAACCTGGATTGGAGGTTAGGGTGATGCGAACTGAGATGCAGCGTGGTGAGCGGTAACGCAATATCATGGCACATGTGATGTATAATGATAGGATGGCACGGCTGAGAGAAATATGATAATTGTGTCTATGTAAGACATCATTACGGGATAATGCACAAGGCATTTCATAATCACATGTTCCCAGGTATTGCATGATTATGGGATATGCCAGGTTATGGGGACCATCTTTTTTGTACCCCTACGAATAGCATCCTTATATCATATTACTTATGCATGTACGTATAGATAAGAAATTTATAGGTTGTGCCCATATTGTGATATATAGCATACAAATTTTTGTATGTTATATCTTGCGATTTATAGTTGCCAATGGATGCAAAAGAAAACAAATAAAAATAGAACTTACCTATTACGGATACGTACATATCCATACATAAATTACGTACGTATAAAAGTAACACACATGGTCGAGGTCAATTAAAAATATAATATTAAATAAATAATAATAAATTTTTAATATTGGTTTATGTATATATTATTATTATAAATTGTAAGTGCAACGAATTTTCATTTTCAATTTAGTTCACTATTATGAAAAAATAATGCCAACTAAATACATGAATATTAGATATGTATTGATATTAATGATAAATAATAGAATTAGATATGTAATAAGATATAAAGTAAATTATTAAAAATTATCTTAGTTTTGTGGATGTAAGCCCGGGATTGGCCCAAGATAGATCTGAATGGAGGCGAAGAATCCATGTAATCGACCCTACTTAATTGTGGGAAAAGGCTTTGTTGTTGTTGTTGTATTACTCCATACGAAAATCTGTCAATTCTATGGCAATGTAACATATTAATAATAATCAATATGTTGGTAATAACTAATGTATTAGTTAGTAATGTAATAACTAAACAAATAAATTGGTTACCACATCAAATCAATCCTCTTAACAATATAAAACAAATCAACAAACAATCATTTGCACAAACTTTAATACAGTCACATCACAGACAAACCCTCTCAACAGTAAAATCCTCTATCCAAACACCAAAACTACAATTCAAGTTACCCTTCCGGTTATCCAACTTTGGGGCAGGTTAACCCATTCCACTTAACCTTCAAACCAAACACACCCTCTGGGTTCTCCATGGGGAGAACCCATCATCGAGAACCTGTAGAGACGAAGGAGGTGACATTTCTGGCAGCGTGCGAGGAGAGATGGAAGCAGTTGTCTCTAGGGACTTCAACTCGTGCGGACGAAGAGAATGAATCATCAATGCCAAGGGGGTTGTTGGGAAATATCGCAGCCCTCGATGGTTCGCCATTCACTAGAGTTTCGTTGCCTGGAGTCAAGGAAGAGGGTGGCATTCGTCAGTGGTTTCACCAGAGGTTTGGAGAGGAGGTGGCACCGCTTCTTCTTTCTTCTTCTATTTGGAGTTAGGGCTAGGAGGAGGGCACACTAGAGGGGGTCCCTAGCCGATCAACTCGCGGCTCAGGTTCTTATTTCAATCATGTGCACAACACGCCGCACAACAAGCGGCGGCATTGAGATCGCGGTTCTATTTGGGCGAGCTCCGATCATCGTTGGATCACTACCAGTAGGATTGCAGTGGCCCTCAACTAACAAGTTGGTCCCGCTCCATCTGCCCAGTGCACCAGAAGCTGTAACACTCATATGAGAGAAGAGGATCACCCCTTGACCCCGAGGAGCCAAACTAAGGCGGAGTAGTGCTGTTAGAAGGCCACTTGTGCCGCCTCCAAATCACTTTCTCGTGTCACCTTCGCCAGAGCCCTAAACCCAGCTCCCCCTCTCTGGGTCGTTAAATATGGCCGGATCGAGACTCTGGCTCGAAAATATGGCCGCACCATTGCCCGAGGCCTTTGGCCATTACATTTATATTCACTATATCCAGTTGGAGATTGCACGGAGTACAAAAGATATCTCTACGATCAATAATTGGATTCATTCAGTATAAGTCATGCCCTAGCCGGCGTCTTCACACCAGAAAGCGTCCTATAAATATAACATAATATACCGAGAATTCCCATTAAGAGAAAAAACAGGAAGCAGAGAAATCCAAAACAAGTTCCCCGAAAAAGGAGCCCTTTTTACGAATTAACCGATCATAGATCGAAATGTGAAGATTTTAAAGGGGAGATCGGGTCGGGGGAGGAGTCGAGGTGGATGTTGATACCTGAGACGTCCCAGCGTTGATCGACTCGTTGGAAGCCATGTGCTAATTCTCGGGTTCTTCCAAGGAAGTGAGGGCGGCCGATCGATCGAGGACTCGTTCTATATGGAGGGATGCTCCTTCCCGTGTGAGCGGGGACTGAGAGTGATGGCGGGGAATGAGGGGGTGACCGGAGCCGTGTCTGTTGGGCTTTCTGCTGATGGGTTCTTTACAATAATAACCCTATACTTTCTAACTTCGAATGTTTATTCTCATAGTAAATTATGAAAAAGGGCATATGTGTCATTTTCTAATTACGGGTGTTATTTTTCAAATGTAACAAAGAAGCACTTAATCTTATTTTTTATCTCAAATACATACCTTTGTAAGCTTTCGCAATCCAAGTATGTTGATGTTGTACCCGAAGTTGAAAGTTTGGGGCCCTCTTTCTTACATTTGAAAAATGAGGTCCTCAATTAAGAATATATGTATAATTGAGATCCTTTTTTATTTGAAGTCATCTTGTATTTTTTTTATTTTTCTTGTCTTTGATTTTTTTTGGTTGTATGACACATGGCATTTGACCCATCTCCTCCTTAGACCTTATGTGATCAACCTTGCATTCTGATTGATTAGCGTTTTCTTTAGTCTTCCTTTGTCGTTGACCGCGAGTCAACTTCGCATGCAATTTTCCTCCTCTGCGAAAGAACCCAACCACTCTCCTCGAGCTCTCTTCCCAATCCCCTCGAATCCACCTACTCCCCTTTGTTGGCCTCAACTACCAATTCTTCTCCTCCCTAAAGTCACCTCCTATAAAAAGACCCATCACCCATTTGAATGTATTTATCCACCGTTGGTGAGAACTCTACTCATGATCTTCTACCTTCACGATGATAGAGTAAGGGGGCATGAGATGAAGCCAAGATAAAGAGGGCAATCCCACTTGTGTGATCAGATAGCCAAGCCACTATTGCAGGATCCAACTTGGAACTGCCAAGCTTCTGGTCTAGTGTCGACCATTTAAGCTACACTATGCCTTCTCAAGCACAACATTTCATGTGTCCGACCATTCTGGTATCTATCCATCCTCACCTTCCTAGGTTGATCCCTTGGCTTTCCCTACTTTCTTCTTTCTTCTTCATCTATTGTTTCTTCTTCTTCTAATATTCATTTGTGCACCCTTCACCATTTATTCCTCTTGGTGTTTCCATTTATTCTTGTTATTGTCAAACCAAAACCTTACGACATGATTACTTGTGAACCCCTTGGTTCTTTCTCCATTAAATCCATACATCATTGTCCATCTCTGACAGAGAACATGGTTATAGAATCCATGCCTCTCTGTCTTTCACCCCTACAGTAGAGGAATGCTTTCCCCATCAATAAAGTATCCAAGGTTCGAACCATCTTCTCCTTTTGTAGGACCCTACCATAGAGTAGCAACCACGGTGGACCTTTGCCAGAGCTTGACCCCACATGCTGGACATGAAGGATGAAGAAGAGAGCTCCTCCCACGCTGACCATTGATTGACTTGTTTTGCGTCAATCAAGGTCATCAATCGAGGGAGACGGTTCAGATGTTAGATTACACATACCATCAACACCTCCTCTCGTGTCACAAATCAATCTTGTCTCATCCTATTATCAAAGTGCATGTTATCTATCACTATCAAATCAGATTGCCATCAACGTTGTATGTTGTACCATGTGGCACCTCCTGCACCATTGATCGAGAGAACTGCCTTAGTTTTAACCACACGATTCTATAAAAGAACTCAAGTGTCTCATGTAAGTGAGGGGATAAATTACGGTGGTGCCCTTTGAAAACTCACTTTCTATCATTTTCTACTATGTCTAATTAATTGTAGCATGTGAGAGAAGCTTGCAATCAAAACCACACCATGATTAGGAATTAAGTTATACCGCTAATATTTTATTTTACTTGGATAAGCTCCAAGGTTGACACTAGGGGCCGAAAATCTAGCTTAAATTCAAATCAAACAACAAGTGAATATTGTTTTAGAATACATTTTTTCATTTTTTATGCAAAAATAGAAATGCAATATAATATGCAAAAATGTATGCAAATGCTATGTATATGAAAAATGAACAGGTATGCTTGAAATCTGGATATAAATAACTATTGGGGTATTTTAGAAAATATTTTTATGGGTTCAAAGCATGATATGATATGCAAAAATAAGAGAAAAATTATTTTGATCATAAAATATGATTAAATACCTTAATAAAAGTTTTTGACATTTAAAAGATTCTTTTTTTAGGATTAAAATGAACTTTTAACCGGTGAAACAAAAGATCTCCACCTTCCTAAATATTCATAAAATACCTAAGAGTGAAAAAATAGGAAAATTATATTGTTTTTTTCTACATAGAGGGTATTAAACACTAGATGAAATGCATTTCTTATGTTTTTAAAGAACTAATAAGTGTGCATGAGAAATGAGCAAAGTTTAAGGGTTTTTATGCAATGTTTTCAAACAAACAAAATACAAAGTTGGTGAAATTTGGATAAATAATAAAAACAAATGTCAACTACTTAATATTTTTGTAGACAAGTTTTTTATGAATTTTCAAATGAAATAGAGCAACTTTTAACAAACTATTTTTAATAAACCAACATTTCTGAAAACTATATTTATCCCAAATATACAATGTGATGATGAATCTGAGGGACTTGAAATTTTGGCCAATTATTAAACAGAGATTAATTAAAAATAAAATAAAATAATCAATCCACAATCATTTTTGAGCAATGGACATGTTACTTTTTAATATTATTGGAAAGAAGTTGAAGCACTATTAAACCTGCAAAATATGATTTTTCAGGAATTGTCAAGCAAGATCGATTTAAAATGATTTTCATAAGCCAAATTGGTAAAATTAGTTTAATTTCACTAAACTAATTTCAATAAATGACATACATATAGAAGAGTGCAAATTAAATAATAAAATATAAAAAATTAAATGCACTTCAAGTGCAACCTTTGTTTTATTGGAAATTATGATGTCCAAACAACTACTCAAAATCAGGAATTCTGATAACAAACTTAAAATACAATTAAAATAAAGAGGAGAGTGTCAGGGGTTCTTCTTTATTTATCACTACTGTCGTGACTTGGTGAGCAAGTTTCCCTTAAAAGTGGACTCATTTCAAAAAGTCAGCAAACCTCTTTTGTCATATTCGCGAACATTAAAGGTGTGCCTACAAATAGGCCACCGTATTCGTTGACTAACGGACGACTAGAGGGTTTTCTAGTGCTACAGCAATTCAAGGGTCTCGATGCATGGTTAAATCTTGTACATCGAGATCAGACCTCAATTTGACCAGACGAAGGAAAATGTTCGACTACGGTCGAGCTCTAGCAGTGAAGGAACCGGAGATGAAACTCAAGAGGAAGAGCTCAATGATTGACCTCTGTTGCAACTCTGATGTTGCCATGGTGCCTCCTTCTGAAGTGAAACAAGGTGTAGACAAGGTGTTGTGACCGAGCTCTAACGGTCGTGGTTTCTCTCATCCAGCATGTCTTGCAAAAGGATGGTGCTTAGCGATCTCCTCTTTCTCCCCAAACACATCATTGCGGGTCCACTGCCTCAACCAAGATTCTGTAGCTGCGATGGGACGATTTATTGGGACCCAGGAGCTTGCTCATGGTGGTTGATGAATTTGTGATTCATAAACTTAATACGTGAATTTTAGTTTGAATTCCTAAACAAAACACCCAGTAACTACCCTTAAAATAAACAAGTTAACAAATAAAACTGGCAAAAAATGGATTAATAATATGTATTCATCTTGTAAATAAGTTTATAAAATAATTCAGAATAAAAGCCGTCAAAATACGAATAGAAAGTTGTAGAAATTTACCTTTGGTAGCCCAAATTATTTCATTTTTAATAAATTCATGTTAAGTCAATTTGACATAAAATCAACTCCATTGTGCACATATCACTAACTTAAATTGAAAATTGCTAAAAATATATTGACATATATATATATTAGTGTGTGTGTGTCTGTGTGTGTGTGTCTGTGTGTCTGTGTTAACTAGACCTAAACCTAAGTTCTCAAGCAAAAAAATGTACTCTTACATATCTTCTATATACATTCTCCTATGAACATGTACTTACTTTTGAATTAATAGGCATTCAATTATCTACAAACCATTAACAAATTAAAAATAATTGGAGTTCATGTGTGAAACTTGGATTTTGAGAGCAAAATGCAAATTGTATATGTTAATAACATTATGCATTATATATACACAATTAACCTTTTTTATTTACTTTTTATTTATTTATTTATTTTGTGTTCTAATAAAATAAAAAAATTTAAACAAAAAATGTCGAAACTAATGAAAATGATGTATTCGAAATTTGTAAATATTATATTTGTTGATTCTTTCTTTTTTTATCTGCATTTTTCTTAATTACTAAAAATCCAAAATTATTTTTGCATTTAATTATATTTCTAGTATTTTACTATATTTTGTGTATGGGCTTTTTATAAGTGAATGAAAAATATATTAAAATCTGAAAAATTAGAGTTTTAAGCCTTTAAAATATCTTTAAAAATATTTTTATCCAGTAGGTGTGTGCTCCTTTGTGTTTGAGGTCTTCATGAGAATTATAGATTTCATTTAGTCTACAATTCATATGTTGATCACTTTTCTATTTTTCTATTTTATTTTTATTTTCCCTCATTTTCTCATTTTTGGTCAAACTTTTTAAGTCAAATCCCACTTGTCCCCTCTTGGCCTTCTCATACTCATTCTCGCCATCTCTGCTCCCCCTCCATCCCACATTATTTGCAGCATCATTGTTCCTCTCCTTTTTCCACTCTCCCAACCTCAATCAAATGTCATCCCCTCTCACTTCAAACTCAATCATCGTTCTCCAACTCATTTTCCAAATCCAAATATTGAAGGAACTTGATTTATTGTCGAGGTTTAGACTCTTTAGATTTGAGATTTAATTCGTTAAGTCCACAAAGTCGTGTTCATGAATCAACTCTTAAGACCAAGTTAACTAATATGTGTCATTCACAATACTCTTTGCCGGCGAACCAATTTGACTCTCACATTTACACATGGATTAACCTAAATAAGATGTTTGGAAGGCCAATTCGGCATGAAATAAGCAAATTAATGGATTTTCCATTAAGGGTGGTAGAGTCCATGCCTTGGGAACCACATCACTAGTACAACTCAATCTCGTTTAGAATCGGAGAGTGGGTTCATATAATTCTTCGGATAAGGAAAGGTATGTTGGCGCAATCTTCTTCTCCTCCACCAAATAGATGACAATGTTCATATCCATCAAATATACCAAAAGTAAAAAAGAGCAGGAATAGACGAAGATTCTTAGTGACTAAGCTTTAGATAATGACAAAGAGTTATTTTATAGATTTGTTTTGCAGTATAACTAACTTTTCGGGCAGAAGAGAGTCAACGGTGGATGTAGAAAACTATAGAAGAAAGCAACAAAGCCACACTTGATCAAGGTAAAGAAGCACTGCACTTGAGAAACATCAGCATCTCTAAAGTTCAATATAAAGTGAAGAAGTTGCAAGGGTTCTTGTCACAAAAATCATGAATGAGAATGATTGACATATTTTTCATTTTTATCAAAAAAATGGCATGTATTATATATACACTACAACAAATCTGAGCTATAGTGATGCTTTTTCAAAATCTATCACTAAATTAGTCGCTGTTAAATATACAATGATGATATGATTCCTTGCAAAATGAGTTTCCGTACTTGAAATTAGCAACGAATAGTATATAGTTGCCGCTATATAATAAGCAACAAAACATATAACAATGTTTATCCGTTGCTATTTTTCAAAATATCAACTAATCATCGCTATTTTTTTGTTCAAAATTTAGCAAGATTAATTAAAAGTTTGAAAATTAGTAATATATAAGCGTCGCTATATGGACCGTTGCTAATGATATAACGACAAATATGATATTCATTGCTAATTTCAAGTATGAAAAAACATTTCGCAACGAATAATATCGTCATTATATATTTAATAACGACCAATTTAATAATAGATTTTGAAAAAGGCATCACTATAGCTTAATATTGTTATAGTGATATATATATATATATATTAGCCTACAAGAGAAAAAGTCAAAATCAAATTAGTAGATGAATCCATTGTCAACTGACTGATTCTACCGTGACTCAACTTTTGGGTTCAAAACTCAATGTCGATATTCCAGGTGATTTTTTTTTCAATTAATCAATATTATGATCTTGTCGACTAAAGCTTTTTTTAGTGTTACTACTTAGAAGTCCCAACCAACTAAAATTCACTCCACTAAACGTGCTTAGTATCTGACATTTTCAATCAGTTAGTGATTTTGTCCATCCGACTATTTTTTCAATTCAATTTATCAACCAAAAACTTCCAACCAAAGTGTCATCCCTACCATAGTAATTTCAATCGAATACTACTTCAAATAAGTTGACTAATTTATTTTTCAATTTACTAATGAAGTTCTCCCTCATATATTTTTGGTAAATTCCTCACACATCATTCTAGTCATTGTTTAATTAACTCATAATCATCTTTAAGACTCTATAGTGGATATTTGGCTCTCTAAACACTAGAAATAAGACCCTTAAGCTCCATTGTAATACACAACATAAAATAATAATACTATTTCAGCTAGGTGAAGAACAGTATCATATGTGACACTATTCAAGCTTTGAAGTTCTCAAAGTTCTCCAAACGATATTCTTTCTCAAGTAGATATAGTGCTTTCTCAACTAGATGAAATGCATTTCTTATGTTTTTAAAGAACTAATAAGTGTGCATGAGAAATGAGCAAAGTTTAAGGGTTTTTATGCAATGTTTTCAAACAAACAAAATACAAAGTTGGTGAAATTTGGATAAATAATAAAAACAGATGTCAACTACTTAATATTTTTGTAGACAAGTTTTTTATGAATTTTCAAATGAAATAGAGTAACTTTTAACAAACTATTTTTAATAAACCAACATTTCTGAAAACTATATTTATCCCAAATATACAATGTGATGATGAATCTGAGGGACTTGAAATTTTGGCCAATTATTAAACAGAGACTTAATTAAAATAAAAAAAATCAATCCACAATCATTTTTGAGCAATGGACATGTTATTTTTCAATATTATTGGAAAGAAGTTGAAGCACTATTAAATATGCAAAATATGATTTTTCAGGAATTGTCAAGCAAGATTGATTTAAAATAATTTTTAATTTCACTAAACTAATTTCAATAAATGACATACATATAGAAGAGTGCAAATTAAATAACATAATATAAAAAATTAAATACACTTCAAGTGCAACCTTTGTTTTATTGAAAATTATGATGTCCAAACAACTACTCAAAATCAGGAATTCTGATAACAAACTTAAAATACAATTAAAATAAAGAGGAGAGTGTCAGGGGTTCTTCTTTATTTATCCCTGTTGTCGTGAGTTGGTGAGCAAGTTTCCCTTAAAAGGGGACACATTTCAAAACGTCAGCAAACCTCTTTTGTCATATTCGACTAGCGGGTTTTCTAGTGCTACAGCAATTCAAGGGTCTCGATGCATGGTTAAATCTTGTACACCGAGATCAGACCTCAATTTGACCAGACGAAGGAAAATGTTCGACTACGGTCGAGCTCTGGCAGTGAAGGCACCGAAGATGAAACTCAAGAGAAAGAGCTCAATGATTGACCTTTGTTGCAACTCTGATGTTGCCATGGTGCCTCCTTCTGAAGTGAAACAAGGTGTAGACAAGGTGTTGTGACCGAGCTCTAACGGTCGTGGTTTCTCTCATCCAGCATGTCTTGCAAAAGGATGGTGCTTAGCGATCTCCTCTTTCTCCAAATGTTAGTTGTTGTGCACCCAAACACATGATTGCAGATCCACTGCCTCAACCAAGATTCTGTAGCTGCGATGGGAGGATTCATTGGGACCCAGGAGCTTGCTCGTTGTGGTTGATGAATTTGTGATTCATAAACTTAACACGTAAATTTTAGTTTGAATTCCTAAACAAAACACCCAGTAAAAACCCTTAAAATAAACAAGTTAACAAATAAAACTTGCAAAAAAATGGATTAATAATATGTATTCATCTTGTAAATAAGTTTATAAAATAACTCATAATAAAAGCCGTCAAAATAAGAATAGAAAGTTGTAGAAATTTACCTTTGGTAGCCCAAATTATTTCATTTTTAATAAATTCATGTTAAGTCAATTTGACATAAAATCTACTCCATTGTGCACATATCACTAACTTAAATTGAAAATTGCTAAAAAAATATTGATATATATATATATATATATATGTATGTATGTGTGTGCGTGTATGTATGTGTGTGTGTGTTAACTAGACCTAAACCTAAGTTCTCAAGCAAAAAAATGTGCTCTTACATATCTTCTATATACATTCTCCTATGAACATGTACTTACTTTTGAATTAATAGTCATTCAATTATCTACAAATCAATAACAAATTAAAAATAATTGGAGTTCATGTGTGAAACTTCGATTTTGAGAGCAAAATGCAAATTGTATATGTTAATAACATTAGCCTAGCATTATATATAAACAATTAACCTTTTTTATTTACTTTTTATTTATTTTATTTATTTTGTGTTCTAAAAAAATAAAAAAATTAAACAAAAAATATCGAAACTAATGAAAATGATGTATTCGAAATTTGTAGATATTATATTTGTTGATTCTTTCTTTTTTTATCTGCCTTTTTCTTAATTACTAAAAATCCAAAATTATTTTTGCATTTAATTATATTTCTAGTATTTTACTATATTTTGTGTATGGGTTTTTTATAAGTGAATGAAAAATATATTAAACTCTGAAAAATTAGAGTTTTAAGCCTTTAAAATATCTTTAAAAATATTTTTATCCAGTATGTGTGTGCTCCTTTGTGTTTGAGGTCTTTATGAGAATTATAGATTTCATTTAGTCTACAATTCATATGTTGATCACTTTTATATTTTTATATTTTATTTTTAATTTCCCCTCATTTTCTCATTTTTGGTCTAACTTTTTCAGTCAAATCCCACTTGTCCCCTCACCATTGGCCTTCTCCTACTCATTCTCGCCATCTCTTCTCCCCCTCCATCCCACATTATTTGCAGCAGCATTGTTCCTCTCCTTTTTCCACTCTCACAACCTCAATCAAATGTCGTCCCCTCTCACTTCAAACTCAATCATCGTTCTCCAACTCATTCTCCAAATCCAAATATTGAAGGAACTTGATTTATTGTCGAGGTTTAGACTCTTTAGATTTGAGATTTAATTCGTTAAGTCCACAAAGTTGTGTTCATGAATCTACTCTTAAGACCAAGTTAACTAATATGTGTCATTCACAATGCTCTTTGCCGGCGAACCAATTTGACTCTCACATTTACACATGGATTAACCTAAATAAGATGTTTGGAAGGCCAATTCGGCATGAAATAAGCAAATTAATGGATTTTCCATTAAGGGTGGTAGACGTCCATGCCTTGGGAACCACATCACTAGTACAACTCAATCTCGTCTAGAATCGGAGAGCGGGTTCAGATAATTCTTCGGATAAGGAAAGGTATGTTGGCGCAATCTTCTTCTCCTCCACCAAATAGATGACAATGTTCATATCCATCAAATATACCAAAAGTAAAAAAGAGCAGGAATAGACGAAGATTCTTAGTGACTAAGCTTTAGATAATGACAAAGAATTATTTTATAGATTTGTTTTGCAGTATAGCTAACTTTTCGGGCAGAAGAGAGTCAACGGTGGATGTAGAAAACTATAGAAGAAAGCAGCAAAGCCACACTTGATAAAGGTAAAGAAGCACTGCACTTGAGAAACATCAGCATCTCTAAAGTTCAATATAAAGAGAAGAAGTTGCAAGGGTTCTTGTCACAAAAATCATGAATGAGAATGATTTACATATTTTTCATTTTTATCAAAAAATGGCATGTATTATATATACACTACAACAAATCTGAGCTATAGTGATGCTTTTTTAAAATCTATCACTAAATTAGTCGCTGTTAAATATACAACGACGATATGATTCCTTGCAAAATGAGTTTTCGTACTTGAAATTAGCAACGAATAGTATAGTTGTCGCTATATAATAAGGAACATAACATATAACAATGTTTATCCGTTGCTAATTTTCAAAATATCAACTAATCATCGCTATTTTTTTGTTCAAAATTTAGCAAAGATAATTAAAAGTTTGAAAATTAGTAATAGATAAGCGTCGCTATGTGGACCGTTGCTAATGATATAACGATAAATATGATATTCATTGCTAATTTCAAGTATGAAAAACATTTCGCAACGAATAATATCGTCATTATATATTTAATAACGACTAATTTAATAATAGATTTTGAAAAAGGCATCACTATAGCTCAATATTGTTATAGTGATATATATATTAGCCTACAAGAGAAAAAGTCAAAATCAAATCAGTAGATGAATCCATTGTCAACTGATTGATTCTACCGTGACTCAACTTTTGGGTTCAAAACTCAATGTCGATATTCCAGACTTTTTTTTCAATTGATCAATATTATGATCTTGTCGACTAAAGCTTTTTTAGTGTTACTACTTTGAAGTCCCAGCCAACTAAAATTCACTCCACTAAACGTGCTTAGTATCTGACATTTTCAATCAATTAGTGATTTTGTCCATCTGACTATTTTTTCAATTCAATTTATCAACAAAAAACTTCCAACCAAAGTGTCATCCCTACCATAGTAATCTCAATCGAATACTACTTCAAATAAGTTGACTAATTTATTTTTCAATTTACTATTGAAGTTCTCCCTCATATATTTTTGGTAAATTTCCTCACATTATTTTAGTCATTGTTTAATTAACTCATAATCATCTTTAAGACTCTATAGTGGATATTTGGCTCTCTAAACACTAGAAATAAGACCCTTAAGCTCCATTGTAATACACAACATAAAATAATAATACTATTTCAGCTAGGTGAAGAACAGTGATCATATGTGACACTATTCAAGCTTTCATGTTCTCAAAGCTCTCCAAGCGATATTCTTTCTCAAGTAGATTTAGTGCTTTCATTCTAACCATTCTGCAATATTGCGTGTTAAATTTTATTACTAACTACTTTCTCTCAGTAGGTACCCAACATTTGGGTTCGTTTCTCCATTAAAGACAAATCTTTCTATGGGATTGTCCATAGAATAGTCCATATATATGAGGCAATACTACCCTCAATTTCAAATAGCACGGATAATGGGAGCAAGCGTCTCCAAGAAAGCGAAGGGGAAATCCTACAACATGACATTGTGGGACATGAGGTTTCCATGTTAATATAGAGATGTGTTTTTATCTGCATTTCTTCACTTTTATTTATCCTGGATAGTAATTTTTAAATTTTTCATTATTAGTTACATTATTTTATGATACACAATTCACCCATCTAATCCCTCTTGTGTTGAACTTACAAGAAGAAGTAGAACCTTAGCTCATTAAGGCATGTCATAAAGTATTCGATGAGGCAAATACGTTAGATATGTATGATGTCACTGCAGGGTGTAAGCAACGCTCTCTATGGGAATGGAAGAAGTCATGCCATGATGCTCTCATAGACTATTGAGGTTGTTGGGACTAACCTCCGTGTATCCTGCTATGGGAAATTTCCATATCCATGGTTGCGACAACTACCTCTTTCATTGCGATGAAATTCTGAAGAGATGACTTGCCTTACACTTCATCGCAAAATATATGGATGACCTTTTGCAAGTTCTCTATAGGATTGGAAGTAAATTACAGTGAATGGAAGGAAAGATTAGTATAGTGGATTGAATATTTGATAGTCGCCATTGGCACTAAGTTCAGCTCAACAAACTGCTTCCTCTACTGCTCTCTATATAATGGTCAAGGTGGAAGTGTTTGCAGAACTTGTTTAAAAAACATGTCAAACAATGGCCACTTCAATATGCTCTCTTATGGCATATCATCAATTCTCAATGTAGTGTCCTAGTGAAAACTCCATAAAGATGGTGCATTCTTAGCTTGGGTACATGGATCATCCTCATGACTTTAGACACACATGCCATCCATAGCTCGACATTGTTTGGCAAACAAGTGCCATTGAGGGACCTTGACCCTATAGTATGCAACGTAAGTCATCTAGAGCTACTACAAAGACTCTAGGTCCTCATATCCTTCTAAATGTGTAGACACTGACCGATGAATGTTGTTGTAATCATTACGAGAGTGGTGGTAGAGAGACTTCTCCTATTGTATAATCCTCTTCTTAATAGCAACCTGACATTATTGCATGCCATACATAGCATGGACCAATGCATGCAATTGTTGTACCATGCCGGGATTAACATAAAGCAATGTGAATATGTAAGAATAACATCATTAATAATGTGTCCATATTTAGAGATACATTATACATGTTAAAATAAATATTAGATATGCCACTACCCCAATTCCGGGCCATCGGATCCTCCCATAACCGGATCTGGTTACTCAGCAATAAGTTATTCAGCAATCAGAACTAACATTCAGAAACAGACTGCAAATAAAGTATATTCAGAAGAAAGTATTTCAACATTTTCCCATTCACAAAATAAAGTTCAGATGATACATTGTCCCACCATAACTATTTACATGTACATCAGCTTGAAATGAAAATATACAAAAGAATACTAACTACCTTACAAAGTAAAGCTACTGTGGTTGGCTGGATGTCTACTAAGGTCCTTGCGATGGCTCACCGACACATGTTAGGTTTTCCATAAATCATAGGATAACAATTAGCGAATGCTAAGTAATGAAGAAGAGAAAAGCAAACAAATTGTGTGATTTTTCTAAACTTGTTGTCATTAAAAGTTACAATCCTTTCATTAATTTAAGTCATCTTCCTTTCTATTCCACATTAGGGATTAGTCTAGGGGAACCTCACCATTCTAGGACTCTGAAGCTGTGGACACATTGGGTTGGAGATTGTGTTGATCTTGGTAAGCTTATGCCGCCGCACGTCACCTCAACCAATCCTCCCATACCACCCTGACAATTTTCTTTTCTTTTATTAAATAAGGTCTCAAACCCTCAGCCTGGAAAATAAATGAGCACACCATCGTCGAGGACTCGGTTGCTTAAAAAACTCAGGCTAATATTTAATCATATAACCTAGCGGCTTTAAATACATATTATTGTGACCCAACCGCTATTGAACCACCCATGCCTCCACATGGCATGACCAAATCTTCCGTCGTTCAACCCGAAGATATTGGCTCCCGGTACCACGCATTGCAAATCATTCATTTTGTACGCACTTATCATAACAGGGCAACCGTGTACCACCTAGGTAGGGTAATGCCAATACGGGTTCCTTCTGACAAATCTACATGTTGCATGCTTGACCTGTATTTCTATTCCCAGTCATCCTTAACGTGACACACGATCCTTTACAGGATCCAACTCAAACCACATCAATTTTCATGATGTAGTTCTTTCGTTAAGTCTTCGATTTGCATAATCAGCAACACTTAGTATAGGCTCACATATATATATATTATTCATATGCATATATACTCGTATTTATGTCTATTTTAACTCCCAAACCCTAACTTCAAAGCCACCGCATCAATTTGATGCTTAAATCTTATTTTAGTGGGAATCACAAAGCAACTCTTCAGTCTTTTTCAAAAATAGCCAAAAAAATAGGGTTTTCATAGCAAAGAACATAAAATCAAGAATTTCAATAATCTCGTATGAAAACCCAGCAGCAAAAGTAAGGATTTCGTTACCTAATTGAGCTCTCTCTCGCGTATGTAAGGCTTTATCATGTTTCATTTTCAGAAAGGATGTTTTAAGGCTGCTAAAAAGATCGAATTTCATTTTCGTATAAAAAATGCTAAGAACGTGTCAAGAACGTGAAGAATGAACGAAGAACACGAAGAACACGGAGAACGCCAAGAACATATTTTCTCTTGAAATTTCGGCAGAGTTTCCCCTTATATCGAGACATATTTCTCGGAAAAGAGTTTCCCTTATATCGAGACATATTTCTCGGAAAATTTCGACAGAGTTTTCCCTTAAATCCGGACATATTTCAAAATAAAAACGAAAAGAGTTTCCTCTATAAAATCAATCGATAGGAAAACAACAACGAAACTGAAAGAATATACTCAAACAAAAAGAGATGAAGAATCAGTAGACACCACGCATCTTAGGTGAGTGAATGTGTGACGAACCAAAGGGTTCACTGACATGCATAGCCGCCTGCACCTAAGTAGGGTATTACACAGATTTCTCCTCGAACCACAATAGAAAACGAATTGGAAAGAAAGATGAATCAAGAACAAATCTTGGAAGAAAAGAGGATGAATTGAAATCCTAGCTTACGAAACAAACTAAGAGAGGATCATACCTTTCTCCTCATCGTTCTCCCGGCAGTGCTTTGCTAGCGCTCCTCCCTCGCCTCCCACTTCTCCTCCCGACCTCTCGACCCTAGCCCTTGGGGTGGTGGTGGTAGTGGAAATCGTAGAGAATGAATGGGTAAGGGGTCTATTTATAGGCTCCAGAAAACCACATACCCTGCTTAGAAAACCACGGTTTAGACCTTAACCATGGTTTAGCAGTCCATGATTTTAGCCAAAATTTTTCCCAAACTTGGGGCTTAAGTTAGAACATTCTAGAGGATTCTAGATTCGCTAATGACACTTAATTAACATTAATCGTGATTAACTTTCACTAATCACGATTTAACTTTCGCGGCTTACGCTTATCTTTTGCTAACTATTGATTAGTGTTTGCTAATGATCATTAGCATTTTCAATCCGTTATTAGTTTATTTAATCATGTTTAATTAGTCTTAATGACAATCATTATGGGTTAATGACGTCTTAACCCTCCTTACTTCTCTTTCTTCCGAAAATCATAACAAATCGAAACGAATTCCGATTCACACGAAACAAATTCCGTTGGTTTCCTCTTGACGAGCCGGATCTTATTATATAGGATCCGAGATATGTTAAGTTTAAGGCTTTACAATTATAACAACCTTAAAGGAAGTCTCATCCTCGAGACTAGAAATGCAAGTATAATAACAACCTTAAAGAGGATTGAAACCATAACAACCTTAAAGAGAATGAATGCCATTTCATTTATAAAGAAGATATACAACACATAGTGTTATTACTCAAATAAGTAAGGGTATTTCTCTCTCATTTCTGCCTCAGGTTCCCATGTGGCTTCTTCAAACTCTTGGTTCCACCACGATACTTTAACTAGAGGCACCTCTTTGTTTCTTAACTTCTTGATATCCCTGTCAAGTATTGGCACATGTATCTCTTGGTATGTCAAGTCTGGCTCAACATGTAAATCGTCATAACTTATCTTATGATCTGGATCCTTAACGTACTTTCTCTGATTTGATAAATGAAAACATCATGTATTGCCGAAATATGTGGAGGAAGTGCAAGTCAATATGCCACTTTTCCAATGCATTGAATAATTTCAAAGGAACCCACGAACCTGGGTGCTAACTTCCCATGCACACCAAACCTCTAAATTCCCTTCATAGGTGATATTTTGAGAAATACAAAGTCACCTACCTCAAAGTCATGGTCTCTTTGTCTAGTATCATTATACCTTTTCTGGTGACTTTGAGCAGTCAATAGTCTTTTTCGAGCAAGCTCTACAGCTTCCTGTGTCTCTTGCAGACTATCTGAATCATAAAGGTTCTTTATCCCGATCTCTTGCCAACACAAAGGGATAGTATACCTTCGTCCATAAAGTGCTTCAAATGGTGCCATGTCAATACTTGTATGATAACTTTCTTGTATGTGAATTTTGCAAGAGGCAAATGTTTCAACCATGATCCTTCCCATTCTAAGGCACATGCTCGTAACATATCCTCTAAAGTCTGAATAGTACGTTTTGATTGACCATATGTTTGTGGATGATATGTTGTGCTCAAGCATAGTTGTGTGCTTAAGGCTTTCATGAAGTTCTCCCAATAGTGTGAGGTGAATCGTGGATCTCGATCAGAAACTACTTCCTTTGGGATACCATAGAGGCGAATCACATGTATAATATATAACTCAGCAAGCTGGTCTTGAGTGAAAGATAAGCTTATTGGAATAAAGTATGCTACCTTCATCAGACGATCTATTATAACCCAGATACTATCTTTACTATCAGTCGTCTGAGGTAAGTCAGTAACGAAATCCGTGGAAATGCTTTCCCATTTCCATTCAGGTATAGGGAGGGGTTGCAATAATCCTGGTGGCTTTTGGTGTGAAGCCTTTACCTGCTGGCAAGTGAAACATGAATTTACAAACTCAACACTATCTTTCTTCATTCCCAGCCACCAAAAGTATGATATGAATTAAGATCCTTATACATCTTTGTAATTCCTGGATGAATAGATAATCTTAAGCAGTGCGCTTCTCGTTTCTTTCCTTAGTTCAAGTGTGTTTGGTACACAAACTCTGTGATGGTTATACAGTAACCCTTCTTGTATATGGAATCCTTCTATCTCATTATTCTCAAGTTGTTGTTTCAAGTATTTAAGGACAGGATCATCCTCCTGTCCTTTCTTTATTCTATCCCAGATCTCTGGTTTGTATTGGTGAGGAATAGTTATAGTATCAACACTACTATGAAATGGTTTCCATTCACTTAACGTTGATAGTAAACCCCAGAAGTGGATAGCACTCACCAACCCAGGTGAATAAGTTCTTCTGCTAAGGGCATCTGCTATGATGTTCCCCTTACCAGGGTGGTAGGAGATAGTGCAATCATAGTCTTTCAACAACTCTAGACATCGTCTCTGTCTCATATTGAGTTCCTTCCGATCAAATAGATATTTCAAGCTTTTATGATCAGTGAAGATTTCAAAAGTAATACCATAGAGGTAATGTCTCCATATCTTTAAAGCAAAAACTACAACAACTAATTCAAGGTCATGTGTTCGGTAGTTCTTTTCATGTGTCCTGAGCTGTCGTGATGCATGCGCAACTACCTTACCATGTTGCATAAGAACTGCCCCAAGTCCTTCTTTAGACGCATCAATGTACACTCTAAACCCTTCACTCCCAGAGGGTAAAGTAAGGATTGGTGCAGATGTTAGGCATTCTTTCAGTGTCTGAAAACTAGCTTCACATGTATCAGATCATAAGAATGGAACTTCCTTCTGAGTTAGTCTAGTCATTAGCAATGTTATTCGTGAAAAGTCATTCACAAATCTTTTATAATATCTAGCTAAACCCAGAAAAGATCGTATTTTTGTGACAAGTCTTCAGGCGTTCCCAACTCATCACCGCACTAACCTTTTGAAGGATCAACTGATATACCTTCTCTAGAAATAACATGGCCTAAGAAAGATACTTCAGATAACCAAAAGTCATATTTGTTATATTTAGCATACAATTTGTTCTTCCTTAATGTTTTAAGTGTCCGTTTGAGATGGTATTCATGTAGATACTTATCCTTGGAGTAAATAAGCACAGCATCAATAAAGACTACTACAAAGTGATCTAAGAACTCCTTGAATACTTTATTCATGAGATCCATGAAAGCTGCTGGGGCATTTGTTAGACCAAAAGGCATAACTAAAAATTCATAATGTCCATATCTAGTTTGAAAGGCTGTCTTGGGGATATCCGCATCTTTTATCTTCAACTGATGGTATTCAGATCTTAAGTCAATCTTGGAATACACAGTCGAACCCTGTAACTGGTCAAAGAGATCATCTATCCTTGGTAGAGGATACTTATTCTTTATTGTCCTCTTGTTTAACTGTCTATAGTCAATGCAAAATCGCATTGACCCAACCTTTTTTCTGACAAATAAGATAGGTGCTCCCCATGGTGAAGTACTAGGACGGATGAATCCTTTATCTAACAGTTCTTGCAATTGTTCCTTTAATTTTCGTAACTCAGCTGGTGCCATCCTATGATGAGGGATAGAGATAGGCTGAGTACCAGGTATAAGAGAGATTTCAAATTCAATCTCTCGCTCAGGTGGTAATCCAATTAGTTCCTCTGGGAATACATCAGGAAATTCGCACACTATAGGTATATCTTCCATCATTCTATCTGACCCTGATGTAGTGGTTACATAAGCTAAATATCCTTGGCACCCTTGTTCTAACATTTGTCGAACCTTTAGAGTAGATATGTATTCGTCATTATCATTGGATGTCTTTCTAATGAACTGGAACTCTACCGAGTTAGGTAGGTAAAACGTTACTGTCTTCTGAAAACAATCAAGACATGCGTGATGCCTTTCTAGCCAATCCATCCCAAAGATGAGATCAAAGTCATCCATTTCAATAGGTAATAGGGAAACATGTAACTGATGTCCTTCTATCAGTACTACACAATCATCTAGTATTTCTCGAATTATAAATACTTGTCCTCCTGCTCCCTTGATCAAATATGACTGTTGTACTTCTACTGGTATCTTTCCCAAAGTTGGTACTAACCGTCGAGAAATAAATGAATGTGAAGCACCATAATCAAATAACTAAAAGGCCATGAATAGTAACGGTACCTCGTACGACCGTGCCTGAATTGTAGGATTGTTCTTCAGTAATTGCATTGAGCTGGCCATTAGGAATAAGCAAGCTAGAACTCGCAACGCTTTGTGGTGGCTGCTGTGTAGGAGATGCTCCTTGTGAGCCACGAACTCTACCATGTCTTCCTCCGTGTGTTGCTCCATTGCTCGAGGTGGATGTTATACTGTTAATTGGAATTGGTTTAAACCCTGAACCTCTCAACTGCGGACAATCTTTCCTAATGTGACCTTCTTGATGATAGTGATAACATGCATGTGTTCCTGTCTGAGCTGAAGACCCAATCATAGAGGTACTAGTTCCTGGTGCTGTTTTATGGGGGTATAGTGGAGGTCTAGAGAAACCCCCTCTTCCTGATAATTCTTGACCTAAGGTCTATGGTCATCTTATACTGGAACCGACTGGATGATAACGACGATTTCTATGGTTATAATGTGCCTTACATTTGGATGGTCCACCATTAAAGTGGAAACTTCTTCTTTGGCGGTTTTCATCCCTCTCCATCTCAATACGAGAGGCGATGTCCATTGCTTCATCTACGGTTGTAGCTCTAAAACCAGCAAGCTTTTCTCGCAGATCTCCCTGAAGACCGCTAACAAATTTTCTAAGACACTCTTGTGGTGAAGCTTCAAGAGCCGGCGAGTAATATAGTAGCTCAGTAAAGTGGATATGATAATCTCGTACGGTTTTAGAACCTTGGTTCAATGAATCCAACTCTCTCCTATTTAATTTTTCCCAATGAGAAGGACAAAAGTGAGCTCGGAACCTCTCTTCAAAGATATCCCATGGAACAGGTTCTGCTAATTTCTTAGAAATTGCTCTCTACCATCGTCGTGCATAATCTGTTAGGGAGTAATCAGCGAAGTACACCCATGTGTTAACTGGTGCATGGATTATCCTCAACATCCTACTAACGTCATCGAGCCATAATTCAGCCTTGGAGGTGTCTCTACACCTTTGAATCGAGGAATTTTTCCCTTTCGATAATTATCTAGTAATATTTGGTGTCTACGGAGGGCCTTATCCATTGCTCCTTCAACTGGGGTAGGAGTAGACTCACTTGAAGGATGGCAACTTGATTCTTCCTCAGAAAGATGGACAGAACCTTCAATCCTAGCATTCGCAGGCTTAGATACCTCGGGTCTCTCTGCTCGTGTATTGAGCCTCTCCTCCAATGCTTGATGCCTTTTCCCCACGTCTTGGAGCATTGCCATCATAGCTGCTTTTTTGCCTAGACACATCTTGGTCTGCCATGAGTCTAGGATGAGTCAAGGTCAAAGCTTAGATCCTATATGTCTTAGCATGATGTACATAAGGGACAATGACTTGTGAATGGTACTGTAGTCAGTTATTAAGATCAAAGGATCTTAATACAACCTTAGTTTCTGAATACTGCCCATACTTGTTAATTACTAAATAAATTACTGGAGTAAACAAGTTATGATGCCAATCTGTCACGACCCCAATTCCGGGTCGTCGGATCCTCCCATAACCGGATCTGGTTACTCAGCAATAATTTATTCAGCAATCACAACTAACATTCAGAAACAGACTGCAAATAAAGTATACTCAGAAGAAAGTATTTCAACACTTTTCCATTCACAAAATAAATTTCAGATGATACAGTGTCCCACTGTAACCATTTACATGTACATGAGCTTGAAAGGAAAATATACAAAAGATTACTAACTACCTTACAAAGTAAAGCTACTGTGGCTGGCTGGATGTCTACTAAGGTCTTTGCGATGGCTTACCGACACCTGTTGAGTTTTCCATAAATCATAGGATAACAATTAACGAATGTTAAGTAACGAAGAAGAGAAAAGCAAATAAATCTAAACTTGTTGTCATTAAAAGTTACAATTCTTTCATTAATTTAAGTCATATTCCTTTCTATTCCACATCATGGATTAGTCCAGGGGAATCCCACCATTCTTGGACTCCGAAACTGTGAACACTTTGGGATTGGAGATTGTGTTGATCTTGGTAAGCTTATGCCACTGCACGTCGCCTCAACCAATCCTCCCATACCACCCTGACAATTTTCTTTTCTTTTTTTAAACAAGGTATCAAACCCTCAGCCTGGAAAACAAATAAGAACACCGTCCTCGAGGACTCGGTTGCTTAAAACCTCCGGCTAACATTTAATCATATGAGATAGCGGCTTTAAATACATATTATCGTGACCCAGCCACTATTGAACCACCCGTGCCTCCACATGGCACGATCACATCTTCCGTCATTCAACCTGAAGATATTGGCTCCCGGTACCACGCATTGCAAATCATTCATTTCGTGCGCACTTATCATAATAGGGCAACCGTGTACCACCTAGGTAGGGAAACGTCCATAAGGGTTCCTTCCGACAAACCTACAGGTTGCATGCCCGACCTGTAGTTCTACTCCCAGTCATCCTTAATGTGACACACGATCCTTTTCAGGATCCAACTCAAACCACATCAATTCCCATGATGTAATTATTTCGTTAAGTCTTCGATTTGCATAATAAAAAACACATAGTATAGACTCACATATATATTATTCATATGCATATATACTCGTATTTATGCCTATTTTAGCTCCCAAATCCTAACTTTCAAAGCCACCGCATCAATTTGATGCTTAAACCTTATTTTAATGGAAATCACAAAGCAACTCTTCAGACTTTTTCAAAAATAGCCAAAAAATAGGATTGTTCATAGCAAAGAACATAAAATCAATCGAGAGGAAAACAACAACGAAACTGAAAGAATATACTCAAACAACAAGAGATGAAGTTTCGGTAGACACCAAACATCTTAGGTGAGTGAATGTGTGACGAATCACAGGGTTCACTGACGTGTATTGCCGCCTGCACCTAAGTAGGGTATTACACAGATTTCTCCTCGAACCACAAGAGAAAACGAATCAGAAAGAAAGATGAATCAAGAACAAAGCTTGGAAGAAAAGAGGACGAATTAAAATCCTAGCTTACGAAACAGATCATACCTTTCTCCTCCTCGTTCTCCCGGCAGCGCTTCGCTAGCGCTCCTCCCTCGCCTCCCACTCCTCCTCCCGACCTCTCGACCCTAGCCCTTGGGGTGGTGGTGGTGGTGGTAGTGGAAATCGTAGAAAATGAATGGGTAGGGGGTCTATTTATAGGCTCCAGAAAACCCCTAATCATGGTTAGAAGACCATGGTTTAGACCTTAACCATGGTTTAGCGGCCCATGGTTTTAGCCAAAACTTATCCCAAACTTGGGGCTTAAGTTAGAACATTCTACAAGATTTTAGATTCGCTAATGACACTTAATTAACATTAATCGTGATTAAATTTCACTAATCACGATTTAACTTTCACGGTTTATGCTTATCTTTTGCTAACTATTGATTAGTGTTTGCTAATGATCATTAGCGATTTTCTATTCATCATTAGTTTCTTTAATCATGTTTAATTAGCCTTAATGACAGTCATTATGGGTTAATGACGTCTTAACCCTCCTCACTTCTCTTTCTTCCAAAAATCATAACAAATCGAAACGAAGTCCGATTCACACGAAACAAATTCCGTTGGTTTCCTCTTGACAAGTCGGATCTTAATATAGGATCCGAGATATGCCAAGTTCAAGGCTTTACAAGATAACTCTCTTCAAAACTTATGCTGGTTAAAGCACTCCAACATTGTTCCATATTTTTCAATCCCTGTGATAATCCAACATATAAGAGAAGAAGCCAACTGAAACACCCTGCCCCTCTAATCTCTATGATTAAGGGGACGAGACGTCAGACCTACAACCCTTTTCCTCAATATTTGATACTCAACAATCCAATCTCATGCGTACTATATTTACATTCAAAATATTTTATTGCATGAGAAACAATATGAAATGAAATAGAAATTATAATCATTTTCATTAATCATATTCATCAAGTCCATATTCAATAACTAAGATACACATGTCTAGTTGTAAAAGTATATTAAAATCTCTCAAGTTTCTCACCACAATATCTCTTAAAATAGAAAGCGTATTAGATGGGAAAAACTACTAAAAGCTATCCGCACTCTGTCCAGTGCTAATATGACTGTGGAAACTCGATGTCATGTCAAACATAATAGGTGTTGCGGCTTGGCTACTCTTGTCAGGTTCACACGAAGATAACATCATAAGAAACTTCACAACAACAAAATGAACAATATCTATTAGTGTAAATATAAAAATGGAACGGGGAGTGCCCCCTCTCTCCATCTCTTGGAGTCATTATGAAATTGCTTGTACAAGGCTATTTAAACTCACACTAGGCCGCACGTCCAATATGTGTATCATTTCATTAATTGTCTTTTATATAATAAGATCATCATAGTCCACCCTATGTCCACTACCCACGGGCATGATTCCTCAAAAGGCATGAGCCTGAGCTCTTAATTCACCAATCCATTTCTTATAGCATGCTTGGGTAAAATCCTTCGAGGACCTTTATTTTTCTATAAATGTTGGAAAATTAATTGTTATACTCTTTCGTTCCTTCATAATTCTAATACTAAGAATACAATTTAATGTGACCACATCAATTGAAAGTCTAAGTACTATTCCATGTATAAAAGCAGATCTTGGACTGCCGAACATGCCTTTTGGATTGAACTCCATCGATCATACATTGTAATACATCATTGGGCGTTAGATGTTATACATCCCTCGGTAATTTTTGGGGATACATCCATCTAAGTCTCTAATCTAGATCCTAAGTGTGCATGCCTATCCTTTGTGACACCAATCTCCATCTACCCACGTAACGTGGGAAATGCACCCATGCCCAAGGTGAATGTACACCATGTGATACATGTCCATGGGATATAAACCAACCATGAAACCACACTAAGAATTCTGGTGAATTTGGTGTGTTTCATGTACTTATATGCCATATATTCCATGTTCATTCTACTACTATCTTGGTATATTTATTTCATTGTCTTAAGTCCATTATAGTCCCTTAGGATCATTTATATGCATTCCCATTAGATATTATCTTGAATTTATTTTAAAAAAGGACCCCAAAAGTTCTTTTTAGCTCCTTATGCATTGTTATATGTGACTATGTGCCAATACACAAATTCCTTATGCTTCCAACCGATTTGGCGAAGATGTATGAGTGCACCCGTATTGGTCTTGTAACCCCTTAGCGATCCATTAATGTAATAAAAGTTATTATTTTATCATATCAATCTGAAATGAATAATTGTGAATGCACCTAATATTAAGGTCCATTTCTACAATTATGATTATGTACCTTGTCCATGTTGAATACCATGTCGTTAGGAGGACACAACTAACATTAACATGTAATGTTCAATAAAGATCTCCAGTCTAAGAAAGGGATGGCAATCTTTCTTTAAAACTGATTTCCGACCAACTTCTTGATGCACATCCTTTGCATATGAATAAAGATTTGGAAGTGTTGGAATAATCAAGTCAAAGAGTTGACTTAATGAGGTAGAGATAAACTAAAACCTAAATCGTAACTATCACAATCAAGCACACATTCTTTAAGAAGATACAGATATACATCTATATGCCTGAGTATGCATATTTGACAGACCAATAGGTTGGTGACCTAATCAAGGTCCATATTCTAATGAATTGGTGTGCATGTGAGTATATACGAGAAGTATGATCTCTCAAAGGAATCATACAAGTTTATAGTTGATGAATCAGGAGACATAGCTCACTCATGAGATATTTTGGGGTCAAAATGAATTCCATGCATGGTCATCTTGTTTATGAAAGAAGACACGAATTTGAGATATTAATATATGCTTGGAAAGTATATGATTAATATTTTCGCATAATTAGAAAATGAGAAATCAATCGATATTCTCCGAAGAAGACAATCGAACTAGGACTTGAACTTCGGATATATCAAAGTCTTCCAGTATGAAGGATGAATGAGTATTGGGAATACTTGTGGTTAAATCTATCATAATAGATCATCTACTATGACACTTCCATTCTAAAGGAATGATAAAATCAGATGGATATTAGTGGTTCCATTTATTAGCTTAACGATTTGAGAATTAATTGGATTAATTCTCACTTTATTTGAACCCAATACCAATCAAATTATAATTTCAATGTCCAAATGTTGGAAATAGAAATGGTGATGGAAATGGAAATAAATAGACTCCTTGAGATCATTTCTAAATTTAAAATGGTTTGTACTTTGATTAGAAATGGTCAAGGAAGATGGATTCATCCCACCGATACTTCCTCCAACTCAAATAGATGTGATGTGTTTCGTTGAGCTCACTCAGAGTGTAAATTGTTCAACTCAAGCTCAAATTATTAGAGTATATTATTTTTGGCTAAAATGGTATAAACTTTGAAATTGGATAGATATCCAAATTTCAAGTCACTATATAAGGATAGTATGATCTCCCCAACATTATCTCAAAATATCTGCATATGTATCTCATGAGTCCTAATTGGATTATGCCTCATAATATTTGATGTCTATATTTGGACAATAATTGTTGTTGTCACTATTCTTAAAGGTATTTTTTAATACGATTCACAAATATAATTCATTAATTATTGATTCATAATAATTAATATTCTGAATATGATTCACATAATTATTTCAAGGCATGTGTGTGGATATGATTCACATAAAAATAAATGTAATTAGATTTACATTTGTATTTGGATTAATGAATATGATTCACAAACTATGAGAATTATTCTCATAAAATTATTGATTATGTTAATTGGATTATCATAATTAATAAATAAGCAACAACTCCCATCTATTTATGGAAATAAAGGGGGCATGTATGGGGACACATGGCACTATAGTTTTAAAGGCCATGGATTGTACTCTAAGTTTAGATGTTGCATAATTTATTAATTATTTTTAATGGGCTGTTAAGAGGATATAAATCTAGTTCTATTTCTCGGTGAGAAAGAAATTAATGAAGACTTTTATCCATGATCCAAGGGGCATATCATTCTACGCGCCTACATGAAGAGGAAACTCTTCATAAACATGTATAATGAGTATAAAAGTGAGGTACGCCTCTATCTTTTGGTACTCAATTTATTAGATGCTTAGACCCTTGATAATTATTCAATGACCTTGAGAATCAAAAGAAGAGAGAGTCTTGAGATATTATCTCTCTACACATCTTCTCTTCATGCTCTAGACACCCACCTTGTCAAGACTCTCTTCTCTCCTTTGGCGTGGCCTTGTGGATGATAAGATCATATCCTTCTCCTTGCTCCTTATATGCGAAGAATGATCGATTTTGTGTGATGAAATCAGAGTTTGATCATCCTTGCATGGCCAAGATCAATAAGAAGACATCGCAGTTCGTAGAAAGCTACACACTCATCATCCCACCTACGAGAGAGACAAGTGCAGATAGAACTTGATTCCAAAGATCTCTTACTTTATATTTTCATGCTTCAAGAAGTAACCCCTATTCATCTCAACATTCATTAGAACACTAGAAACCATGTTAGGAAGTTGGTTTCCATAAATTAATGGTTTTGCAAAAGTGCAAAAATTATTTGCTGAAATTACTTGTCCATATGATAAAATATACAATGTTTTAAGAAAATAATTTGCTATTTTCTACTTTTACATGATTCAAAGTTTATAAAGTGATATTTACTCACGTAAACTCTCTTGTATATTGATAGATTTCTTATCTACCTTGCCCCCATGTACTTGATGTACGATGCAAGTGTAACTAGGACACATGTTTTCATCTTTTTACAGATGTTGATGATATTTTTAGGGGTTTTCATGCCCTTATCCTTCCTTGATGATTCCTACCATACCATCTTCTACGGGGTGACAACACGACACTAAATCGTATATTTATTTATATTCCATTAAAATTCCAAGAAATTTAGGGGTGTTCAATCACATAAGATCATGGAAACACATGTGAAACCAACATCAAGGAGGACATGTTGGAAGGCTAACATGAAGGTGGGTGGGGCTTGGGGGTTAGTGGGGAATGAATTCCCCATGCAGATAGAGAATCTGATGAAAAGGATACTCTGAAGGCTTCTAGATCAAGGTTTGATATAGACAAAGAAGATCCTGACCAATTCATGTAATTTGCGTCATAAGTGTCAGTGACAGAAACATTGTAAATTGGTTCGAGAGCATCTCCATCAGTTTTCTATCCTACTACAAGTGTTGTGACAACCTTTAGCAAGTTGATAAGCCCAAAATCCGATCAATCCAGATTAGGTAAAAATATCACTCTTGGGTCGTTGCGACCCGAATCGATAGAGATCTCAGCTCAATAAGAAAAATGTAAGAACAGACCATCATACAGAGATAAAATCAGAGAAAAATAACTAGTGGCCCTGGCTATTGGATTAGCCTGGTATAACGACCAGGGTCGGACTCAGGGAGCACGTGATGACCTTGCGGCCTACGAAGTAGTCTCAAATCAAATAAAATAAAAACAAAGCATTTTTGGTGGATTTTTAATATTTACATTTTTTGGATTTTTTTAATTATAAAGAAATTAAGAAAAACAATACAACAAGCAACTTGCAACAATTATTTAACTACTCTAAGAAGCTCCAAAAAATCAAGAAAAAATATTTTTAGAATTTTTGTATTTTTTACTGTTTTTGGTGAATTTTTGATAATTTTCTGATTTTTATAGAATTTTAGAAAAATGAAAGAAGGCTGAAATGCAAGAACACTGTCCAGCCGAGCTCTTAAGACCAAAATAAATTCTAAAATGGTCTCAACAGAGCCTGGAGATATTTTTCATGTAAAATATAGATAAAAAGGAAAAATCATAGACCGAGTTTATTATTTTTGGAATTTTCTATGATTTATTAGAATTTTTATGAGTTTTTCAAAGTTTTTCAATTTTTATATTCTCTATTAATCCAAAAGTGACCAAAATTGGTCAGAAAATCAAGCAAGCTAAACACACAAAATATAGATTTTTTAGAATTTTTGAAAAATGTTTTTGCATTTTTTTGTGATTTTTATATCTGGACAGAGAGAAAAATAGAGGTTTTTGATTTTTTAAAAATAATAAAAGCGCTCTAAAAATTTCCCAAAAATTAGTGAAAGTTCTACACGGTGGCAGGATCCATATGTCAAATTTTCACTTGAATTGGAGTATTTGATATTTTATTTAAAACAACCAAGAGCCCATAGTGCACAGGTACCTGATCGTAATAAAAATATGTTCTGAGGGCCTAAATGTAACAAAACTAGAAATGGATGGGGTCCAGGTGCAAAAAGACCAGGTTTGCACGACCTGAGCACTCAAGGGCCTCAATGTAAATAAAATAGTTCCGAGGGCTTTGTAGCAACATGTGCTAAAATCCCAGGGCACTATTTCAATTAACCCAAGAAATTCGGCACATGTGGAAATAAAACACTCACAAGGGTATATGTGCAAATACTTAAAAAGATATTTTCATTTCATAACAACCAGAAACCACAGGCCCTTACATGCAATTTACCACAAAATAAACGTGACGAAGAACGTGTCCACAATAGGCAGGGGTATAAAAGCAAATAACAGAAATGACGAGGTACTAAATGCAAATGTTCCAAACTAAAATAAACGCTATAAAATATTTACAGGACTAAACGCTAAAAACTAAGACCGGGGGCCTAAGGGAAATTACCCCTTATTGTGATCCAAAGGCTGAGATGGCGCCGCGTGGCGGATCTGACGGCTACGGATGACGACGCCTCAATGAAGAAGCCCTGGATCTGATCCAACGGTGGAGGGTGCGCCACGTGGGGGAATCAACGGTCGAGAATAGCTAGCGCTAACCCTTGCTGGATGGAGGGTGGAGAAGATGCCACGTGTCTAATCTGACGGTTGCTGCTGGGCCTCTTCTTCACCCTGATCGAACGGTCCACGAGTGATCTGGGACTCCGGGGGTAGACGGACGGCGGAGGAGGGTCCTGGAGGAACTCCTCGCCGGCGAGCTTCGCCGGAGGAATGTGCGCGCAATGGACCTCTACAGGGGCTGCTGATGGTCGTAGAAGAATCGTCGGAGCCTCCCGCGCCAGAAGAGCCCTTCCGATGGCGCCAAGGGGGATTCGAGGAGCCCAGGCGATAACGGCGGAGCTGAAGCTCCTGTGCTGAATATGGGGGACCTCAGATGGTCCTCCTCAGACCTGCAAAATGGCACACAATGACTGCTGGGTCGAGGGCAAAGTGCCTCGACCCGGTTAGGGGCGAAGTGAGGGGTCAGTGCGTCGTGGTGGTCGAACTCCGGCGAAGCGACGACGAAGGAGTTCGAAGACCCTGCTCCGGGGCGAGTCAGGGGGTACGAGTGGGTGTAGAAGGTGCGGAGGAGGCTCGTGAACGTGAGGGTCGATTCCGATGATCGAGAAGGTGACTGGCGTGGTCGGAATCAAAGGTCGAAGGCGACGGGGCGATTTGGGCATAATTTGAAATTAGCGAAAAATAGGAAGATGCAAGCTTACCGGATGATCGAGGTCGACTGTGGTTGAGCTACTGGAGCTCTAGGTCCTTGCCTCGAGGGCCATCGATTCCCGAGGCTCGAGCACCACGCAAGGGGCGGCGCACGGCAGCGCAAGGCTGCCGGATCGATGACCGGGCACTCTCTCCTCACTGCGACACTACCCTCAGCTCGCTGTCACTCAGGCGAGAGCAATGGAGGTCCTGGGAAGAAGAATGCAGAGCCAAAGATGCGAGAAAGTGCGGGAGGAGCTCGGATTAAATATGGTTAGGGGTCCGACTAAGAGAGGTTCGGGCAAGATTGTCGGAGCACGGATCCCCATAACCCACACCGGGCGTGGATCAGGGATGAACGATGGTGGATTAGAACCCGGGGTTTCGATGATTGGCGATCGGATCGTTGCACAATAAATGGGAGAAATCGGGTCGAAAACTCGGATCCGGAACTCTGTGGTCCAGGGGGGGAGTTGACCGGGGGGTCAACATCCCCCGTGGACCAGTGAGATGCTGCCACGTATTAATTATTTAGAAAATAAATAATAAATAGAAAAGGGTCGAATTTCACAAAAGTCAAAACATGAAAAATGTTTCTTTTATTTTAAACTATTTTTTGTGTTTTTTATTTATTTTTTTGAAATAAAAATAAGGTGTTTACAATATAGTATAATATATAGGTATATATACAATATTGTATTTTTAATTTTTGATTTTTATTTATTTATTTATGTACATTTTTATTACAAATTTATATTTTATTTATTTATAGAATAAAATTTGGAATATTTTGGTATTTTTATTTTATTTTTATTAGATATATACAAGTATGTACATGGTATATATACAACGTTTATTTTAATTTTTATTTTTGTTCTTTTTGTTTTATTTTTGTTTTTATGGTTTTTATTTTATTTATTTATATTATAAAGTGTAGAATATGTACAAATTTTTTTATGGGATTTTAATTTATTTATTTATAGGGATAAATAAATATATATAGGGTTTTATGTACATGGTGAATAGACAAAGGTGAAGGCATTTTTATTTTCTTTTCAATTTTCCCATTTTTATTTTAATTTAATATTTAAAAATATATACAAATAAATACAAACCCATTTTTATTTTTATTTTGAGGAAAATATTTATATTTATATACAGGTATATTTACACACATGAGCTTCCTTATCTCCCTCTACTTGGGTTTTTATGCGGTCAGGCCCATGCTGAGCCCTCCCTTGGGATTAGGTCGCTCAATATTTATTCTAAATATCTCCCTCTTTTTCTTTTGTTTCTTTATTCTTTTATTTATGCACAGAAACATGCTAATTATTTAACTTTACAACATGCATGGATTTTGACAATTATTGATATTTACAAGGATATACATGTGTTTGGCAAAGGTTTTGTAGCTAAAATAAAAGAATAAAGAGTGATGAATGGGTATTCATCACAAGTCCAAGTGATTGTCATCCACCAGATTCGGTAGCTTGCCTTCTTCACCCTAGCTTGAGATGTTTTGTTACCTTTGAGAATGTTTCCTCAAGATATCCTCTTGCATGAGTGGTGAATCGCTAATAGGCAATCCTAATATATTTTCATTCTAATACGTTCGATTAACAAAGTAACATAACCAAGTTAATGACCTACATGAAGATGACTTGGCTTAAATTTATCTTGGATAAGTCTAGGGTCGAACACAAGGACACGAGCAATTAATATATTCAGTTAGGAACTAAATACCTAGGTTAAGTTGATTGAAGTGATATCTAAGTCAAGAATGCAACATAATATGAATGCATGTATTTTTATTGATTTTTATAAAATGCAAGTCATATAAGTTATACAAAAATGCTATACAATTTACTACAAATTAATATACATATAAATGACATTCATAGTTATATCTAGGGCTTCTGAATTATTGGTCTTGAACTGAGATTTCGGTTAATAGGAACAAGATTAACCAACCATTAAATATTTTGTATGCTCCAATTGAATTTGATAAAGATACACCTGAATTTCTGATCATTTATGTTTCTTAATTCAGTAAGACACCTAATCAAGAATAAAATGATATTGAATCATAAATCAAATACTTAATTAAAATATACATGAAATACACTTTCCAAGAGGTATTTAATTGTGTGATGAATCTACGATTCTCATTCTTTATTCTTTTATTTTAGATTTATCTTTTAGAAAAACCAACTATAAATATGTGAAAATACAATAACTTCACATTTTGCATGTCATTATTAATATTGCCTATTTAGCACCTATTTTGCAAAAATAAAAGAATAAAGAGAAAAGAAAAAAGGAAGAGTGTATTTAGAATAAATATAGAGTGACCTAAATCCCAAGAGAATGCCAAATTTTAACCTGATAGCAAAAAGAATAAGTAGGAGACATAAGGGTGCATTGTGTATTGTACATACTACCTATACTGTACAAAATAAATATTTATTTATTTTGACAAAAATAAATATTTTACTCTTTTTACATAGTTGTATATAGTCTTAGAAATAATATAAAAATAAAATAAAATTCATAAAAACAAAACAAAATAAAAATAAAATATAACGGTCCCTTGTAGAAAAGATACCTATATATAATACATTACCTATTTATTATGCAAACTTACCTAATTTATAAAAATCAAATAAAAATCATTTGTATTCCTAAAATTATTGTGTAATAAATACTTGCACATAATACATAGGTATAATATACCTACACATAACATATTATCGAACCTTCGAGAACTACCACTCGATAACCTGTGGACATAGATTTCCTTCTATCTGAGAATAACTGAGAGATTGTATATACCTTATTTTATTTTTCATAAAAATAATTAAAAATCATAGAAAAATAATTTATAAAATAATAAAGACATTTTATTTTATACACTTTTAATTTAAAATCATGTACTATTTTGTAGTGAATTTTCTTTTATTTTTGTAAATTCTGGATTTCCATTGGTCCACGCAGGATCGTTGACCTCAGTCAACGTCCCCTTCCAGCCGGGTCGGGTTGGGATTCATGTCGCCAGAGCTCCTTCTCTAATTTTTAGCGCTTGACTTCGATTCTCTTTTACCTTGATTGCAGCGCCTGATTCCTCTCCCAGGATCCGTGATTCTCACCCCTAGGGAGGATCGGATCCTCCTAGGGTTGCGCTCCACCTCTCGATCTTTCCAGACCCTCAGGCTAACTATAAAGTATCTCTTTCGCTCCACCAACTCTTTATCTCGTTCCTCACCATCCTTTTGCCTCCTAACCTCCTCCAGTTGAGTGATAGCTTCCTGGAGCCACCTTTGGAGCACGGATTGGTGCTGCATCATCGAATCTCAAGATAAGTGGCTGGAGCTCCGCCACATTTAGCCTCCTTGGTTAGTCGCAGCCCAGTTAAGGCCACAACCCTCGCCGCACGTTCGCTTGACATTACTGAGCTCCTCAAAAGCTCCAGGTATCACCCATTTCTCCCTTCTTGTTTATACCCATCTTTCCATTTCATCTCTACCGTCCTTCTTCTTCTCCGGCCACCGGATATGGAGCCCCGCTTCCACATCCACCCGCACTTATTGAGATGCCGACTCGTCTCCACCATTTTTACGCACCCTAGTCATCTTGAATCTCGCTCATCACAGCGAGATCAAGCAGAGACCTCTTTTCCCCACCTTTGCAGGAGGTCGACCCCCACTCCCCACCGCTTCTTTTACTTTTATATGCAATAATCCTACCAGAGTGTCACCCCCAGTACCTCTACCCTTTGCATGTTTTCGTATGCGTGAGCAGACTCATTGACTCTCAGCTGTGCCGATAGATCTACTCTAGGTAAAATACCTATGTTTGGACCATCTAGTAGATAACATCTCCATCCAAGCACCCTGATCGACGCGGAGGAGCTACACGATGATACCAGACCCTTGGGAGCTTCGATCTGACCACCCGATATCTAGATATCGCGGGTCGAATTCCCCAGCGAGCAGTTCTTGTAGAACCTCTCCCCACCGTCGGATGAGTGGTCCTTTGCCATATCAATCAAAGCTGACCGACAATGCAGCTTTCGAACCGTTATATCAGATGCCTGGCGCATCTGACACGTACGTCCTCGATAAGAGCATGGTCGTCAGATTGCTTTGTAGGGAATATCAAGGCTGTTCACTTCCACCTCCTAGTGTGTGCACCACGTGTCCATTAGTTATATTTCCCTTTTTTCCCTGCATGTTTCCCTATTTCTATTTAGTTCAGTAAATAAAGTATGTAGTTAAAGACATTTGCAGTTTGGATCCTATAGTTTCCGTATTTGCAATTGTGTTCGATTGACTTGGAGTCATGCGTGTCCCCGTGTGCTTGTCTGGGACATTTGCAACTTTTTCTCCTGCACTTTTATGCTGTTAAGGAATGAATATTAAGTTTTGATAATTGCATTTATGCCCTTGTGAGCCTGGATCACGTGTTGTAGGTGCTTTGATTGGATAAATTACACGATTAGCCCTATGCTTATTTAGTCTTGTTATCTACTTTGTCCTGAAACTTAAAGTATTTACTATTTGGTCCATGTAAACTGTGTTTCACTCCCGATCTTTTATTGGACATAATAAATATCAAGTTAGCCTTACAAATAACCTAAAAATTATAATTATCTCCTGCTAGTGTGTAATGTTTAGGGTAATTGTGGTTTGTTTATTTATTTGTTTTTTATTTTTAAAAATTCAAAAACCACCAAGAAAGGCCCTGTTTGTGTTACAAAAAGCATTAAAATTCGAAAAATATTTCAAAAAATCCACAAACAGTTCTGTGTTTGTCTTTTATTGTGTTTTAACTCCAGTAATAATTTTGTTCGAAAAATATTTAGAAAAACCCTAAAAATCACAAAACACCCAAAATCTTAAAAAATGTATAAAATTAAAGAGAAATTTAAAATATGTATTTTGAGTTTCTGTTTGTAACATTTTAATTTTATTTTATCATAAAGTTATCACCCAGACTTTTGAGCACTTTGAGTATTTTTAATTGGAAAATTGTCATGGCCTTGCACTGGGTTATGTTTTTATCATTGTTTGTTTTTTTTAAAATTCACAAAAAACATTTGAAAACTCTCTAAAAATTATCGAGAACACTTTAAAACCCAAAAATATTTTTACTTCAATTTTTTGAGCATTTTTGTCTATTTTTAGAAAAACAAAAAAAGTGTTTTGTGTATCTTGTTTCATATTTTGAGCTTGCTTGCCTTTAATTAAAAAATAAAAAAATTGGAAAATTAAAAACCACCAAAAATACTTTATTTTATGAGATTTGACTAGTTAGTTTTTAAATCATACTCCTTGTGTTCGACCCTGGTCATTATACGAGGTAAATAAGATAGCGAGACCTCTTGCATTTAATTAATTTATCTTTGAGTTGTTTATTTTTCTCGTTGACAAAACCGAGTGATTTGTGTCATAACGACCTTGATTATTTTTATACTTAACCCTAGTGGCTTGACCACTCATCAGAATGGCACCATTGCCGGGGAGCATGACTTAGTAAGTAGATTTCATTTCTGTAATATTTTGCATCTCTTTCTATTATATATGCCTTCAGACATTTTTCTTTTTACTTTTTATACGAGGATCTGTCTGAGGGATGCTTCAGTTTTCCTTTGGAGGAGCCTGCATCTGATGGGGAGCAGAGGATGAGAGAAGAGTAGTTATCATAGATAGATAGTTTCATTTTTGCAAAAACATTTCTGTAATAATTTAGACTTTGGGATACTTGGACACTTAGACTATTCGGGGTCTGTCTCACCAAGTATTGGTGTACTCAGGGGACCTCATCGTAGTTGTTCGCTAATTTTTTTCTTTTTTTCTATTTAATTCCCGAGGATTTGGCCCTTTAGATTTATGACTTCTATCTGCTCGTGCTCGTAATTAGTTAGTCCCAACACCTTAATTAATTATATGTTCCTATAGAACGTAATTGGACTTAGCTAAAATAAACTTGAAAAGTTAACATGATTGGTTGAGAGACCACGCATCGTGAGGAGTCTCATACAATGCTAGCAAGACCTATTGTGGTGGGCACCGAGCGACTCCCAAGACCGGACTCAGGTTTTTCATCTGATTAGTCGACTACCATTTTTCACGTAATAGAAGTTTCTCATCTAGGGACAGTTTCCTCATGCATCATATAGGTAGTTTAATTTCTATCTTTTTATTTATGCACAGATAACCCTGCATGTAGAGTGCTAGAGCAAGGTACACATTTCTATCTTTGCATGCATCATTATGTTTGATTGCGCATCGGCTTTTCTGACTTCCTCCCCCAGTTTTATTGGACTCAAAATAACCAAGGAAATCAGAAAATTCGTTAGGAGTTGTATTATTTCAGAAAAATACATAAAAAGTGACAACCAAATAAAAATTGAGACTCTTAATGCAAACTTGACCTAAAACTGACTTCATTTAAAAATCTTTATTTTGGGGAGAGTCACCCCTCATTGTTTGATTTATCTATAGTAAGAGAGCAACTCACACACTAGTATAGAGCCATGATTGAACTCTTGTCGGACTACCGGCTCTTGTGATTAGTTGTTCTCCAGTGAGGATTTCACTGGGTAGCCGGTAATCGGTCCGGGACTTCCTTAACAGAGTGGGTAGATCGGATAGCCGGTAAACATTCTGCAACCCATATTGGCTGGGAAAATCTAGTTGTGAGAACCTAGGATAGTCTTCTAGGAGCATCGAGCTCCTAACAACTCGCTTAATCGCTTTGATAGATTGAATTATCACCTAAATAAAATTGGACAAGATTAACGATCGAACTTTCACGATCATGAGCTCCCGTTGCATAGGTGAATTGGGGATTTGCATCCCAGATTAGTCTTCTTAAATCCCTAGATCATGATGATGAGAAGGAGGTCCCTTAGGCTGCCTCTGGCAGCACCACTTTCTATCACTCCTCCCCGTTCATCTAGGGCAACTTCAAAAAGCTCAGGCATGCTCTCTGAACCTGAGTTCGCTACCATCCTGTCCCTCTCAACCATCCTTCTTCTTTACCTGAGGTACCATAGTTGAGGTCAACACAATTATTCGTTCATTTGACAATGCCTGAGTTAGGGTCTTTTGCCTTTGTAGAGACCGGAGACATGGCCAAGAGTGGGAACCACACCGATGAGCAGCCACAGACTTCATCATATGTACTAGATCAGGTTGCCATCAATAACACCTTTCTTGCTCCCCTAGAAACTATGAAGCATCATATTCGGGACCATGGAGTTTTTATGACCGCGGTGAGGAGAGAGCTCACGCAGATGCGAGTCGACAGAGATGAACCACAGAGACTAATTGATGGAGAGATACCATGCTATGAGGGAGGAGACGGACGTCCCAAGGAGTCGCAGGAGCCAACGAGACCGCCACGAACGATAAGGCAATTGTACAAACTTTGTGCAATCATTACATACTGATGGATCCAACTGCTAGAGATCCTTAGGGACTTTGAGCTTCGCCCTTCGACCATTCAGCTACTACCCAAGTTCCATGGGTTAGCCACCGAGGAGTCACACCTCCATCTGCATGAGTTCGAGATGATATGCAGCACTGTCCATGATAGACTTGTGGACGAGGACATGATCAAGTTGATTTCCTTCCCATTCTCAGTTGACAGAGCATCCTACTGACTGAAGCACTTGGGGAGGGTAGTCACTACATGGGAGCAGCTCCAGACCGAGTACTTGAACAAGTACTATCCACCTGACCGGACCAATGCAACATGAGTGATGATCAACAATTTCACTATGATCCCAAACGAGCAGTTCCATGAGGCTTGGGATTAATTCAGAGAGCTCATTGATCGGTGTCAACACCATGAGATATCCAAGCTCAACCTTGTTCAGAGCTTTTTTCTGTGGGCTGACACCGGATCTGCAGGAGCTAGTGAACGCCTCATGCGAAGGGTCCTATTTTGCAAAGGATGAAGATCAAGTCTGGGCCATCTATGAGGAGATGGAAGAGAACTATACTGTGATGTCCCAGAACCGTGTCTACACTCAGGGGTAGCCTCCCCCACAAACGATATCATATCAGAGGATTGCACGTGTCGATGTCGGTCCTTCCACTTCTTCATCAGCAGCAACACTTGTCGAGTCTTCAGCTGTCGACATGTGCATCATCAGTCAGAAGTTGGACCGGATCAAGATTATAGAGAAGAAGTAGGTCCAAGGTATGGACAAGCTCAACAAGCATGATGATCTTGCCCAGACCATGAGTGATCTAAAGACCCATATCATGTGTCTCCAGGAGGCACAGACAACTTCTCAGCCCCGTCTCAATCCACGAGCCGATCCAGGGAGCAGCTCCACCTAACCATCTGCCTTGTACCGACAGGTGGTGAATGTCATTTTCACCACTTTAATTGTCGTATTTTATCGTAGTACATGTGGTGAAATGTTTAAAAAAACACAATCTTTGAATGTTGTAGAGCATTTTTACTTGGCAAGTCTACCAAGGTCGAACACAGGGACATGAGCTACTTTAATTCATCTATTGAATTTTGGTTAATTAAACTCATGTGTGAATAATTCTCAATTCGAAGGTCTTCATACAGATTATAATGCACTTAAATGATGCATGCATTTGTTTGGTTGATTTTCATGCATTTATAAGATGATGCGTGAGAAAAATGAATGATTATATGCAAGGGCTACATATGCAGAAGATTATTACAAATATGTCCTTAAAAAGAGCACTTAAGTTAAGCATCAGATTATAGATAGAAATCAAGGTCATATTGAGCACAAAAATACGAGCAGACAACTATTTTGGGCACAGACATATAGAGCAAGGAACCCATCTAACATAAAAATTTCACTTCATTTAAAATGGTGTCAAATAAGAAAATTAAATATGCCATGAAGTAGATGATGAAACAAGGAAATAAATGACACTTAAATCATGCAAATCAGACATACGGTGCTTAAGTTATGCTAAATGGAGTGCAAGGGCATAAATGCAATAAAAGTGAAAGAAATAAAAGGATAAATATCACATATAGGTCGCTGGAGGGACCTATTTGCAATTTTGCAAAACTGCCTAGGCCCCATTATAAATTCTCTAATGCATATGGGGGAACATCTGCAATTTCCCTAAGCTGTAAGGGTCTCCATGTAAAATACCCAGGAGTACACGTAAAGGGCACACACCTGAGGACCAAAGTGCAAATACCAAAAGATACATGTCCTTCTCTATAAATTACCCAGCCCCGCACGTGCTGGTCACGTGAGGGGGCTAGGTTGATGACTCGCAGCTGGCTCAGGACATGTGGCATGTGATGGAGCCTTGGGGTGAGGTTCGGAAGACCCGAGCCTGGAGGGTCGACGGAAGGCTTGGGCTGGCCATGTGTTTTGATAAGGGCTGTCTGAGCGATTTAATATGACGATAACTGCTTGTCGTTCTCCGCCGTGAGCCACCGGAGAAGGCAGGGCTCCATCGACCTGCTGCTGGCTCCTCCGCGCTCCGTAATATTGTCTGGAGGATGGGGAAGCTCGACGGAGTGCTGGCGGAGATCCTAGAGCCAAGGCAGAGCTTCAGCATCATCTAGAGCATCAAGGAGGATGAGGGTCTTCGTAGTGGACATTTGAGACATGTGAGGGCGTGATTTTTCTGGCCATTGAAGATTCTTGTCATGCATGCATTAGAAGACTTACCGAAGCATGTGTATGGTAAGTGCGAGTGAGGTGGAATGAGATGGGAGACGGGCGTACAATGAAGAAGGTGGGGGCTCAGGGAGTCCTCCACGGTGACGATGAAAGAGTTGGGTCAGATCACAAGGAGGTTTTGGAGGAAGGAAATGGGTGCACGAGGTTCGATGGTGAAGGGTGAAAGTGTGACGGGGGTTAGGAGACAGTGATGGGCATCATAGGTGATGAGATAATTCGAAGAAGAAGGAAGGAAATTAAGTAAAAATGCCTGGGTAGAGCTAGGAGATGGGCGGAGGGATGGTTGGCTTTGGCTGAGCAGCGTTTGCCGCTCTGGTTGTCGCACGACGAAGATAGCCGCGCTTCGGTGCTCGACAAGCCTAGAGGTACCGCAACATGGTCAGAAGACCATGGATCGCACCTGGGGACGGCAACCATCGTCGCCTCGACAAGGCTTCCCTCCGCTGTCATCGGAGGGCAGAGGAGGCTAGGGTAGAGCCCCATGGAGTGGTGGATGGAGTTATCAGAGGTCGGAGATGAGGGTTTTATAGGTGAGATTGACGACGGTTTCAAGGGGTTTTTGAATGGAGGTTTAATGGTGGCGCACTAATGGAGGAGGGACGTGGAGGTTACGCGAGAATGGTGGAGGTGCTGGCTACAAGGGGGAGGCGTTAGGAGAGGGACAGGTGGACGGAGATGCCTTCCAAAATAGGAAGGGGGTGGCACCGATGCGAGGTGAAACGACTGGGAAGGGGGGTTACGGAGGTTGGGGATGACCTCCCAGTTGTTGGATGTAGCGATCTGATGGCTAGGATGATGGCGCAAATGGGAGAGTAGGATTAGATCAAAGATTTAATCGAGCGGTTGTGAACAGGCAAAGGATGAATGGATGTTACGGAGAGATGGGGAAGATCGAGCGGCATATGGTGATTGGGTGATGTGGCGTGATGAGAGCTGTAGGATGAGTAGGGAATCGGGCGATTGAGATGTCAGCGGAAGCGAGCAGTGGAGATCTGATCTGGGATCAGATTAAGTAGCTAGAAGTGAGGCAGAAATGAACGGTCGAGATGGAGGCATCTTTAGAATATCCAATGCCTAGAAGGGTGCTGGGTGGCAGAAGGAGGAGCGGCCACGTGGCCCAATTAGAAAATTTTGGAATAAAAAATCAAAGAAAAATCAGAATGAATTAGTTAGAGGCAGAATTAGGAAAAAGACAAAACATGAAAGTTGTAGATCTCAATGAGATCTATAAGTTTCATGTTGGAAAAAAGACAAAAGAGGTCATTTGTACAAAAAGTATTTTGGGGGGTATTTTTAAGGGGTTAAAAATATCGATTTTTAGCTTTTGATATTTTTATGCATTTTTGGTCTTTTTAAAGGTTAGGAAAAATTATTGACAATTAATCAACCTAAATTTTAGGGGTTTTTGATAATAAAATAATTATAGATTAAATAATAGTTAGTATATACAATAATTATAGGTTAATTATACACGATATAATACAATATAATAATGAGGAATTATTGGTGTTTTTTATTGGATTATTTAATCTAGGGGTTTAATTAGTGAATTTTAGCATGATGAATACGAGATTCATCATACCCGCCCCTATACTTAAACTATGTTCGTCCTCGAGAATCTAAAGAATGGAGGAGTCAGATTAATTCCTGATAGTGCAAGTGAAGATTTCAAGGCTCAATCTTTTGAAGACCCTTAATTTAAGTGATCCTAAAATTCTGGGCTTATCCATGCTCGATTCAGAAGGAATCCAACTTCTCTAATTATCAGAATCTCTTTTTTTACATATAATATATAAGGATATGAAATTAGTGTAATGCATTTCATGAAAGTTGAGTCGAGACATCACTCGAAGTTCCAGTTCAGGCGACTCTCCTCTAGACCTCATACTCAACACTAGGAAATAAGTCTATTCTTACTTCAGTCAACCATCTCATTAGTTCGTCAGACATGAAATGTAGATGAATGGCCAGATGATGGAGGACATAGGATTGTGTTTATTTTTCTCTCCCTCACATTGGAGCAAGGGGCCTCTCGATTGCCTTTTGACTCAACACATGTAGATTTTTAGATTGTTGATCAATGTGTCCGTCAAGAGAGTTGGAGTTGTCTGCACTTGTTTTTCTAGGAGTACACTGTGGTGTGTCTCTTTTGAGTATCTAAGATACCTTTGACACCCATACTTGTAGAATTTACGATGCAGAGCCCTTTTTTGGTGTTAGCCCGACTCCTTGGTCCTTATTAGCATTTGGTCCAAGTGGACACTTTGAAATTGTTTAGGAGCGCTCGCCATTGGAGGAAGCTCATTTATAATTTGACTTTGGAGGATAGAGCTTTTCTTTGACATTTCTTTTCTTTTGTTGGGTAGATCCATTGCTTTTACCAAAAGTTGGTGCACACTGATCAACGATTATCATTAAGTTTCATCACACCCTAGCACATAGGTAAATATCAAAGAGATAACATATGAAGTTGTTCACATACTGGCTAGAGTTTTGCTGACACTCAGGTTTTCTGAAGCCTTCGTTAACTTTATCCCATCCTCGAATATCATTATATCAGGTCTAAACTCAAATCTCTAGTCCTAGTTTCTCAAGTGATAACTCAACTCATCTCATCAATCATGTAGTTGTGAAAGTGATTGTGATGTTCATATTCTTTTGAAGGTAGAGATGAAGAGTGCAATATAGCGCTCAAATATTTCAAACTTAGGGAAGTGTGGATAATTAAGTTTAAAAACTCTAATGACTAGGGCATGTTAACTCATACTCTCAAGATCACATAAATACATTGTCCTCAAAATCCTCAAGCCTTGAGTGAATGTGAATGTGTCAGGAATACACCAACTCATTAGATACTGATTTTTGGCTTTTGCAGGTTTTTATGAATTTTTATTTTTCTTTATTTCTTTTAAGAGACAATGGCTGGAAATAAAAGTATCTACTTCCAGCCAGTATGGGTGTAAGTATGGGCCGTTAAACGGACCCGTGTTTCTTAAGGATGGAGCCATATACATTGTCCTCTAAACCACCCACTCTTCTAAGGGAGACCGAAGTTCCCTCACTGAAAGTATCTACTAAGCATAGTAGTCAAAGTCTAATTCAATGAAAGGTTTTTTATTTTTCAATTTTTTATGGAGTTTTTTTTGAAAAAAAGGATTATTTACACAAATCAATCCCTCAATTTTTAATAAAACATTTTAAAGGGCTTTTACAAAACTCAGTTCAACCAAGCCAGAAAAGGATTTTCAAAAAGTTTAAAAATACGAGCTATGGTTAAAGTAGATATACAATATTATACGGTATACCCCCTATACTTAACATTTGCTATGTCCTCATAGCACAAGTGATATGAAGCCATGGCTCAAGCAAATATTGGGTGATATAGCGGAACTGAGGAGGAGGGTCCCCCTATACTTTGGTCAAAAATTGACCCAAGTATAAGAATACAACGCGAGGGATGGATGAATAGGCGGGTCCCCCCATACTTAGGCTACAAATATCCTAAGTAAGGATCTGAGTTGGGGGGGGGGTTGTGTTTGGAGGAGTATATAAACTAAGATACAAGGGTGGAGGGGGGGGGGTTGTGCTTTTACAGAAGAGGATGAGAGGGGGGTTTGTGCAATTTGTTCAATTTAAGTTGTGAGAGGGGAGAGGGAGAGGTAGTGATTGTGAAATATACAGAGAGAAGGGAGATGGGGGGTGAGTGTTTATGTTCAAGTGTGTGTGGGGGTGGGTGGGGGTAGATCATCTAGTGATCTACTTTTTTTTCTTTTTATTTTTTTACAACATGAAAGCCCTCTAATGAGGAATGTTAAAATTGCACATGCAACAATTTTTTTACAGTATGCAAATGCAAGCAGAATACTAAACAATCCTAAAATTTCTCCATCAATTCTTTTACGACCTCTTCAGCGGGAGCTCCCAACTCCATGCCTCCATGGAGATCAATCATCCTCAATCTTCGTGGGCCCTACCAAAAAAGAGAAATGTTAGAAAAATAGAGAGAAAATTAATCATCAGAAGATGCAAAAATAATGCATGTAAGGAAGACACGTGAATCATGAAATTATACAACAAAGAAATATATCAAAATTCTACAAATAATAAAGGAGAGTCGTTTCCCCGGCAATGACACCATTTGGTGAACGCCATTTTCACCACTTTAATTGTCGTATTTTATCATAGAACGGGTGGTGAAAATGGTTGAGTAAAAACCACAATCTTTAAATGTTGTGGAGTATTTTTACTTGGCATGTCTACCAAGGTCGAACACAGGGACAAGAGCTACTTTAATTCATTTATCGAATTTTGGTTAATTAAACTCATGTGTGAATAATTCTCAATTCGAAGGTCTTCATGCAGATTACAATGCACTTAAATGATGCATGCATTTTTTTTGTTGATTTTTATGCAATTATAAGATGATGCATGAGAAAAATGAATGATTACATGCAAGGGTTACATATGCAGATGATTATTACAAATATGCCCTTAAAAGATCACTTAAGTTAAGCATCATATTATAGATAGAAATGAGGGTCAGATTGTATACAAAAATACGAGCAGTTAACTATTCATGGCAAAGACATGTAGAGCAAGGAACTCATCTAACACAAAATTTCACTTCATTTAAAATGGTTTAAGACAAGAAATTAAACATGCCATGAAGTAGATGATGAAACAAGGAATAAAATGATGCATATCAGACCTACGATGCTCAATTATGCTAAATGGATTGCAAGGGAATAAATGCAATAAATCTGCAAGAAATAAAAGGATAAATATCACAGATAGGTCCTTAGAGGGACCTATTTGCAATTTTGCAAAACTGCATGGGCTCCATTATAAATTCTCCAATGCGCGCGAGGGCATATCTGTAATTTCCATAAGATGTGAGGGCCTACCCATGCACACACCTAAGGAACAAAGTGCAAATACCAAAATATCCAGGTCCTTCTCTGTAAAATACCCATCCCCGCATGTGTTGGGCACGTGAGGGGGCTAGGCTCTAGACTCGCAGCTGGCTCGGGACACGTGGCATGTGATGGAGGCTAGGCGTGAGGTTTGGTAGACCCGAGCCTGGAGGATCGGTGAAAGGCTTAGGCTGGCCATGTGTCTTCATAAGGGCTGTCTGGTCGATTTGATCGGACACTAATTGCTTATCATGCTCCATCATGAGCCACCAGAGAAGACGGGGCTCTGACGACCTGCTGGTGGCTCCTCCGCGCTCCATAATATTGTCTGGAGATTGGGGAAGCTCGATGGAGTGCTGGCAGAGATCCTGGAGCCAAAACAGAGCTTCAACATCGTCTGGAGCAACAAGGCATATGAGGGTCATCGGAATGGAATCTCGAGACCAGCGAGGACATGATTTTTCCGGCCATTGAAGATTCTTGTACCTGCAGGCGTTGGATGACTAGCCGAAGCATGTGTGTGTGAAGTGGGAGCGAGATGGAATGAGATGGGATCTCGACGTACGATGAAGATGGTGGGGGCTCAGGGGAGTCCTCCATCGTGATGACAGAGGAGTTGGGTCGGATCACGATGAGGTTTGAGAGGAAGGAAATGTGTGTGCGAGGTTCGGTGGTGAAGGGGGTTATGCGGCAACGATGGGCATCATAGGTGATGAGATAATTCAGAGAAGAAGAAAGGAAATTAAGTAAATATGCTTGGCCGGAGCTAGGCGATGGGCGGAGGGATGGTTGGCTTGGGCTGAGTGGTGATTGCCTCTCCGGTCGTCGCATAACGAAGACAGCCGGGCTTCGATGCTCGACGGGCCTGGAGGTGCCGCAACATGGTCAGCAGAACATGGATCACACCTGGGTACGCCGACCATCATCGCCTCGACAAGGCTACCCTCCGCTGTCACCGGAGGGAGGAGGAGGCTAAAAAGGATCCCCATAGAGTGGTAGATGGGGTTATAGGAGGTCGGAGGTGAGGATTTTATAGGTGAGATTGACGATGGTTTCAGGAGGTTTTCGAATGGAGGTTTAATGGTGGAGCACTAATGGAGGAGGGACGTGGAGGTTACACGAGAATGGTGGAGGTGCCGGCGAGGGGGAGGCGTTAGGAGAGGGAGAGGTGGCCAGAGATGCCTTCCAAAATAGGAAGGGGGTGGCGCAAATGCGAGGTGAAACAACTGGGAAGGGGGTTACAGAGGTAGGTGATGACCTCTCAACCATAGGATGTAGCGATCCGACAGCTGGGATGATGGCACGGATGGGAGGGTAGGATTAGATCAAAGATTTGATTGGGCCGTTGTGAATAGATGAAGGATGAATGGCTGTGACGGAGAGATGGGTAAGATCCAACGGTGGATGGTGATTGGGTGATGTGGCGTGATGCGAGATGTAGGATGAGCATGGAATTAGATGACTGAGATGTTAGCGGAAGCGAGCAGTGGGCATCTGATCTAGGATCAGATCAAACGGTTGGAAGTGAGGCGGAAATGGACAGTTGAGATGGAGGCCTCTTTGGAAGATCCAACGGCCCAGAAGGGTGTTGGGTGGCGGAAGGAGGAGCAGCCACTTGGGAAGCCCAAAGGGTGCCACATAGCCCAATCAGAAAATTCAGGAATAAAAAAAATCAAAGAAAAATCAGAAAGAATTAGTTAGAGGCAGAATTAGGAAAAAGTCAAAACATGAAAGTTGTAGATCTCAATAAGATTTACATGTTTTATGTTGAACAAAAAGACAAAGAGGTCATTTGTACAAAAAATAATTTGGGTGGTATTTTTAAGGGGTTAAAAATACAGATTTTTAGTTTTTGATATTTTTATGCATTTTTAGTCTTTCTAAAGGTTAGGAAAATATAGACAACTAATCAACCTAATTTTTAAGGGTTTTTGATAATAAATAATTACATATTAAATAGTTGTTAGTATATACAATTACTATAGGTTAATTATACACAATACAATATAATAATGAGGAATTATTGGTGATTTTTATTGGATTATTTAAGATAGGGGTTTAATTAGTGAAATTTTGCATGATGAATACGAGATTCATCAACAGGTCCACCATATCCAGGTAGAGTCGGTTCAGCAGCTCCAACACTACCAGCATCCACCGCCATCTCCAGACCCTTAGATAGTGGTCTTCCATTCGGATCAGCCCCTGACAGCCCTTCCCCCACCACACCTTGAGCAGCATGAGCCATTGGTGGAAGCCAACGGGATCTGGTACTCCTAGTACCAACCTCAGCCCGAGATTTGTTGTGGTCATCCCGACTTTAGATGGTCCACTAGAGGCACCTCTTCCTAGCAACAGTCTCCAGCCCAAGCAGGGTAGGGTCGCCAGACTCAGTAGCCCCAACACTCCTATTAGTACCAGCAGCAGGGTCCTCATCCCCACTATTAGGGACAATAGCGGAGGCAGCCACGACAGCCTCAATAGTACTCCCAGCCTCATCCTCACTACCAACAATATCAAAGCCAACTTCATTTCCAGTGAGGCAACCCATCCGATTCTTATGCACCAGTCTATGAGAACCCATCCCTTGATGATCTCGCGCACATGCTCTCTGATCAGCAGACCTCCTTCTGATGAGAGATTGATGAGTTACGACATGAAATGAGGGAAATAATAAAGGGCATGGCTGCCATACCCGTTCACATTGAACCCAACCCGAACAATCTGAAGAGGAAATATGAGAAGGTACAATTTATAGAGACCAACACTCCTAGTGATATTTTGGATGATACTTCTTCTATATTTGATGCTGATTTTGTGGCACTTAGGAGCGGTAGGAAGCCAGCTGCCAATGATTCATCTGAGCGACGACCCCATGCAGATTCCGGAGCGCTAGACGAGGACGATAGCGGTGGCGATGCTACTGATCATGACGATAATGACGGTGGCGTTGAAGCCACCAAGGATGTTGATCCAGACGACGGTATTGAGGCCGTCGTACTTCCAGTTTTGGATAGTGGTGCTGATGCCACCAAGTTATCTAATGCTTGGCCAGAGTGCGTTGCTAATGCCACAAGATCAAATGTGGTTGATGGTACTGACGCCACCAAGTTACCTTATGTTGTGTTGCCTTGTTCTGTACCTGAGTACAATTTTAGAAAAATACAAAAAAAATGGAAAAACAAAAACAAAAAATATGAATAAAGGAAAGGTTTCTGTATCTCTTGTGAGTCCATCTACTTTGCTTGATGTTGTATGTATTCTAGCTTATCGCATGCACATGAGACTACTCCTGACTCTCATCTCTCTGTAGAGGGTCCATCCATCCCCTTCACTCAAGCACCCTTCTTAGGAAAGGTGACCAAAAAAGAAAATCCCAAAAAGAGACACTAGATAGAGTTCAACAACCAGATGATTGATAGATTCCAGATATAGATGACTCTACAAGAGGCACTAGAGCACATCCCTCTCTTCTAGAAGAACATGAGAGAAAAGACCACCATCCACATGAAGAAGAGGAGTTACTCGTGCCACATGCTTCGCTATTCAGAACCGGTTGCCAAGTAAGACACCTGACGTAGGAGCTTCATATGTCAGATGCCACATTCATGAACAACAGTTCGATCGTACTCTATTAGACAATGACTCTTCGATTAACCTCCTTCCGGCTGCCTTACTCGATCGATTCAAGTTTGACCCTCTTAGACAGTGCATGATAGTCCTTCAGTTTGCTGATAGATATGTTAAGAGGCCAAATGGGATACTTAAGGATGTTGTCGTCATAATTCATGGCCTAAAATTCCCCGTGGACTTTTTTGTACTGGACATGGAGATCCTTGAATCTTCGACTGATACCCCCATCATTTTAGGATGACCTTTCTTGGCCACAGCCAAGGTAGTGTCCGATCATGATAGCAGGAAGGTATACTTTCATGTCGAATGTGAAAGTGTACAAATAGAGGTGATCAAGGAGACCAGACCAGAGATTCAGCTTGCTTAGAGCAGAGTACCGACTCAGAGCAGATGACAGATGTAGAGCTAGACGTCCACCAGGAGTGTGACTTTGTGATTACAGATGACGAAACAATTTAGGAAAATCCAACATCATGAGCTCTTGTCAAGCTCTTGTCACATCTTCAGGCACTACACATTCATAGATCATAGTAGATGAGAGTTCGGAGAGCACACACGTATCACAGGATACCGTAGAGGTTGATGATCGTGGTCAGGATAACGAGGCGGATTTTATTTCATGTGCATCAGATTTAGACCCCTCAGACACAAACAATGTTTTTAATTGGTAAGATTTTGATGATTATTCATCGTATCTTGTATCTACATAGCCGATAGCTAGGGCAGTGAGCGAGCCAGGGTAGTTGACAGATACATCACCAAGGTCATCTTTATCAGATGTACAGATATAATGAGAGTTCTCATACACTGATATGGTAGCTTTCACACAGACATTCCATAAGCCAAATTTGCCAGCTCCCACTTATCTAGAATTGAAGACCTTGCCTCAACACATGAAATACAGATTCCTTGCAGGTGAGCTAGATATGTTCCCAGTCATTATCTCAGCAGATTTGATTGAAGACTAAGAATCTTGTTTGGTTCTTGGAAGAAACCGCAAGGAAATCAGATGGAGTGTAGCTGATCACCAGGGGATAAGTCGAGCATTCTGCTCCCACCACATCTATCTTGAAGAGGATGCCAAACCATTGCGTGAGTTCCAACGAAGGCTGAACCTGAATCTTCAAGATGTGGTCATGAAGGAAATATCAAAGTGATGGATCATCGATTTTATCTACCCCATCTCTGACTCCAAGTGAGTTATTCCATTGCATGTGGTATCCACGAAGACGGGTATCACCACAGTTGTGAACGAGTCTGGAGAGGATAAGTACCAGAGTACCCACTTCTTAGAGAGTCTATGTTGACTATAGATGATTGAATCAAGCCACTAAGAAGGATCATTTCCAGCTGCCATTTATTGATAAGATTATTGAGAGACTAGCTGGGAAGAGTCATTATTATTTTCTTGAAGGGTATTTAGGATACAATTAGATGGTCATAGCACCCGAGGACCAGGAGAAAATGGCTTTCACCTGTCTATTTGGGACGTATGCTTTTAGACAGATGCCCTTTGGTTTATGTAATGTCTCGACTAAATTCCAAAGGTGCATGCTTTCCATCTTTTTGGACATGGTGGGTGACCATTTAGAGGTCTTCATGGATGACTTTTCGATCTATGGTGATGGCTTTGATGATTATCTTGATTGCCTAGACCGAGTACTTCAGCGCTGCATCGAGGTCAACCTTGTTTTATCTTGAGAGAAGAGTCATTTTATGATGACTCAGGGGACGATCCTTGGCCATAGCATCTCCAACAGGGGCATAGAGGTTGATCTGGCCAAGTAGATATAATCAAGAATCTCAATCCACCATCCAATTTACGACAGTTGCGGTCTTTTCTAGGGCATGTTGGTTTCTGCCGACGGTTCATTCAGCACTTCAGTCATATTGCCCGACCGCTTACTGATTCGCTGACAGAAGGCATCGATTTCATTGTAGATGATAAGTGTCTTGCGTCATTTGAGACTCTTAAGGGATTGGTTGTTCATGCTCCTGTCCTGCAGCCACCCGAATGGTCTCTCCCATTCGAGATCATGATGGACACTTCTGATTTTACCATAGGAGCTGTGCTAAGACAGAGGAGGGATGGATTGTCATTTTCCATTCAATACAATAGTCAAACTTTGGATGTCGCTTAGCGCAACTACATCGTAACTGAGAAGGAGATGCTAACCGTAGTATTTTCTTTGGATAAGTTTTGATTGTACATTCTCAGATCTAGAGTGACTATATATACAGATCACATTGCCATCCGATACCTCATGGAAAAAAGGATGCCAAATCCAGATTGACCAGATGGATCCTTCTTCTCCAGAAGTTTAATATAGAGATAAATGATAAGCATGGAGTCAAGAATGTGGCGGCGGATCACCTCTCCCACTTGGAGAACCTTGAGGATTTTGATCATACCGCACCTGTTACAGAGACATTTCTAGACGAGGAGATTCTTGCTATCACCTCGCTTCCATGGTATGATGAAATTGTGAACTATCTTGTCGCCAAGAAAGTTCCATAAGGTTGGCCCATATAGCGACTTGAGACATTCCTTGCGAAGGCCAAGTCGTACCATTAGGAGGATCCCACCCTCTACCATGAAGGGGGGATAGTGTCTGGCATTGGTGTATTCCTCAGAAGGAGCACCATGATGTCCTCACTTACTACCACAAGCTTGTGGCAGGAGGACATCACTCTGCGAGACGGATAACACAAAAAGTTCTCCAATCCAATCTTTGGTAGCCTACCCTCTTTAAGGATTTTGATGAATTCGTGAAGAGGTGCACTGACTGTCAAAGGATGTACACTTGTTGACAACGCGATATGATGCCGATGCAACCCATTCACATATGTGGAGTTTTTGACGCATGGGGCATCGATTTCATGGGTCCATTCCCCAAGCGTCAGGGATTTAAGTACATTCTACTTGCTGTAGATTATGCGAGTTGTTGAGTTGAGGCCGTCCACACCCGAGCCGTACATGCTAGGATTGTATGAAGATTTTTGAGGGAAAATATCATTTCACGGTTCGAGGTACCTAGAGTCTTGATTTTAGACGGGAGGGCTCACTTTATCAATGACAAGGTAAGGACCCTTACCAACGAGTTCAATATTGACCATCGGGTTGCCACTCCATATCACCGTCAGACAAATGGTCTTGCTGAAGTATCAAATAGGGAGATCAAAGTTATATTGCAGAAGGTTGTCCGCTCAGACCGAAAGGATTGATCGCAACTTTTGGACTCGATCTTGTGGGCCTATAGGACTTCCTTCAAGACACCTTTAGGCACATCTCCCTTTCATCTCATTATGGTAATCCATGCCACTTATCTGTGGAGATCAAGCATAAGTCACTTTGGGCAGTTACAGAGTTATTATTGGATCCCAAGAGTGTAGGTGATCAAAGGAAAGAAGAATTGGCAGCCCTGAAGGAGTTGAGAGATACAACCTTCGCGAGTAGCCTATAATACAAGGATAGAGTGAAGATTTAGCTTGATTCTCATATCAGCCATAAAAAGTTTGAGCCAAATCAAAGAGTATGGCTATTTGGTGCTAGGTTGAGATTATTTCCAAGGAAATTACAAAGCAAATGGAAGGGACCATACTTGGTCAGAAAGGTGCACGACAACAGAGGCATTGATATATCTGAGTTATCATTGGATTCCACCTTTTGGGTTAATGGTCAACGCCAGAAGACATATCTTGATCATGATCCGCTGATTGTTGATGTTTCCCCTATTCATTTTATATGATATGTAGTCTTTGACTCACATCATTTGCATCTCATACCTAATTATCACTTCTTCTTCGCAGTTGTATAGATCCAGAACGTCCATATCATTCATTCTTTTTGTTTGATATTGTTGGACATGCGAGCGCACGACGAGCCATTATGCAATAAATGATATTGCACATATCATTCCCTGATCTGAAATGAAGAATGAATAATTTGCATAATAGGTCCCTTAGTACAATTAGGGTTATGTACCATGGCCATCTTGATGATCATACAGCTGTTGATTCAACTATTGAATCATAGATGCTGGTGCTTGGATGAATATCTAAAGAGTTAGATTGAGGACTCATCAAGCACCGTCAAATGATTGTTAAGAGATGATGTCCAGCCGGAGTAGGAGATGGCAATCCTTTCTCATTTAGGCTGATATCTATCCGACCTCTTGATGCAGGTCCTCTGCATAGGAATAGAGATTCATAGGTGTTAGATAAGTTAGGTCAAAGAGTTGACTTAACGAGATCGAGATAACCAAAGTCCTATATCGTATGTTGTCACGATACAGACACGCATCCTCTGACCAGAGATAGATGTGTTACTATATGTCTAAGTATGTACATTTGGCATACCAATAGGTTGATGACCTAACCAAGGTCTATACACCTGCGCGCTGGTGTGCATATAAGGACATATAAGTAATACGATCTCTCAAAGGGATTATACAAGTTCATTTACTGAACCGGAAGACAAGAGCTCACTCATAAGATATTGGAAAGAATCAAATTCCATGCATTGTCCTTATCATGTCCTTACGTGGAATAATACAATCGTCCTGTCCTTATCTCCAAGTATCTGCAGAGAAAGCGCATTATCCTTGAAAGAGTTCGGGATAATTTGATAGTAGATATGTGTATCCGAGCATTGAGAAAATTCATAATTAAATGTGATTTAATTATCATGAATAATTATGAATTTGATTCATGTTATAAGGAGAGTTATCTAGGATAATTAAATGTGATTTAATTATCAAAGATGTGAATAATGTGAATGCGATTCATATTATTTGGGCACACGAGAATAGAGATCCAAGATGATTAAATGTGATTTAATTATCATGGATATGAATAATGTGGATATCAATATCCATATTAGTCATATATATTATAAATGTGATTTATAATATATAAGAGAGAGCTGTTTATAATTTACATTTGTTAATTAAATGTTGATGTGAATTGGATTCACATTGGACAATTAATTGAAAATGTAATTCACATTTTTTTGGGTTGTGAATGTGATTCACAATTTTCCAATGGCAAGATTTCAATATTCACAAAATAATTATGAATTATTTTTGTAGAATAATTTACAACAAGTGTTGTTGTAAATCTTGGAGATTTCCATGAAATAATGTAATCTCATGAGATCACATGAGATTGCATGAGATTGCCCCCAAATCCAATATTATGGAAGGAGGCAATCTTCATTGCATAATATCCATGTTTGATTGATTTAATTTGGGATTGATTTATATTGATTTATCAATATAGATTTAATCTAAATTAAATTAATTGTTGTTGGTTTTTACCAACATTAATCTTAGCCATTAAAAGAAACACAAATCAATGAGAGCCATTGGATTTGTGTTTCCCATGGATCGAGATCCATGGATCCCAAAATATTATAAAAGGAGAGGCACCCCATTTCTCTTCTTTACACAACACACAAGAGAACATAAGAGTCTCTCTCTCTCTCTACACGTCAGCCCTCTCTCTTCCTCTCATGGTCGTCCACCATGGATGCCCTAGAGAGAGTCTCCATCGCCGCAGCGTCGTCATTAAGCTGCCCGACCCTTTGCTCGTGGATCTCCGTCTCCTTCAGTGCGCCTCGCTCGTGAACAAGACGTCAGATCTCATGTGTCGAGATAAGGAGATCCGCCGCTTGGATCATCAACATGGATTGCGAGAAGCACACGATTCATCCCCGCGCTCGCAAGTGTCTCCTTCGTTGGATCGGACTTGAGACAGGAGGTCTCTTCGTTTAGAGACTTGATCAGAACCATGCTTCAAGAGGTAATCCTATTACTTGTTTGTGGCTTAGACGAAAAGATCCGAGAAGTGTTCTTGGATTATGTGGTTTCATTGCATGAAAAGTTTTTAATTTTCGCTGCATAGAACAACTAGTGAGACTAGTCGTTCTTCATCGTATTCGATATGATGCTCACGCTTCCGTGATGCGCTTGAGGATATAACCATATCCTTCAAGTGGTATCAGAGCCTTAGGTTGGTGGTTTTGGATACGATCCATGAACCGAGGACGATTTGGGTTCATTAGGGTTTGCGAAAGTTTTCTTGCATTTCATTTTCGCATCTCTATTTTGAGATTATTTTCGGCACTGTTTAAATTGTTTAAATACGAAATTAATAATTGGATTTTGTTCCCATTAAATAAGGAAATCGTAGGATCTGAATTTACGTGATTTCGATTCCGTTTGCTCAAGTTATGCTCATTTTAGTGAACATGTATCCACAGTTTCAGGGACTGCGAATCTCAACGTAATTAAAGAGTTTATTGCGGATTTGAGATGCCTTGAAATGCGTGCAAATCACTTAGGTTCTGTTGTAAATCAAATTAGCAAACTTTAGGAACTTACTTTGCTTAATTTGTATTTATATTGATTGAGATGTGGTATTTTTAGTAAGTGAGGGTCACTACTGGAAATACTTTCCTAATCAAGAACCTAGTGATTGTCATTTAATCAATTAGTGAAATTAAATTATTTAATTTCCTGGAATAATTGTGCATAAATATTTGTGAAATATTTGATGATAATTATTTCCTTAAATGACATAGCCTTAACCAATAATTGATTAGATGTGATCTATATCACAATATTGATTAGATGATCTACATGATCTACATTCCAACAAACATGTTGCTTGAATAGGATTTGGGATTTGTTTAGAAAATCTCATTATAATGTTAATCAAAATTGTTTTGATTATTATTATATGGTATAATTTTGATTGAAGAACCGATTATCATCTCAAGTACAAAGTGATCTATTTTGCATTATTCTTTCCCGAAATGGATATGGTGTCTTGTCAGAGAGCATTGGAATAGCGGGTTGCAACGTATGTGGTCCGTCCCACTCTCGTTGGTACTGGCCATGACAGCGGGTAGGGTTAGTATAATGCTTAAGAAATCATGATGTATTTCTAATTAATAAAATTCGAAATAATACATATTTGAGATAATACCGTGATTCAAGTAACAATAAAGAATGTTTGTTGGATATTAATTAGATCATTAATTTAATATGATTAGATTAATTGGAATACAATTAAAATTAAAACAATCTATTATGAATAGAAATGTTATTTCCCTTGGAAGAATTAATCATAATGAATATGGTTCATAATGATTAATTAGAATTTGAATATGATATGGAGGATCACATAAGTGACATCCATGGTCTCCTGTCAAGGCGGAGGGTTCCGTCGCCAGGGATTGTATGTAGGAGACGCCTGTCCAAAGTAACAGCTCCTGTATGCAAGCGCATCTGGATCGGGCTCTTCGCTTCTCGAAAGAGTAAAGACGTATGCGTAGTGACCCCAATATCGGGTCCTCATATTATTGGGGAGATATTGGATTGCGTATAGCGAGTTGTATTCTTGTTGACGGTTGGTTCAATTAATGATAGGTCAACATCACCTTAGGGATGATGGGCTCGGGTGTTAAAGACCAAACTAGGAGATGCAAGTTGGACTTGCAAGGCGGAATGTGTTCCCACTTCTTTTTATCCGAGTTGCAGGTTCTTATATTATTGGGATGCAACAAAGATAAGGAAGGAGATCCCTGATCTTGCTTGAGATATAATGGTAAGTATCTCTTACATTGAATGTGATTAAGGGAATGAACTTTCAGTGTTGACAAGGCAAGACAACTTTGATATAAAAATTCCTAAATTAAAGTAAAATATGTATATATAAATATATACACATGTAAATTTCTTATTTCAGATAATCCTTCATTAAACCCACTCAATGTTATACTCAATAATAACCAGTAAAATATCATGGATTAGACTCATGATCCAGATATTGTACTTGCAGTTGAACACATAATGTATGTGGTTGCAATGTGCAAGTTTCCTCATAATAGTGAGGAATGACAATTAAATAGAAAATAAAACTACAACCCTAGGGTTTGTATGTCTCTATAGTCTTGATATCTCATCGGATGTACTTTGGAAGTGACATGTCGATGATGATCGCAATTGTCAAATAATCCTTATAAAATCAATGAAGATATTCTGGCATACATATGTGCTCTTGACATTTATCATGTATGACATGGTTCACTGCATCATGCAGAATGGTATCTCTATAAGAGATAATGTATTCAAAATGTTTGAATACCTACCTGAACCAATATTTCAAGAGTTAAGATGGATGAAGATACGATGACTGTCATCATTCTACTATCTATACTCTAGTCATTCATGGAGCTTCATAATATTCATATTGTATAAATTTAATGAAGCATATATAAATGTTGAAATGCTCTTACGTTGAATTCTTTGAATTCAACGTAAGAGATCCTTAGTCTTAAGCAATGGTTGTTTATAGATGAAGGGAGTGCAATGGAAGCATGGGTCAGACCCATGTGAGAAGGAAAGTCAAAGAGTTGACTGTACTTCTGTGACTTCCATATGACATCTAAAGAGTTGGATGAATGCCAATACTGCAATAAGTTAATGTGTTGATAGTATGACTATCAAGTCTGTCAAGAATCCTTATAGAAGGACTCGAATAGAGCATCAAAATAATCTACATAAATCATTGAAATTGACTTTCTTATTTGATAAGATAAAGTCTAATAATTGTATCTCAATCTTCTAACAACACTTGCAATGGGTTGCATATGTTTTAGAAGACTGGAAAATTTGATCTTAAGGTTTATAGTTATCCACATGGATATTGATGCAATTATTGCAACAATCTCCGTTGGATTGATAGACTTGTTAATTTCAGTGGGAGAGCCCTTAGTCTTAGAGAATGTCTCTATGACCTATATATAAGAATACACTCATTGTTTGTTTCTAAATGTTGGAAATAAACATGAATTCTGAGATAGAACTATCATAAAGAGTTATGATGGATATATTTCAGATAGTAATCTAACATCTAGTGGACTCCACAAAATTAGAAAATTAATGAATGGTTCATTAAGATTTCTAATACTGAAAATTAAAACCTTTATAAGATCAATTGAAGGATGAAGATCATTTGACAATGATCTGGCATCAAGTTTTGGACATATGTCTGTTGATGAGATCAATGGACTAGTGAGAGATGAAACTTTAGATTGTCTAAAGGTTCAAATCTTACATATTTGTGAATATTGTATTCAAAAGGTAAAAATGTCCAATACACCCTTCCTTGGGAAAGGTGTAAGATGTCAAGGTATTCAGGATCTCATACATATTTATGTATGCGAATCATCTATATCATAGTAAACATTATGGATATGTGATATCTATTGATGATTATGTATGATATGAGATTTCTTCTCTTCACCTGAGAAACCTTTGAAATATTCAAAGATTTCATTATTTTTGGTTTAGAACCAAAGTTTGAAGGAAGATAAAATGAATTTGATCTAATCTAGGTAGCAAGTACCTGCTAGATAAATTCAAAGAATACCTTATGGAGATATGAATATCATTTCTATCTCAATCCTCCCAATACACCTTGACTCAATAGAGTTATAGGGAGATACAATTGGATCATGTGTGACATGATTTGATCAATGATGAATTTTAGCATAATTTCCTCTTAGTTTCCAGGTATATATGTAGTACAGACTCCATTATATATCCTTAATGAGATTCCATGCAAGTAAGATGGAATTGAGCACTAGAGAGTTCAGCTTCATTAGGAAAATAAAGGATGGTATTGGATACCTACTTTATGACCTTGAATTTCTTAAAAAGATCTCATCTCTAAGAATATGATTCTTAAAGGATGACACTCTTGAGAATCAAGATAAAAATGAAGCAAAGGACCTCATTTAATCTTGAGATGATAATGAGGCTCCTGAAATCGGAAACTAAAAGGACAATTAAAGATGAAACACTAATACCTCTTCAATTGAGTTTGAGGATGCATTCCATGTGTCAGTTAAGTCTGACAATGATCAGATTTCATGTGATGAAATTCCTAAGAATCATGACACGGAAAGATGGATGTTAGCAATAAAGTCTAAAGTAGACTTCATATACAAGTGTTGTATATGGACCGTCGAGGATCCACCTATATGGGTAAGATCCATAAAGGTGTAAATGGATCTTCAGGAGAAAGAAATCAAGATTGCATTCCTCTATGAATACCTCTCTGAGTATATTCACATGAAGTAGCCCTAGGGATTCATGGTTGTGGAAAGTAAGATGTACAAGCTAAAGAAATTCATCTATGGACTCAAATAAGCTTCTTGTAGCTGGAACATAAGATTTGATGAAATTATAAATGTTATGATTTCATATAGAATCTTGATGAACCATATGAAGCTTAGTGGGAGTGCCATTTGTGTTCATCATGCTAAATGTAGATAATATCCTAATCAGTTTAAAATGATATAAGGATAATAATAAATGTTTTATTATCTGGTTGTTCCATAACTTAAGATATGATCTCAAGGATACCTCTTGGATCTTAATTCTGAAGGTGTTCAGAAGCAAAGAGAAGAGGGTATTGGGACTGTCACAATAGTATTTCACCTTGAACATCTTCCATTTTTTGGAGAATTTCAAGAAAGGCTTCCATCCCTTTAAGATATGGTACAAACCTATCTAAAGGGATAGCACCTCAAAGAGTTGAGGAAGTGAATGCTAGAACTACTTGCATTTGTGCATTAGTTACGAGAAGCTGAGTGTATGTTAGATGTGTACAAAAGCCAGATATCTGCCATGCAGTGGGTGTAGTAAAGTGTTGCTAATCCTACTATGGAGAGAAAACACTTGATTGCAGTAATAACAATATCTTCATAGAAGACAATATTTTTTGAGATAGTGATATCAAAGTCTTATCTTCAAAAACTTAAGACTTTATAGATAGAGATCTAAAAGGTCTTAACTATGGATACCTTAAGAGATAGTGATCTCCAGGAATAAGGTATTCTGATAAGGATTATAGAATAATTGGTTATGATAATTATTAAGCTGTAGTGTCAAGGACACTGTAACTAACAAGATTGAGTATTGGTTGCATAAGATGCAACATTCACATTAGATGCAAGCATTGCTACTGGGGATATGCAAGTGCCATAAAAGGACTTGGCGTAGTCTCGTGGGAACAGAGTGACTGATCAGCTTACCTAGCTATTTTCTTAATAGCCTATGATTGTCACATGAGTGAGGGTTTAAATGATTAGCCCATTAATGGCTCTTTGGGCTAGTGGGAGATTGTTGGACATGCGAGCCCACGACGAGCCATTATGCAATAAATGTTATTGCACATATCATTCCCTAATCTGAAATGAAGAATGAATAATTTGCATAATAGGTCGCTTAGTACAATTAGGGTTATGTACCATGGCCATCTTGATGATCATACAACTGTTGATTCAACTATTGAATCATAGAGGCTCGTGCTTGGATGAATATCTAAAGAGTTAGACTGAGGACTCATCAAGTACCGTCAAATGATTGTTAAGAGATTATCTCTAGCCGGAGTAGGAGATGGCAATCCTTTCTCATGTAGGCTGATATCTAACCGACCTATTGATGCAGGTCCTCTGCATAGGAATAGAGATTCAGAGGTATTAGATAAGTTAGGTGAAAGAGTTGACTTAACGAGATTGAGATAACCAAAGTCCTATATAGTATGCTGTCACGATATAGACACGCATCCTCTAACCGGAGACATATGTGTTACTATATGTCTAAGTATGTACATTTGGCATACCAATAGGTTGATGACCTAACCAAGGTCTATACACCGACGCGCTGGTGTGCATATAAGGACATATGAGTAATACGATCTCTCAAAGGGATCATATAGGTTCATATACTGAACCGAAAGATATGAGCTCACTTATAAGATATTGGGAAGAATCAAATTCCGTGCACAGTCGTCTCACTTTGGAAGCTTGACTGAATTTGTAGGTTTGATATATACTTTTGGAAAGTATATGATCAAGATCTAGGTATGATATATGCTTTTGGAAAGTATATGATCGATACCAACTCCCAATGATCGAATGAGAAACTTACTGACAAAACCATGAAGTAGACAGTATAAAGTTGATCTAATACTTCGTGTTTATTTTGAGTCTTCCAATATGCAGGATGTACAGGTATTGGGAATACCTGAGGGTGTCATAAACGATTGTATAACCATGACACTTCCATTCCTAGGGAGTGATGAAATGGGTCTGGATTTTAGTGACTCCTCTCAGTAGAGAAGTAATCTAATCTTGGTCCAAATGTTGGACATTGATCTGAATGTGATTCAGATGCAATGAGAAGATTAGATTTGCGGTCTTGATTTAATCAAGCATCTATGGGAGGCCCGCGATCTGGATTTGAGATATGATCTCAATATCCAAGTCACTATACATGGAACAATTCAATCGCCCTGTCCTTATCTCCAAGTATCCGCGGAGAAAGCGCATTATCCTTGAAAGAGTTTAGGATAATTTCATTGTTGATATGTGTATCCGAGCATTGAGAAAATTGATAATTAAATGTGATTTAATTATCACGAATAATATGAATTTGATTCATATTATAAGGAGAGTTATTTAAGATAATTAAATGTGATTTAATTATCAAAGATGTGAATAATGTGAACGCGATTCAAATTATTTGGGCACATGAGAATAGAGATCCAAGATGATTAAATGTGATTTAATTATCATGGATATGAATAATGTGGATAGCAATATCCATATGAATAGTATATATTATAAATGTGATTTATAATATATAAGAGAGAGCTATTTGTAATTTACATTTGTTAATTAAATATTGATGTGAATTGGATTCACATTGGACGATTAATTGAAAATGTAATTCACATTTTATTTTGGGTTATGAATGTGATTCACAATTTTTCCAATGGAAAGATTGCAATATTCACAAAATAATTATGAATTTTTTTTGTAGAATAATTTACAACAAGTGTTGTTGTAAATCTTGGAGATTTCCATGGAATAATGTAATCTCATGAGATCTCATGAGATTGCATGAGATTGCCACCAAATCCAATATTATGGAAGGAGGCAATCTTTATTCCATAATCTTCATGCTTGATTGATTTAATTTGGGATTTATTTATATTTATTTATCAATATAGATTTATTCTAAATTAAATTAATTGTTGTTGGTTTTTACCAACACTACTCTTAGTCATTAAAAGAAACACAAATCAATGAGAGCCATTGGATTTGTATTGCCCGTGGATTGAGATCCATGAAATATTATAAAAGGAGATGCACCCCATTGCTCTTCATTACACAACACACAAGAGAACATAAGTCTCTCTCTTTCTCTCTCTCTCTCTCTCTCTCTTTCTCTCTACACGTCAGCCCTCTCTCTTCCACTCATGGCCGTCCACCATGGATGCCCTAGAGAGAGTCTCCATCACTGCAACGTCGTCGTTATGCTGCCCGACCCTTTGCTCGTGGATCTTCGTCTCCTTCGGTGCGCCTCACTCGTGAAGAAGACATCGGATCTCGTGTATCGAGATCAGGAGATCTGCCGCTTGGATCATCAACATAGATTGCGAGAAGCGCGCGATTCATCCCCACGCTCGCAAGCGTCTCCTCCGTCGGATCGGACTTGAGACAGGAGGTCTCTTCGTTTAGAGACTTGATCACAACTACGCTTGAAGAGGTAATCCTATTACTTGTTTGTGGTTTAGACGAAACAATCCGAGAAGTGTTCTTGGATCATGTAGTTTTGTCGCATGAAATTTTTTTAATTTCTGCTGCATAGAACAACTAGTACGACTAGTCATTCTTCATCGTATTCGATACGATGCTCACGCTTCCGTGATGCGCTTGAGGATCTAACCATATCCTTCAGATACCCCATCCTCATCTTATGATTATGCTATACTTAGGGTGTATTTTACCCTAAGTATGGAGGGTATCAGACTTCTGATTACTTAGTTGATCCTATTTACCTCTGTTTTGCTGCCTATACGTAGGGATATTTTACCCTAAGTATAGGGAAGGTAACACTTGTACATCTTATTCTTCGGTTTTTCCTTTTGTATACTTAGGGTTACTTTATCCTAAGTATAAGAGGATCACCGACTTCTATTGATTATATTCTTTTATTTCTCATTGTAGTATATTATTCTTTTCACTTCCAATACTTAACACGAGTTATGTCTTCCTTTCATCGCTCTTTTATCACTCTGAGGACATCGTTCGAGCTAAGTATATGGGGATGTCGTATATATTGTATATATACTTTAGCCATAACTCGTACTTTGTATGTGTAAATAATATGGCTAAAACTCAAAAAATATTTAAAATTTTTCTCTTACATATTTTTTTTTAAATCTTTGTAAAAATTATTTTTGTATAAATGATTTGTAAAAATGATTTGTACACATTGTTTTATTTGTAAAATGTTTGTAAATTATTTTTTGTATCAAAAATATGAATATAGTACATAATTTTTGACAAAGTGTTTGAAAATAAATGTATGAAAAAATTTGTTTGTAAATGTTTGTAAAATATTTTGCAAAGATTTTTCTTCTTGCATTCAAGAAAATTTCGATAAAAATTTGCATATTTTGAAATATTTTCACAAAAAGAGCTTTAGTATATACTTGATTGTATATTCTTCTGAATTATGGTTGACATTTAAAGTATTCTAGAATTAAATTAAAAAATAGAGCTTTGTTAAGACCTTAATCCACTTAACTTCAGCGGAACCTTATAGGATTTCGGTTTAAGACTTTTTAGGTCCATGGTGACTTAATTCTTTGAGTCCACTAGGCTTTGTTCTCATGTCATCTTAATGAGCCTAAGTAGAACACTTAATAACGCACGCATGACTCTCAGAGACAATGGTTTGACTTGGACACGCACTTGACACGTAGATCAACACTGATGAGGTGGTGGGGAGGCAAATATATTTGGCTTGGGGTAGCATACAAGGGTATTACTGCTACCTGGAACCTCTCATCTTCCTCTAGGGAGGGATGTGCTCCTCAACTTGGTCTAGTGGCATTGAGGTCTAAAGACAAGAGTTTGTGGGTTGCAATACTGCTTCAAAAGCGGGATAGTCTACTGGTTCAAGAAGAAAAATTCCTTGTGTGTATGCTGCACCATGTAAATATGTTGTACATATGCACATTAAAAAAATGTGCAAATCAAGAAAAACTTCAAAAAAGGGGACATGCCTGATTGAAAATAAAATACCTACCGGAGTGTGTGTAGTAAATTAAGCAAATCTGATGTATTCCACCTTCTCATCTCATGGATGCTTGCAGCTGGAGACTTAACTACACTGGTTAAGCTCCAAGGGATACAAGTCTACACTGGTCACGACCCATTCTCTTCTTTCCCCCTCTCCTTGAGCTGGTTGAACTTGAACTTAGAAGGGAATACCCCGCTCCTCGAGGAAGGAGCTGCTAGATCGGGGGATTAGAGTTACCTTATTGAGGGAAGTTGTTTCTTTGTCATTTATGAGGTGGGGAGCTACATATCACTTACACAGTACGAGGAAAGATGCATAGTCATTGGAGTTTGCATAAGTAGACTTGTTCCGACCTGGTTGTTAATGAATCTTGACCATAGAACTGTGGAACTTGAAGGCTGTTGAGTCTTAAACCTATTTCCCAATAAGGTTCCATCATACTAATAATCCAAAGGTCTGACTGAGCTCTATACTCCAATTTCATGAAGAAAAGTTTAACAATCAACCTTGATTCCTCCTTTTTCTTTTCTTCTCATTTTCACTTGTTTTTCAAATAAGTGTTTGATAAGGGACTAGTAAAGGTAAAGTATAGGCGGATGATGAATCTACGATTTTCATTCTTTATTCTTTTATTTTAGCTTTATTTCTGAGCAAAACCAGCTATAAATATATGTAACTACAATAACTTAACATATTTCATGTCATTGTTAATATTTCATAATTAGCACCTATTTGAAAAAAATAAAAGAATAAAGAGAAAAGACAAAGGAAGGGTGTATTTAGAATAAATACAGAGTGACCTAAATCCCATGAGAAAGTCAAAATTTGATCTTATCGCAAAAAGAATAAGTAGGGAGAGATAAGGATACACTATGTATTGTACATACTACTTATACTTGTACAAAATACATATTTATTTTGACAAAATATAAATATTTTACTCTTTTTACACACTTGTATATAGCCCTAGAAATAATATAAAAATAAAGTAAAATTCATAAAAACAAAATAAAAATAAAATCTAACAAACCCTTGTACAAAAGACATCTGTATATAATAACGTTACATATTTATTACGCAAACTTAACTAATTTATAAAAATCAAATAAAAATCAAGTAATAATCATTTTGTATTCCTAAAATTATTGTGTAAATAAATAAAATATAAAATAGAAAGAATTTTTGTACAAATAGTAAAATAAATACTTGTACATAATACAAAGGTATAACATACCTATACATAACACATTATATTGTATATACTTTATTTTACTTTTCATAAAAATAATTAAAAATCATAGAAAAAAGTTTATAAAATAATAAATACTTTTTATTTTATACACTTTTTATTTTAAAATCATTTACTATTTTTTTATTGATTTTTCTTTTATTTTTGTAAATTCTAGATTCCCATTGGTCCACGCAAGATCGTTGACCTCGGACAACGTCCCCTTCCATCCGAGTCGGTTGGGATGGGATTCATGCTGCTGGAGCTTCTTCTCCAATTTTTAACGCCTGACTCCGATTCTCTTTGGCCTTGATTCCACTGCCTGATTCTCACGGATCCCTAGGGAGGATCAGATCTTCCTAGGGTTGCGCTCCATCTCTCGATCTTTCCAGACCCTCGGGCAGCGCATAAAGTCTCTCTTCCACTCTACCTGCTCTTTAGCTCGTTCCTCGTCACCCTTCTGCCCCCTAGCCACCTCCAGTTGAGTGATAGCTGCATGGAGCGCACATATTTGGTGCATCGTCGAAGCTCAAGATACGTGGACAGAGTTTCATCATGTTTATCCTACTTGGCCAGTCGCATCCCAGTTGAGGCCACAATCCTCGTCGCTCGTTTGCCTGATGTTGTTGAGCTTCTCAAAGGCTTCATGTATCACCCATTTCGACCTTACTTTCTGTTTAGACCCATCTTTCCATTACATCTCTGGCGTCTTTCTTTTGCTCCAACCATCAGGTCTGGAGCCCCGCTTCCACATCCACCCGCACCGATCGAGACAACGACTCATCGCCACCCTTCTTATGCACCCTAGTCATCTTGATCTGGCTCATCAGAGCAAGACATGAAGAGACCTTTTTCCCCTGCCTTTACCGGAGGTCAACTCCCGCTCCCTATCACTTCTCTTACTTTTCTATGCAATAATCCGGACCGGACGTCTCCTTCGAGTTCCTCTACCCTTTGCAAGTTTACGTGTTCTTGAGCGGACTCATTTGGACCCCTACTGCTATGGCGGAGCTACTCCAGGTGAATCACCTCTGTTTGGACCATCTAGCTGTCAACGTATCCAGCCTAACACCTGATCGACATGGAGGAGCTTTACAACGACATCGGACCCTTGGGAGCTTCGATCTAACCACTCGATCTCCAGATATCACGGGTCGAAGTTCCCTAACGAGCTGTTCTTGCAGAACCTCTTCCCACTATTGGATGAGCAGTCTTTTGCCATATACAATCAGTCCCACTAGATTTCCCTTTTTTCCTTACAGGTTTCCCTATTTCTCTTTAGTCCAGTAAAAAATATGTAGTGCAGTTTGGACCCTATAGTTTACGTATTTGCATTTGAGTTCAATTTTGTTGGAGTCACATGTGTCCCCATGTGCTTGTCTAGGATATTTGCAACTTTTCTCCTGCCTTTTATGCTGTTATGGAATGAATATTAAGTTTTGATAATTGCATTTATGCCCTTGTGAGCCTGGATCACGTGAGCGCGTGCCTTGATTGGATAAATTGCATGATTGGCCCTATGATTTGTTAGCTTGTTATCTACTTGGTCCCGAAACTTAAAGTTTTTACTATTTGGTCCCTATAAACTTTGTTTCACTCCTGATATTTTATTGGACATAATAAATATCAAATTAACCTTAAAAAATTCCTAAAAATTATAGTTAGCTCTTGTTACTGTGTAGTGTTTAGGGTAATTTTGGTTTGTTTATTTACTTGCTTTTTGTATTAAAAATTCAAAAACCACCAAAAAAGGCCTTATTTGTGTTATAAAAATCATAACAATTTGAAAAATGTTTCAAAAATTCCACAAAATATTCTATGTTTGTCTGTTACTATGTTTTAACTCTAGTATTAAATTTGTTTTGAAAATATTTATACCCTAAAATTCCCAAAACACCCAAAATCTAAAAAAAATGTATAAAATCAAAGAAAAATCCAAAAATTGTGTTGTCAGTTTCTATTTGTAGTTTTTTATTTTATCATAAAATTATCACTCAGGACTTTTTGGCATTTGAGTTTTTTAGTTTGCGAATTGGTCCTGGCTGTGCACAGCGTATTGTTTTTATCACTATTTGATTCTTTAAAATTCACAAAAACTGTTTAAAACTCTCTAAAAATTATGAAAAAACACTTTTAAACCCACAAAACCCAACTATTTTTATTTTAATTTTTTGGGCATTTTTGTCTATTTTGAAAAATATAAAAAGAGTGTTATGCGTGTCTTGTTTCATATTTTGAGCTTTCTAGACTTTTATTCAAAAAAAATGAAAAATTAAACCACAAAAAATACCTTATTTTCTGAGATTTGACTGCTTAGATTTTAAACCGCGCTCTTTGTGTTCGACCCTGGTCTCTACACTAGGTAAATAAAATAGCGACACCGCTTTTATATAGTTGATTTATCTTTACGTGGTTTATTTTTCTTGTTGACCGAACCAAGTGATTTGGATCACAACAACCTTGATTATTTTTGTACTTAACCTTTGTTGCTCGGCCGCTCATTATTGTACTTGTTAGACTTAGGAACAAATAATGATAATCTAATCAAGCTATAAGAATCAACAAACTCATGTAATTATTTATTCAACACATAAAGATCACATTAGGGCGCTAATGACATCATGATGTAGAGCATTAAAAAGTTTTCAAATGAAACTAGAATCATAGTAATTAAATTAATAATGCTTAAGATATGAAGTCCTTAATCTAGAGGCTAAAAAGAAATAAAAATTATAAAATAAATAATTAATTATCTGTAACAAGTCTTGATAGGCGTAAAATGCAATAAAATAAACCACTTGTGCTTCTATACAAAATGTCAAGCATGTGGGACTTATCTGCAAATCCAAGAACTCAACGGGACACTCTTGTAAAATTCCCAAGAGTGGCACATTCTAAGTGTGATGCGGACTAGCCTCAGTGCAAGTGTGGATGATTGTGCCAAGTGGCATGCTCAGGTGCTCTGTGATAGGGTCAGCTCACTTGTGCTTAGAGCAGCTCGGAAGAAGGAGCAATGGATGATCTGGACCTTTCAATCAAACAGATCAAAATGTGCATGCTGTTCACGACTAGGGCTCTCTTCCTCTGTGTACGATGGAGTCTTCTTAGCTCCGATAATGATGTAGGTACCCCTCCAGACTCCTCTGTTGTTGATGATGATTGGAGAAGCTTTTGTAAGGACTTGGCAAAGATGTGGATGGCTCGAGGAATGGCCTGGAATACCCAAAATAGTGAATGGACTCCACCTCATCAGAGCTAGTGCAAATGGCTGGAGAGGGAGTGGGTCCTCCGATTATTGAAGTATTGCGGCTCCTGCAAGGATTATCCAAACAACTGAAACAAAAGGAACATATAACGAGTGGAATGGAGTGAATGAAGGGCCAAACTGGGTGGTTGGAGTGAAGCCCTAAATGGATTTCTCTAATGTGTAAGAAGAGAAAAGGATTGAGGTGGAGGGGCTTGTGAAGAAGAGAAGGATGAATTCAGGTTGATGTACGAAGATCTTGGATGAAATGTGGAGGTATGTGCATGCTCAAGTGATAAATATGGAGTGCATTTTCTACAGAGGAGTTCCTATGAGATGAAGAAGAAGGTCAGTGTGGACAGATGCTTGGGATGGAGCGGTAGAAAGTGATGAATCTGCGATTCATCACTCTAAAAGTTGAAAATAGAGATTTATTACCGAGTAATTAGATGCATATTTCCACTTATATTTCATAATTAGCATTCAAGAAAAAATATATGCATTTTGGCATTCACATTGCATTAAATAAGAAGCACAATTCACGTGTAAATGTTCACCTGTATATTCACCATATTTCACCTATTTGTATATATTTTATACTAACTCCAAATCCAATAAAATCAACTCCATAGTATATATATTACTAACACTAAGTAAAGAAAAATATTAAAATATACTAACTTGTAAAATTGACCAATAAAGCCCCAATCCAAGTTTGAAACTAGGAGCCTTAAAATGCACATATCTCTCTCAACAGTGTCCGATTTAGGTTTACTCACTTTTAAAGTAATATACATTCAGATACCTTCAAAACAAGACCAATTTCATTAAAATCTGAGCTCGTATGCAAAACTTGGATTTTGGTCCCCTTTTTGTATATTGTACATATTGACCAAAATGCCCTTGCATTTTATTCTTTTATTTTCTTAATTATTAAAAATAAAAAATTAGATTAAGTCATAAATATTCTTTTCATATTTTCTCTATTCTTATTTTGATTTTTCTCTTCTTTAAAAATGACAAAAAAAATTACAAAAGATAAAATGCGGTATTTTATATCTATAAGGTACCACCCAAAAATATATTTTGTACATATAATTTCATTTGATTTTCGGCCTTAACGAAAGTTGTAGATCTCGTCGAGACGAGCAACTTTTGTGTTGACTATTTTTTGAGTTAACCTCTTTTATTATTATTTTTTTCGATTTTTCTTTGCATTTAGTTTTGGATTATTCTGGGAGCGACACGTCGCTGGTCCTGGAGCTGCCACATGTCGTCTCCTCATTCACCCACTTATGACACCTACCTCCTTCATCTTGGGCCGTTGGATGAAAGGGTATTTCATCAACGGCCCAGTCTCTTCTCTTCTCTCTCTTTCTCTCTCTCTCTCTCTCTTTCTCTCTCTCTCTTTCTCTCTCTAAACTCTTTCTTCCATCCCACGTCCTGGACCCATGCAGTCTTCGGCCCTCCATTTCTTGCGGTACAAGAACTGCCACCTCCAACTTGCACAGCCAACCTCCTCCACGATCTCCAGTTCCCCTCACCTCCTCCGCGCACCTCACTCACCTCGCACACTACCTCCACTTCCCCACTTCTCACCCCATGAACTCCACCTTCTCCGCTCGCCCACTCCTTCTCACGTAGGCTTTAAAAGGCCAACCGCCCTCCACTGAACACCCATCTGCCATTCTAGAGAAGAAAAAGCCCAGCTCGCTCCTCCCCATTGGTGACAGCTCTGGGCGTTTGATCTTGAGTCGACGACGGCCTTTGCGTTTCAGGGGAGATACAAGGGATCTTCCTGAAGGATATGGTTAGAATCCTCAAGCGCATTACGGAAGCGTGATCGTCGTATCAGATACGACGAAGAACGACTAGTCACACTAGTTGTTCTATGCAGCGGAAATTAAAATTTTTCATGCGACGAAACTACATGATCCAAGAACACTTCTCAGATCGTTTTGTTTAAACCACAAACAAGTATTAGGGTTACCTCTTGAAGCGTGGTTGCGATCGAGTCTCTAAACAAAGAGACCTCCTGTCTCAAGTCCGATCCAACGGAGGAGACGCTTGCGAGCGCGGGGATGAACCGCGTGCTTCTCGCAATCCATGTTGATGATCCAAGCGATAGGATCCCCTGATCTCGACACACGAGATTCGACGTCTTCTTCACGAGCGAGACGCACCGAAGGAGACGGAGATCCTCGAGCAAATAATCGGGAGCATAACGACTATGTTGCGGCGATGGAGAGCCTCTCTATGGCATCCATGGTGGACGGACATGAGAGGGAGACAGAGAAAGAGAGAGAGATATGCTTCTCAAGCATTGTGTGTAAAGAAGAGCAATGGGGTGCCTCTCCTTTTTTAGGGTTTTGGGATCCATGGATCTCAATCCATGGGACAACACAAATCCAATGGCTCTCATTGATTGTGTTTCTTTTAATGGTCAAGATTTGTGTTGGTAAAACCAACAACAATTAGTTTAATTTAGATTAAATATATGTTGATAAATCAACATAATTTAATTACCAAATTAAATCAAGATCTCTTGGAGATCATAGGAGAGAGAGTGCCTCCTTCCATGTTGGAAGGAGGGGACAGCCACACATTCCTAATAGGAGTGGTGGCCGTCCATTCCATATACATGGAAGGTGGCTCTCATCTCTTTAATGTAATCTCCAAGATTATGCAACAACTTTTGTTGAAAATTATTCTACAAAAATAATTCACAATTATTTTGTAGACATTGCAATCTTGCTATTAAAAATTTGTGAATCACATTCACAACCCAAAATAAAATGTAAATTACATTTTCAATTTAATGTCCAATGTGAAACCAATTCACATTAACATTTAATTAATAAATGTAAATTACAAACATCTCTCTCTTATATATTATAAATCACATTTATAATATATATGACTAATATGGATATTGCTATCCACATTATTCATATCCATGATAATTAAATCACATTTAATCATCTTGGATCTCTATTCTCTTGTGTTCAAATAATATGAATCATATTCACATTATTTACATCTTTGATAATCAAATAACATTTAATTATCTAAGATAGCTCTCTTTATAATATGAATCAAATTCATATTAATCATGATAATTAAATCGCATTTAATTATCCATTTTCTCAATGCTCGTATACATATAACAACAATAGAATTATCCCTGAACTCTTTCAAGGATAATGCGTTTTATTCGCAGATACTTGGAGATAAGGACATGGCGATTGTAATGTTCCACGTATAGTGACTTGGATATTGAGATCGTATCTCAAATCCAGATCGCGGGCCTCCCATAGATGCTTGATTAAATCAAGACTGTAAATCTAATCTTCTTATTGTATCTGAATCACATTCAGATCAATGTCCAACATTTGGACCAAGATTAGATCACTTCTCTACTGAGAGGAGTCACTAAAATCCAGACCCGTTTCATCACTCCCTAGGAATGGAAGCGTCATGGTTATACAATCGTTTATGATCACATCACCCTCAGGTATTCCCAATACTTGTACATCATGCATACTGGAAGACTCAGATTAAACCTGAAGTATTTAATCTACTTTATACTGTCTACTTCATGGTTTTATCAGTAAGTTTCTCATTCGATCATTGGGAGTCAGTATTGATCATATACTTTCCAAAAGCATATATCATACCTAGGTTTTGATCATATACTTTCCAAAAGTATATATCAAACCTACAAATTCAGTCAAGCTTCCAAAGCGAGATGACCGTGCGCACGGAATTTGATTCTTCCCAATACCTCATGAGTGAGCTCATGTCTTCTGGTTCAGTAAATGAACCTGTATGATCCCTTTGAGAGATCGTATTACTCATATGCCCTTACATGCACACCAGCGCGCCGGTGTATAGACCTTGATTAGGTCATCAACCTATTGGTCTGTCAAATGTACATACTCAGACATATAGTAACACATATGTCTCCGGTCAGAGGATGCGTGCCTATATCATGACAACATACGATATAAGACTTTGGTTATCTCGATCTCGTTAAGTCAACTCTTTGACCTAACTAATCTGACACCTCCGAATCTCTATTCCTATGTAGAGGACCTGCATCAAGAGGTCGGTCAGATATCAGCCTTTAAAGATAAGGATTGCCATCTCCTACTCAGGCTGGAGATCATCTCTTAATGATCATTTGACGGTGCTCGATGAGTCCTCAATCTAACTCTTTAGATATTCATCCAAGCACCAGCCTCTGTGATTCAACAGTTGAATCAACGGCTGTATGATCATCAAGATGGCCATGGTACATAACCCTAATTGTACTAAGGGACCTATTATGCAAATTATTCATTCTTCATTTCAGATCAGGGAATGACATTTGCAATAACATTTATTGCTTAATGGCTCGCCGTGGGATCGCATTTCCAACAATCTCCCACTAGCCCAAAGAGCCATTGATGGGCTAATCATTTAAACCCACACTCATGTGACAATCATAGACTATTTAGAAAATAGCTAGGTAAGTTGATCAGTCACTCTGTTCCTGTGAGACTATGCTATGTCCTTTTACGACACTTGCATATCCCCAGTAACAGTGCTCGCATTTAATGCGAATATTGAATCTCATGCAACCAATACTCAATTTTGTTAGTCATAGTGTCATTGACACTACAGCTTAACAATTATCATAACCAATATTTCCATAATCCTTATTAGAATACCCTTGTTCCTGGAGATCACTATCTCCAAAGGTATCTAGGGTTAATACCCTCATAGATCACTATCTACAAGGTCTTAAACTTTTGAAGATAAGACTTTGAGATCACTATTTCAAAAATTTCATCATCTATGAAGATTTTGTTATTACTGTAATCAAGTGTTTTATCTTTATAGTAGAATTAGTAACACTTTACTACTCCCACTGTATGGCAGATGTCTGTCTTCTGTACACATTTAGCATATACTCAGCTTCTCGTAACTAATGCACAAGTGCAAGTAGTTCTAGCATTCACTTCCTCAACTCTTTGAGGTGCTATCCCTTTAGACAAGTCAAAAACATGTCTTAAGGTATGGAAGCCTTTCTTAAAATTTTCCAAAAAATGGAATATGTTCAAGGTGTACTACTATTGTGACAATCCCAATACCCCCTTCTCTTTGCTTCTGAACACCTTCGGAACTAAGATCCAAGAGGTATCCTTGAGATCATATCTCAACTTGTGGAACAACCAGATAATAAAACACTTATTATTATCCTTATATCATTTTTAAATGATTAAGATATTATCTACATTTAGCATGATGAACACAAAGGAACTCCCACTAAGCTTCACATGGCTCATTAAGATTCCATCTGAAATCATAACATTTATAATTTCATCAAATCTTATGGTCCAACATCAAGAAGCTTATTTGAGTCCATAGATGGATTCCTTAGCTTGCACACCTTGCTTCCCTCAATCATGAAGCCCTGGGGCTACTTCATGTGAATATCCTCGGAGAGGTATTCGTAGAGGAATGCAATATTGACTTACATCTTGAAGATGCAATAGTCAAGTTGTGTAGCTAAGGTTAGCAATATTCTGATGATTTTAAGCATGATCACCGAAGAGCAAGTCTCATCGCAAGCAATGTCTTCTCTTCCGATGTGTAGCTCATGGCTACAAACCGTGCTTTGAAGGTCTCTACATTCTCATCAAGTTCCCTTTCTCTTGAAGATCCATTTACACCTTTACAGGTCTTACCCATATAGGTGGATCCTCGAGGGTCCATATACAACACTTGTATATGAAGTCTACATTAGACTTTTATTGCTAACATCCATCTATCCATGCTATGATCTTCAGAAGCTTCATCACATGAAGTTCGATCATTGTCAGATTTCTCTGACACATGGAATCCTTCCTCAAACTTATTTGAAAAGGTTTTAGTGTTTCATCTAAAATTGTCCTTTTAGTTTCCAATTTTCAGGAACCTCATTATCTTTTCAAGATTAAATGAGTTCCTACACTTCATTTTCATCTTGATTCTTAAGAGTCTCTATCTCTAAGAATCACATTCTCAGAGATGAGATATTTTAAGAATCTTAAGGTCATAAAGTAGGTATCCAATACCATCCTTTATTTTCCTTATGAAGCAGCACTCTCAAGTGCTAGATTCCAGCTCACATCCATGGAATCTTATTAAGCATTTACATTGTAGTCTATACTACACATATATACTTAGAAACTAAGAGACAATTATGATAAAATTCATCATTGATAAGATCATGTCACACATGATCCAATTGTATCTCCCTATAACTCTATTGAGTTAAGGTGTGTTAGGAGGATTGAGATAGAAATGATATTCATATCTCCATAAGGCATTCTTTGAAATCATCTAACAGGTACAAGCTACCTAGATTAGATCAAATTCATTTTATCTTCCTTCAAACTTTGGTTGTGGACCAAAATTATGTGAAATCTTTGAAAATTTCAAAGGTTTCTAAGTGAAGAGAAGAAATCTCATATCATACATAATCATCAATAGATATCACATATCCATAATATTTACTATGATATAGATGATGCGCATACATCAATATGTATGAGATCCTGAATACCTTGACATCTTACACCATTCCCAAAGAAATGTGTATTGGACATTTTACTTTGAATATAATATTCATAAGTATGAAAGTTTTGAAATTTTAGACATTCTAAAGTTTCATCTCTTACTTAGTCTATTGATCAAATCAATAGATAAATGTTCAAGGCTTGATGCTAGATCATTGTCAAATGATCTTCATCCTCCTAATGATCTTAAGGTTTAATTTCAGTATTTAGAAATGTTAATGAACCATTCATTAATTTCTAATTTAGTGGAGTCCACTAGATTTTAGATTACTATATGAAAATATCTCCATCATAACTCTTTATGATAGATTCTTTCCAGAATTCATGTTTATTTCCAACATTTAGAAATAAATAATGAATGTATTCTAACATCCAGGTCATAGAGACATTCTCTAAGACTAAGGACTCTCCCACTGAAATTATGAAGTCTCTCAATCCTTTAGAGATTATTGCAACAATTGCATCAATATCTATATGGATGACTATTAACCCTGGAGATCAAATTTTCTAGTCATCTAAAACATATACAACCCATTGCAAGTGTTGTAGAAGATTGAGATACAATTACAAGACTTTAAGCAAGTCAATTTCAATGATTTATGTATATTATTCTGATGCTTTATCCGAGTCCTTCTCTAAGGATTCTAGACAGACTTGATAGTCATACTATCAACTTATTGCAGTATTGGCATTCATCCAACTCTTTGGATGACATATGGAAGTCATAACTATACAGTCAAATCTTTGACCATACTTCTTACTCGGGTCCAACCCATGCTTCCACTGCGCTCCCTTTATCTATAGGCAACCATTGCTTAAGACTAAGGATCTCTTTCGTTAAATTCAAAAAAGAATTCAATGCAAGAGCATTTCAACATTTATACAAGCTTCATTAAATTCATATAATATGAATATTATGAAGCTTCATGAATGACTAGAGTATAGACAGTGGAATGATGACACTCATCATGTCTACATCCATCTAGACTCTTAAAGCATTGGTTCAGATAGGTATTCAAACAATTTGAATACATCATCTCTTATAGAGCCACCATTCTGCACGATGCAGAGAACCATGTCGTTCATGATTAAATATCAAGAGCACATATGTATGCCAGAACATCTTCTTAGATTTTATAAGGATTAATTGACAATTATGATCATCTTCTACATGTCACTTCCAAAGTACATCCGATGAGATCAAGGCTATAGAGACATACAAACCTAGGGTTGTAGTCCTATTATCTATTTAATTGTCATTCCTCAATATTATGAGGAAGCTTGCACATTGAAACCACATACATTATGTGTCCAAATGCAAGTACAATATCTGGATCATGAGTCCAATCCATGATATTTTACTAGTTATCATTGAGTATTTATTGAGTGGGTTTTAATGAAGGATTATCTGAAATAAGAAATTTGCATAAGTGTACATATATATACATATTTTACTTTGATTTAGGAATTTTTATATCAAAGTTGTCTTGCCTTGTCAACACTGAAAGTTCATTCCCTTATTTACTTTCAATGTAAGAGATATACTTACCAATATATCTCAAGCAAGATCTGGGATCTCCTTCCTTATCTTTGTTACATCCCAATAATATGAGAATCTGCAACTCCGATAAAAAGAAGCGGGAACACAGTCTGCCTTGCAAGTCCAACTTGCATTTCCCAATTCGATCTTTAATACCCGGGCCCACCACCCCTAAGGCGATGTTGACCCGTCATTAATTGAACCAACCGTCAACAGGAATAGTACTCGCTATACGCAATCCAATATCGCCCCAATAATATGAGGATCCGACATTGGGGTCACTACGTATACGGCCTTACTCTTTCGAGAAGCAAAGAGCCCGATCCAGATGCGCTTGCATATAGGAGCTGCCACTTCGGACAGGCGTCTCCCACATGCAATCCCTGGCGACGGAACTCTTCGCCTTGACGGGAGACCATGGATGTCACTTATGTGATCCTCCATCTCATATTCAAATTTTAATTAATTATCATGAATCACATTCACATAATTAATTCTTCCAAGGGAATTATTAACTCTAATCATATTAGAGTATTCTAATTGGACATAATCAATTTAATCATATTAAATTAATTATCAATCCAATTCAATCAACAAACTTGAATATCTTACTTGAATATATATGGTATTATTCTCAAAGTACGTATTAGTTCGTATTTTAATAATTAGAAAAATACATCATAATCCCTCGGACATTATCCCGGCCCTACCCGCTGTCATGGCCAGTACTGACGGGAGTGGGACGGACCGCATACGTTGCAACCCGCTACCCCAGCGATCCACGACTAGACACCATATCCACCTCGAGAAAGGATAATGCCAAATTGATTAATTTGTACTTGAGATGATCATCGGTTTTTCGACCGAAAATTATACCATATAGTAATCAAAAAATTTTGATTATAAGGAAATTTGCTAGACAAATTCCCAATCCTATTCAAGCAAGGAGTTCGATGATTGTGATTCCAATTAAGATTTAGATCAAATCTAAATAATTAATTGGTTGGGGACAAGTCATTTAGGCAAATAATCATGTTCCAATATTTCAAAAATTTTTTCAAGATTATTTCACGAAATTAACAATTAATTTCACTAATTGACAATCACTTGGTTCTAGATTAGGACTGCAATTTTAGTAGTGACCCCTACTCACTAAAATTAACATATCTCAATCAATTTAAATCCAAATTAGACAAAATCAATTTTCAAAGATTTCTAACTTGATTTAGGACAGAATCAAAGTGGTATTTCACGCATTTCGAGGCAAGTCTAAACAGTAATTAACATTTTAATCACGTTCAGATCTACAGTTCCCGCAACAGTGCATACATGTTCATTAAAACAACCATATCTAGAGCATACGAAATTCGATTTACGTAAACTCAGATCCTATGGTTTCCTTATTTAATGGGGAACAAAATCCAAGTATTAAGTTCGTGTTTAAACAATTTAAACAGTACCGAACTTATTTACTAAACAGATCTGTGAAATCAAATGCGACAAAAAACTTTCGCGACCTTAACGAACCCAAGTCGTCCTCGGTTTGCGAATCATATTCGAAACCGTCAACCTGGCTCTGATACCACTTGAAGGATATGGTTAGAATCCTCAAGCGCATCACGGAAGCGTGATCGTCGTATCGGATACGACGAAGAACGACTAGTCACACTAGTTGTTCTATGCAACGGAAATAAAAAATTTTTCATGCGACGAAACTACATGATCCAAGAACACTTCTCGGATCGTTTCGTTTAAACCACAAACAAGTATTAGGGTTACCTCTTGAAGCGTGGTTGCTATCGAGTCTCTAAACAAAGAGACCTCCTGTCTCAAGTCCGATCCAACTGAGGAGACGCTTACGAGCACGGGGATGAACCGCTTGCTTCTCGCAATCCATGTTGATGATTCAAGCGATAGGATCTCCTGATCTCGACACACGAGATCCGACGTCTTCTTCACGAGCGAGACGCACCGAAGGAGACGGAGATCCTCGAGCAAACAATCGGGCAGCATAACGACTATGCCGCGGCGATGGAGAGCCTCTCTATGGCATCCATGGTGGACGGCCATGAGAGGGAGACAGAGAAAGAGAGAGAGAGAGACAGAGAGATATGCTTCTCAAGCATTGTGTGTAAAGAAGAGCAATGGGGCGCCTCTCCTTTTATAGGGTTTTGGAATCCATGGATCTCAATCCATGGGACAATACAAATCCAATGGCTCTCATTGATTGTGTTTCTTTTAATGGTCAAGATTTGTGTTGGTAAAACCAACAACAATTAGTTTTATGTTGATAAATCAACATAATTTAATTACCAAATTAAATCAAGATCTCTTGGAGATCATAGGAGAGAGAGTGCCTCCTTCCATGTTGGAAGGAGGGGACGGCCACACATTCCTAATAGGAGTGGTGGCCGTCCATTCCATATACATGGAAGGTGGCTCTCATCTCTTTAATGTAATCTCCAAGATTATGCAACAACTTTTGTTGCAAATTATTCTACAAAAATAATTCACAATTATTTTGTAGACATTGCAATCTTGCCATTAAAAATTTATGAATCACATTCACAACCCAAAATAAAATGTAAATTACATTTTCAATTTAATGTCCAATGTGAATCCAATTCACATTAACATTTAATTAATAAATGTAAATTACAAACATCTCTCTCTTATATATTATAAATCACATTTATAATATATATGACTAATATGGATATTGCTATCCACATTATTCATATCCATGATAATTAAATCACATTTAATCATCTTGGATCTCTATTCTCTTGTGTTCAAATAATATGAATCATATTCACATTATTTACATCTTTGATAATCAAATCACATTTAATTATCTAAGATAGCTCTCTTTATAATATGAATCAAATTCATATTAATCATGATAATTAAATCGCATTTAATTATCTATTTTCTCAATGCTCGGATACATATAACAACAATAGAATTATCCCTGAACTCTTTCAAGGATAATGCGTTTTCTCTGCAGATACTTGGAGATAAGGACAGGGCGATTGTAATGTTCCACGTATAGTGACTTGGATATTGAGATCTTATCTCAAATCCAAATCAAGGGCCTCCCATAGATGCTTGATTAAATCAAGACTGTAAATCTAATCTTCTTATTGTATCTGAATCACATTCAGATCAATGTCCAACATTTGGACCAAGATTAGATCACTTCTCTACTGAGAGGAGTCACTAAAATCCAGACCCGTTTCATCACTCCCTAGGAATGGAAGCGTCATGATTGTACAATCGTTTATGATCTCATCACCCTCAGGTATTCCCAATACCTGTACATCCTGCATACTGGAAGACTCAGATTAAACCTGAAGTATTTGATCTACTTTATACAGTCTACTTCATGGTTTTATCAGTAAGTTTCTCATTCGATCATTGGGAGTCAGTATTGATCATATACTTTCCAAAAGCATATATCATACCTAGGTCTTGATCATATACTTTCCAAAAGTATATATCAAACCTACAAATTCAGTCAAGCTTCCAAAGCGAGACGACCGTGCGCACGGAATTTGATTCTTCCCAATATCTCATGAGTGAGCTCATGTCTTCTGGTTCAATAAATGAACCTGTATGATCCCTTTGTGAGATCGTATTACTCATATGCCCTTACATGCACACCAGCGCGCCGGTGTATAGACCTTGATTAGGTCATCAACCTATTGGTCTGCCAAATGTACATACTCAGATATATAGTAACACATCTGTCTCCGGTCAGAGGATGCGTGCCTATATCATGACAGCATACGATATAGGACTTTGGTTATCTTGATCTCGTTAAGTCAACTCTTTGACCTAACTAATCTGACACCTCCGAATCTCTATTCCTATGCAGAGGACCTGCATCAAGAGGTCGGTCAGATATCAGCCTTTAAAGATAAGGATTGCCATCTCCTACTTGGGCTGGAGATCATCTCTTAACGATCATTTGACGGTGCTCGATGAGTCCTCAATCTAACTCTTTAGATATTCATCCAAGCACCAGCCTCTATGATTCAACAGTTGAATCAACGGCTGTATGATCATCAAGATGGCCATGGTACATAACCCTAATTGTACTAAGGGACCTATTATGCAAATTATTCATTCTTCATTTCAGATCAGGGAATGACATTTGCAATAACATTTATTGCTTAATGTCTCGCCGTGGGCTCGCATTTCCAACACTTCCCTTGTCGCAACTCAAGCGAGAGCTGCTCGAGCTCCTTCCTTGCCGTGAAGAAGAGCGAAGACCTGCTGGACTTTCTCTCCAGCAACCCCAGGCATCCGACCATCACCTCTAGGTAAACTATTTCTTCTCTATCTTCTTCTTTCACGTACTTTCTTCACCATCTTCTTCCCCTGTTTCTCTACTTCCATTCTCTCTCTCTCTCTGATCTACCATTATCCATCCACCGAATCACCAAAATTTTTACACATTCACGGATAAATCATATGTTTGAGATCTAATGGAGATTTTTCTTGATTTTTTTGAGCAATCTCATCAACCAATTAATCCAACATTTAAGCTATTTAAACAAATGCATGGCAAAACAGGGGAATTTGTGAAATCCCCTATTTTTTCCCCGCGTTCTCTCTCTCTCTCTCCTCCCCCTTCTCTCTTCTCCTTCCTCTCTTCTTCCATATCCACCGTCTCATCCCTCCACCAAGCTCCACCTCGCACGGTCTACTTCACCGACGTCTTCATCGACTCGCCGTCGATGCGAGCAGGTCGTCGCCCTATCCTTGCCATCAGTACCAGAGCTAGAAGCACCTCCATCGACCACATACTTCGCCACGCCTGGAGCAGACTGCTCCACCTCCTGCGGCAGCCGTGTCACCAGAAGCGACCGTCGTCCACCACCTGACAGCCCACGTGACGGCTCCTCGCCCCACGCAGCTAGCGCGCCACTGTCATCGTCGCGCCCCCTTTTGACACGGCGGCGCCTTGCCCTCGCGACCGCCACGCTTGGCCCGCTCCAGCGCACCGCCTCCCCTTGCAGTCGCCGCGCACATCCGTCACGCATGTCTTCCCACTCTCCTCGCCGCCTGCTCCTCTCTACAGCAGTGTGGCGCCCAACGGCCAGGCGCGTGCCAGCGAGAAGCGGCGGCGCACCACCATCGACACACCCATGTCGCTTCGAACATCGCCTTCCGCGACCCCTGCTCCTTGACGCACCTCCTACCATTTGCTGGGCCAGCCCGATTCGCCACCCCCCCCCGCTGGTGAGCGTCGACCACCTCCAGCCCTCCTTATTATTTCCTCCTCACGTGCAAAGCACGTGAGGTGGGGGAATTTGCGAGGACTCCCCCGCCTTCTGCTTGATTGAGCAACCAAGCCTCCATCTAGCAGGCACATGCTTGGCACGTGCCCTGGTGGAGAAAATTGCATGAAAAACCTCGTACCTTGCCATAATCGCGTAGAAGCTACTGGAGGTCACGTGGAAAGCACAAAACTATGGGAAAATTGCACATCTTCCCCTGAAAGTCCTGGTAATTGCACTTGAGTCCTTATCAACATATTTCTTTAATCAATTTTATTTCTATATTGCATTTACATCCCTATGTTTGCATGTTTAGATAGGCATTCATATAGACTCATTTTTAAATTCCAAAAATTGCATCTTGTAGAATATCTTATGCTTTATCATTGTTGATGTTTGTTGAATTTTTAGGAGCAATATTCTATTTAATATAATTATTTTGGTGGAAATAAGCATATTTTATCTATTATTCATTGTTAATTGCTTATTAAATTAATTGTTGCTCCAAAAATCACCAAAAAATCACATTAGGTAGAGTTTACTTATTTCTACATTGTGCTAAAAAATCATTATATTTGCACGCATCACGAGGACTGAATAAATTGAATAGCGATTTTCTTAATTGATTTTTAATAGGTCCAATTCACATAGAATTTTCGGTTTATTAATTTTCCTCGGATTCATCATATATAGATCTATCTATGATATTTTTTATATCTAGAAATATTTTGTGTTGATATTTTTTGAAATTAATTTTGTAAAGATCACATTGAATTCATATTTAATTCACAGTAAATTCATAAAGTGTCAGAAAAATCCAAAAGAATCAGTGTAGCTTAATTTCATTGCATTTCATATTCTGGCCAAGTTTCATAATTTTTGGACTTAATTTGACTGCATCTTTGAGATATCTTGTAAACTGGCCTGAAATTACATTAGTTTGTCCTTTATTGCATAAAATTTGCTAAAAAAATACTAAAAGAATCTTCTGAAAATCCGACCTCTAAATTTTCTTAAAAATTACCTAAGGAGACAACTACCTCCCTGAGTTCGACCTTGGGCTTGCCCAAGTAAAATAAATCTGTCACTCGTGATTAATTGAACTTTAATTAAAAATGCCTTTTTTATTAGTCCGTATTTACCTAACTACAACGAACGACACGACATTAATTTGACCATTAATTTGATTGAATTAAAAAGGTTAGATACATGCCTTTTCAGAAAGCTCCTGGTCATCGCTTCACTAACTCAGCAAAGGTTGGTAGCTCGAGAAGCACTCGCTATGGGGTTTCCACACGACCCACCATGCCATGGATCTCGCCGGAGGTTGTCCTCCATGATCGCTTGTTTTCTCTCTTACTCACTGACATTGAGAAGAAGATGTGGCTCGGAGGGATCTCTCGCAATGGGCAGATAGCTAGAGAATGAGGGTGGAAGTGAGGTATCGATCGAAGATGGACGATTGAAGAGGGTAGTTTCGGAAGGAAGTAATTGAAGATTCAAGAACTTCACATCACAAAAACATAAAAAATAGCTAACTATTTGCTTAATACATTGTATCTTTATCACAAGAAAAAGAAATTTCAACATAACATTTGCACTTTTGTGAAACCATTAATTTTGGGAAACAATTTTCCTAACATAGTTTCGAATATTCTAGTGAATATTGAGATGAGATCTTGGTTACCTCTTGAATCATGAGTCTCTAATGAAAGAGACATCCCAGATCAAGTCTGTTGAGACGGGATCTCAAGGATCGATTATAATGATATATAGATTTTAGGGTTATCCCCAAAATTCCTGGATCAAAAACAAATTTATTTATTTTTATCTTCTCCAGCTGCAAAATTAACTACAAGAGAATAATGAAGAAGAGAAAATTTTGCTACTTACTTACTTGTATAACGAACATGATCGAACTCAGGGAGGTTACAATTCCCGAGGGTTATTCAAATAATTGATGGAAAATCAATTAACAGAGAAAACAAGAATCTCAAAGGCAAACTATCCTTGGTTTTTGTGGAAATTTTCTCCTTTTCTCTTTTTATTTTTTATTTCTATATTTTATTTTCTGTTTTTTAAATTTTTAGTTATTTTAACTTTACATTTTTTTAAAATTTCAAATAAGGAACAATATGCACAAGGTAAGAAATGCACACACCACACTCTTTTTATATTTTTCAATTATATAAAAAAGGCTCAGAAAAATTCAAAGAAAATATTTTTGGGTTTTAAATGCTTTGAAATGGTTTTGAACATTTTTATAGAATTTTCAGATATTTCCGTATTTTTTTATAAAAATTAAACAGTAGCAAAAAGGATAAAGAATGCACAGACTGGAGTACTTTGCAACTTAAAATATTTAAAAGCCCAAAATACCTAGAAACTATTTTTATGCTAAATATAGGCTAATATCTACAAGAAAAAGTGAAATCATGATTTTTGGATTTTTTTGTAGATTTTTCTATGATTTTTCTAAGATTTTTTATATTTTTATATTTTTTTAGATTTTGAAAAGAATTAATGCACGAAATTTGCAAAGAAATTAAAAGACAATGAAAGGAAATTTATTTTTTTGAAAATTTTGGAGTAATATGCAAATTTTTATGAATTCTTGAATTTCATGAAGAGAAAATGACACTTTTTTTGATTTTTTTATAATATTAAATGAAAATAAAATGTAATAAAAATTTTATGCTAGAAAGGTACACACATCAGGAGAATAACATGATTTTTAGGGAATATATTGACGAACAAAAACATTTATTTTAGGAAATTCAAGCAAAATAAAGGTATGGAATTCAGGGGCTAGTTTGCAAATAGTTTAATGTTTTTGCAATATAATAACGGAAATAAAATGCGAGGGAAATGTAGCAATTTACTCAGTTAAAACGTGCCCTACACGTGCGTTTGGAGCAGGGGGCTTTTTGCGTAATTTCTGAAATGGTTGGTGACAAAATTGCAATTTTCCCAAGTTAAGCTTGATATGAAACTGGCATGGGCCTTTCGAAATTCGAAGAACCTATGGGGGCTTTATTTTAATTTGCCAATATTTTTTATTAACCCTAGAGTTGCTCTTCGTTCTTGTCTCTTCGTTCAAAGAAGGGGGCCATCGGTCGCCGCCCCTCTCGTTTCCTCTCTCCATGTGCACGATGGTGGTGTTTGCGGTGTACGGACTACGGTTGTCGGTGCGAAGGAGATGGTGTGCTGAACGACATGGAGGTCATGCTTGCTGACGAGGGAAGCGGTGGAGGCGTGGTGGGAGCTGGGTTGCGGTTGTCGGTGCAAAGGCGATGGTGGGTGCTCTGGCGGAGGGGCTCCGCCCAGATGGTGGCGGACAAATACACAGGAAGAGAGGAAGCTTGTGGTCGAGGAACGATGATGCATGCCCTGCTGCAGGCGACGGCGGTGCCCGTTGTGCTGACGCGCAACTGAGAAAGACGTGGCGGGGCACGCGCGGGCTTCGGTCGACAGAAGCGATGACGGGCTGTGGCATACCGGTCGCACGCTATTTTTTTATTTTTTATTATTGTAAAACCACAAAAAATTATTATTTTTAGTATTTTTTGGAAAACAGAATGACATATTTTCTTGTTTTCTTTCTTTTATTTTTATTTTTATTTTTTTCGAAAACAGAACGACTCGCTGTCATCGGACAACTCGGAGGCTAGGCACTCTTCTGCGACAAGAAGACTCTCAGAGATTGGGCTCCTCTGACCAAAGATTGTTCAAATTGAAATGATGGAGAAGGATCCATATAAACAGAAAAGATGGGAATTGAAATTTGAATTATTGAGGTTTTGGATGAAGATAAAAGATAAGAGAAAAGCAATTTGAAATGAGATAAAGATAAAAGCAATTAATGTTTACAAATATATACAAAAATTAACTAATTTTTTGTATTTTCGTCACTTTATTTATTTGTAAAATAAATGTTAATTTTTTTATTTTTTGTGGTAGTTCTTTAAGAAAATTAACTATATACATAAACTATATACATATAGTACATTATTTACATGGTTAAACAAGGAAATTAGTTTTTTAAATTTTTATTTTCAATTTTTATTTTAAATAATTATTGAAAAATATTTTACAAATATTTACAATTATAATATGTACGAATAAATTACAAAATTTTGCAAACCACCCCAAAAAACTGACTTTTTACCGTAACTTTAAAAATTTTGAAATCACAATCATTTTATAGATAATTTAATTTAGAATACAATGGAAGTGAGTTTGGTTCAATCTGAATTCATGTGGAGCCGGAATTGATCTTTTAATTATCGCTTAATGGCTTTTTCCGGATGTGGTTACTTTTATTATATACATGATTTCACTGTGCAATTATTTTTATTATTTAACCAACATTTTTATTTACAACTTTTGTTTTGAAAATTATTTTATTTAGGGTCAATTTATATACAAATAAAATAGTGTTAGTTTTATACAGATATACATGATAAGTGAGAAGTATTAGAAGACACGCATTTTTTGGATTTTCTGAATATGGACCCTATCTCCCCCTACTTTATTCCTGGTCTATCAGTTCAAGTCTTGACCTTCTCTCAGGGTTTGGGTCGACCTGTATCTATTACATTATGCAATCTTCTTTTCTTTTCTTTATTTTTCCTTTTTTCTTTCTTTCTTTATTTTAGGTTAAAATAATATACAAATATACAATATTTACGCACAGATGCACATTAGTAAGAACATGGAGTTAGTATTATATACATGTGTTTTGTAAGGGATTTTAAGCTAAAATAAATGAATAAAGATGATGAATCACATATTCATCATCCCCCTATGCTTTACTTTTGCTAGTACCTTAGCAAACACTTATTTGAAAGAATAAGCGAATAAAAGAAAAAAAGAAGGGAAAATAAAGAAGTTAGGACAATATTTAGTATTAAACTTATCTTCATAAAATTGTAGTTTGGAGCTCTTTTAGACCTTTGGATTATCAGTGTGTCGGAAACTTAATGGGAGATGGATTTAAAACTTAACAGCCTCTAAGTTCCACAAGACTCCTATTTAGGTCACCTCAACAGTCTGGCCAGAACAAGTCTACATACACATCTTCTTGTGACTATGAATCTTTACTTGTACGGTGTAAGTGAGATATAGCTCCCCATCACAAAAGTAGCAAAGAAACAACCTCCCTCAACAAGGTAACTCTAGTTCCCCAATCTTGCAACTCTTTCCTTGAGGAATGGAGATATTCCCTTCTAAGTTCAAGTACAACCAACTCAAGAAGAGGGGATGGAGAAAAGAATGGACGGTAACCAGTGTAGATACCTATCGTTGGATGCATGACCAATGTAGCCAAGTCATCCGCTGCAAGCTTACAAAAATTGACTTTGAAGCTCTTATTATATATATATATATATCCTTGTATATATACTCCGACATGCATTTTAATTTTCAATCAGGCCTGTCCACTTTTGGAGATTCTGCATTTTTCCGCTTTTTTTAAAAGTATATACAAGGTGCAACATGTACATAAGGAGTTTTTCCTCTTGAGCCGGTAGACTATCCCTCTTTTGAAGCATTATTGCAACCCCACAACATCCTATCTTTAGACCTCAGCATTTCTAGACCAGGTTGAGATGCACTTCCTTCCCTAGATGAAGATGAGAGGTTCCGCCTAGATGTACTACCCTCGTATGCGACCCCAAGCCAAAAGATTCTGTCTCCTCACTACCTCATCCATGAAGAGCTACGTATAGAGTGCTTGTCCTAGATAATCCACAGTATGAAAGAATCATGCTCGTGTTGTTAAATATTCTACTTTGACTACTCAAGATGACATGTTAACATAGTCTTATAGACTCAAAGAATTAAGTCACTAGGACATGAAAATTCTTAACTCCATTTCTTATAAGATTTCTATGACATTAAGTGGATTAAGGTCCAACTAAGCTCCATTCTTCAATTCTATCCCAAACTTAGTTTAAATGTCAATACTATCCTGAAAAATGCACATGCAAATGCAAGAAAATATGTACAATACAAAGAAGGTATTTTTTTAAAAATGATGCGCACGTGAAAAGAACATTTTTTTACTTTTGAACTTTTTATGGAATTTTTAAAAGAAAAATGCAAATGTGAAAAGAAAGTTTTTTTGAGTTATGCAAATTTTTATAGACTTTTGATTTTGTAATTTTTAGATTTTTTAAGGAAAAAAGGATTAGTAGAATATATACAAGTATGTACAAGAGATTTTTATTTATTTATTATTTATTTGTTTGTTTGGTTTTCTGTTTGTTTTTTATACACACATGGATTTTACGAAATTATATACATATCCCCAAAATAATTATCTTAAAAGTATGCGTTATGTCTAAAGTATATATACAATATATGCGACACCCCCTATACTTAGCTCGAACTATGTCCTCATAGTTATCAAAGAGCGACAAAGGAAGACATAACTTGTGCTAAGTATAGAAACGTGAAAAGACTCCTATGCTACAATGACTCAAAGAAAAGCTAAAAAAGAAGAGTCGATGATCCCCTGTATACAAAGAATCAAGTAATACTAAGTATAATGGACTGTACAAAAGGGAAAACCAATGAAGAGAATGTACATATTCATTGGAAAAACACAAAAAACACGATATGAACAGCATCACTCCCCCTAAACTTAGGGTAGGGTATCACTAAGTACATGAAACAACAAGAGTGATGAACATGATGAATATGAACAACACAAATCCTTCACCCCCCATACTTAGGATAAAGCACATCCTAAGTATATCATATATACACACAGAAAAGGGGTGAACGATAAAATAGGAGAAGAAAGAATGAAACGAAAGGATATACAAAAGGAGTGGACGTACAAATGTCAAGAAGGTCGAAAGAGACCCTTCTTGAAGATCGTTGAGGAATGGATCTGACAAGGTGTAGGTCGATATTGGGGTCATCATTAGAGACATAAACTGAGTAAGATCGACCAAGAATGTATCCTCAGCGGTTTTAGAGTGTGCATGCCTAAACTGGTTAGTGGAAGTAGTGTGGTCATGATCGGCCTGGGAAGTCTTGCAGATATGAAAGTAAAAATGCTCGAACTCATTATCCGAAAAGTAAGATCAATTCCAGCCTGACGAGCCTCTATTGGATCATCAGCTTTATTAAAAGACCCAAATTTCTTTATAAAAGAAATCAAATCAAATTCGGCCTTATCAGTCTCATCTAAATTAGGGTGAAAAGGAGCGAACTCATCGGTAAAAGTAGTCAAATCATGTCCGTCTTGTCTAATCTTAGTGTCTACCTTTCACTCTAGGGTGTCTATCGCATAAATCTCACAGATGTCATTAATGCATTGCCACATACATGAAGGGGTAACTCTAAGGTCTATGATTTCTGAGTTCTCCTCCTTGAAAAGGAATTCTCGGGTCTCAGTATCAGCCAATGTACAATAAAAATCTCTGGTAGTATTATCAATGTCAAAGTCATTGGGGTTGGCTAACACAGAACGCTCTCATGGGATATAGGTCCCTGGTCAGCAATGGGTGTAGTGATCAACACATCGCTCCCTACATCAGAACGAAAGCGAATCTCTCTTGATCCATAATCAATAACGAATCCCGCAGAGGCAAGGAAAGGCCATCCCAGGATGATTGGAGGGTTCTCCACAGGGGTGGAGGTCTCCATGGGAAATACGACAAAATCAGAAGTGAATTTCATGCCCTGAATCAGAATGACAACATTTTCTAAAATACCCTTCAGCCTCTTGATAGATCCATCGACAAATTGAACTATCATCCTGGTTTTCTTGAGAGGCTCAAGATGAAGAGACTGAACCATAGAGAAGGGTATTATATTGATTGAAGAATCATCGTCAAGGAGAGTGTTGTCACAAGAATAGTCAGAGATGGAGCAACTCATAAGAGATGTGACAGTATTCCCTTTCTTAAAATGTGGACGGTGATATATGGCGTAGGTAGTGGCCATGGTCAAGATGTGATACTCAGATCTGCTCCTCCGCTTTCTTTGGTTGAGGAACAAATAAATGGGTCATGCTCTATTGAAGTGGGGCTTTAATGATCTCGTGAATAGTGTTCAGCACTTCGGGTTCAGTCAACATGTTTTTGAATTTTCAGACCTCCTCCATACATGGGAGGAGATCAGAATCATCATATACACAAGGATGTCCAAGAATAGTGTGTATAGTGGCATCCTCGAGGTCAAAGGTGGGACATGTGGAGAATGACTGTGTGGGACAATGGTTTGGCATGGTGCCCTCTCCCCACAAAATGAATCAACATGTGTCTCCCGAATCTTTTTGGATTTTTGGATTTTTCTATTTTTTTGTATTTTGGGTGATTGTATGGTCTCATAATTGTCCTCAAGTGAATCCATATCCTCAAATAGTGGAGCATCATTCTGGCTCTTATTTATGTTAAATAGATTGGTAATCTTCATATTCGTATGATCCATCATATGGTTCAAGGTATCAAGTGTGGACAACATGAAAGGTGACTCCAAAATCCCAAGATTGGGTGAGTGGGACGAGGGTGGGTGAGAATCAAAGTCCTCCGACTCCTTAAATAATGGGTTAGGCGGATATGCACAAAAATCAGGAGGAAGGTCCTCCTGGAAAAGGGAAGAGGGTAAGAGGGATCCGCGAAGATCAAATTAAAACAACTCTTGTCGGCCATCTCTGAAACAAGAGAAAATGATTGGGAGAGCATGGGGGTCAAGTCAAAAGGTGTGAAGAAAAAGGTGCAAATGCACAGAAGGATCTAGTATGCACACAAGCAATGAAACACAATACACAACCACAGTGCATCAACTCAACTCAATGTGAAGACCGTGAAGGTTCGGTCAATTATCTTATTAATTTTAGAGTTTGGTGAAAATACAATCTATCAAAGCGTTTAAAGCGAGCTGTTAGAACCCAATGCTCCCACGAGACTGGTCTAATCACAAAGATAGATCTTTCCCAGCCAGTATGAATTGTGGACCGTTTACCAGCTACCCGATCAATTCAAGATGCTAAGGATGTCGCGGGCTGCTTTACCGGCTAACAGAGAGATCCTCACTGGAGAATGACTAACCCAAGACAATAGTCTGAAAAGAGTTCGGGCGTGGTTCTATCTTAATGTGCGGGTTGCTCTCTCGCTGCTTACAAACCAAACAATGAGAGGGTTACTCTACCCAAGATAATGATTTTCCCTTGTGTTTGGTTTAGGGTCGAGTTTTCTTTAGCAGTCTCGTATTTTAGGCAGTTGTCACTTGGTTTAAATATTTTCAATGAATCGTATACCGATTGTCAAATTTCATTTTTAACTTATGTGTGTGAAAACAAGGAAGGAGATTAGAAATGCCAATGTGCAATTAAAAACAATGATGCATGCAGGGGTTAAAGATGCGTACCTTGTCTCCAGCACTCTACATGCGAAATGATCCGCACAAAGTTTAAATACAAAAAAGTAAACTATCCTATATGATGCAAGTGAAACGTCCTAGATGATAGCTTCTATTAACATGCAAGAACAAATTAAATTTGACTAAGTCCAATTACGCTTTACTCTATAGGTACAAAAGTTCTTGTTTAGGGTGTTTAGACCTAATTAATTACCTGGCTCAAGCAAATAAGTTAAAGCAATCAATAGGTATCTCACGAAATCCGTGTGAAATAAAAAAAGGCGATGAATACAAATCAGGTAAGGTCCCCCAAATGCACCGGCACTTGGTGAAACAAACCCCGCAACAAATGAATGTCTGTTTACATGAGTTCAAAGCTAAAATAAATAAAACTATCTATGCTCCAAATGACGGTCTCTTTCAAAATCTTCTTCTCCTCCTCCTGCGCACTCCTACGGCTTCGAGGTGAATCAAGCTGCCTCCCTTCGCTTGGGTGCTTTGGCTCTGCAAAGATCACCTCTTTTACTCCGCGGGCCATCGTAAGAAAAAGAAAAGAGAGAATATATAGAAACATAATTATAAAAATATGTGCACAAATAATTAAACAAATGAAGTGGATGAACAATAGAGTAAATGGCAAAATGTAAGCATATATTTACATCCAGCAATAGCAGGTCAAAAGAGAAACCTAGCTACCCTCATCATTCCTCCCTAGCACCGATGCCATTTTGTTGAGGCAAAATCTCGAGGGTCGGTTATAATGATATATAGGGTCGTCGTTATCCACAAAATTACTAGATCAGACAAACAAATTTATTTATTTTATCTTCTCAAGTTGCAAACTTAACTACAAGATAATAATGAAGGAAGAGAATTTTTTGGTACTTATTTACCTATATAAGGGATATGATCGAACTTAGGGAGGCTATAATTCCCGAGGTTTATTCAAATAATCGATGAAAAATCAATTAAGAGAAAAAGCACGAGTATCAAAGGAAAACTATCCTTGATTTTTGTGGAATTTTTCTCTTTTAATTTTTTAATTTTTTATTTTTTTAATATTCTGATTTTCAAACTTTTAGTGGTTTTAATTTTTACATTTTTTAAATTTCAAATAAGAACAATATGCACATGGTAAGAAATATGCACACCACACTCTTTTTGTATTTTGCAATTATATCAAAAAGGCTCAGAAAAATAAAAAGAAAATATTTGTTGGTTTTAAAGGCTTTGAAAAGATTTTGAAAAATTTTTATAGAATTTTCATATGTTTTTCTGTTTTTCTAAAAATCAAACAGTAGCAAAAAGGATAAGTAGTGTATAGCCTAGAGTAATTTGCAACTTAAACATATTTTAAGTGCCCAAAACTCCTTGCAACTATTTTTATACTAAAATATAGGCAGATATCTACAAACAGGACGTGAAATCACGATTTTTGGATTTTGTGTAGAATCTTTTGTGATTTTTCTAAAATTTTTGATATTTTTAAACTTTTTAGGTTATGAAAAGAATTAATGAACAAAATTTTCATAGAAATGAATAGACAATGAAAGGAAATTAATCTATTTTTTTGGAATTTTTAGAGAAATAATAAAATTTTTACGAATTTTTGAATTTCAGGAAGAGAAAATGACATTGTTTTTTTTATTTTTTATATTAACAAATGAAAATAAAATGCAATGAAAATTTTATGCTAGAAAGATACAGACATCAAAAGCATAGTATATTTTTTGGGAAGTTTATTGACTAACGAAAACATTTATTTTAATAAGAAAAGCAAGCAAAATAATGGTATGTAATTTAGGGACTAGTTTGCTAATAGTTTATTGTTTTCGTAAACAAAATACCGGAAACAAAAATGAGAGGGAAATACCACAATTTACTCTTAAAACGTGCTCTGCATGTGCGTTTGGAGCATGGGGCTTTTTCCGCACTTTCTGAAATTGTTGGGGATTAAATTGCAATTTTTCCAAGTTAAGCTTGATCTGAAATTGTCATAGGCCTTTTAAAAATTTGTAGAACCTTATTAGCTCCTAAAACTTTGTCTAAATTTTCCTTATCCTAAGTGACTTTGCCGAGTAATTTACTATTGTTATTTTCCATTTTTTATTAGCCCTAGGGTTGCTCTTGATTCTTGTCTCTTTGTTTAAAGATGGGGGCCAAGGGCCGTCGATGCCCCTCTCATTTCCTCTGCCCAAGCGTGTGGCGACGACGTTTGCGGTGGACGAACTGCGATTGTCGGTGCGAAGGCGATGGTGTGCTGAATGGCATGAAGGTCACGTGGGCTACCGAGGGAAGCGATGGAGGCGCGGTGGGAGCTAGGATACGGTTATCGACGGGAAGGCAATGGTGGGTGCTCTAGCGGAGTGGCTCTGCCCAGATGGTGGCAGGCACGTACGTGGCAGAGAGGAAGCCTATGGTCGAGGAACGACGACGCATACCCCACTCCAGGTGGCGATGGTGCCCGCTGTGGTGACGCGCGACTGATGAAGACGTGACAGGGAGCACGTGGGCTTCGGCCGACAGAAGCGACGGTGGGCTGTGGCGCGTCGGATGCACGCCATTTTTTAAGTTTATTATTATTATTAAATCAGAAACATTTGAAGATTATTATTTTTATTATTTTTTAGAAAACAGAATGACATATTTTTTCCCTTTATTATCTTTTTTAGATGATCCTGCAAAACAAATGTTAGAGAGAAGAAAAACAATCTATTTTTGTTGTTTTTTTATATTTTTTATTTATAAACAAACGAGGACACGAGCACGATAGCTCGATCCCAAAATAAAAACGGAAGATGTGAACGGGTATGGTTCTGAGGGGAATGGCGGATGGAACCGGATCTCCGACCACCGTACGAGGTCGGAGGTGAGAGATCATGCGAGGTAGAAAAGAACGTGAATAGATCGAGATGTGAAATGAAAAATTGAATTGGTTGCAGATCAATTCGTGATGGATTCTAAGAACTAGATAAAAAATGAATGACGACGAAATAAAGATGTGAAAAATGAAACTACGAGTAGCAACAAGACAAATTGGATCTCACTTTAGGAGCAGAAAAGACAGTGATCGCCTCGACGAAGGCCGACTCACTATCACCGGATGGCTAGGAGGCTAAACACCCTTCTGCGACAAGAAGACTCTCGGAGATCGGGCTCCTCTCATCAAAGATTGATCAAATTTAAATGATGGAGAAGGAGCCATATAAGTAGAAAAGATATGAATTGATGTCTGAATTTTTGATTTTTTGGATGAAGATAAGAGATAAGAGAAAAGAAATTTGAAATTAGATAAAGATAAAAGCAATTATCATTTTCAAATATTTGTGAAAATTAACTAATTTTTGTATTTTCATTACTTTATTTAATTAAAAATAAATGTTAATTTTTTTATTTTTTCAAGCGGTAGTTATTTAAGAAAATTAACTATATACATAAACTATATGCGTATACAACATTATTTACATGGTTGAATAAGGAAATTATTTTTTTAAAAAAAATTTTATTCTTAATTTTTTATTTTTATTTTAAATATTTTACAAATATTTACGAATACAATATGAACAAATAAACGACTAAATTGCACAAACCGCCACAGAAAATCGACTTTTCAACAGTAACTCCAAAAATTATGAAATCACAATCATTTTAAAGATAATTTAATTTAGAATAAAATGGAAGTGAGTTTGGTTCAATCTGAGTTCATATGGAGCCGGAATTGATCTTTTAATTATCACTTAATGACTTTTTTTCAGATGTGGTTACTTTCATTATATACATGATTTCATTGTGCAATTATTTTCATTATTTAGCAAACATTTATATTTACAAATTTTGTTTTGAAAATTATTTTATTTAAGGTCAATTTATATACAAATAAAATAGTGTTAGTTTTATACAGATATACACAATAAGTGAGAAGTATTTACAACACACACACACAAAATTTTTTTGGATTTTCTGATTAAGGACCCTATCTCCCCCTACTTTATTCTTGGTCGATCATGTCAAGTCTTAACCTTCTCTCGGGGTTCGGGTTAGCCTATATCTATTACATATATACAGTCTTCTATTCTTTTCTTTATTTTTCCTTTATTTATTTATTTATTTTAGGTTAAAATAATATACAAATATACAATATTTACACACAGATGCACATTAGTAAGAACATGGAGTTAGTATTATATACGTGTGTTTTATAATGGATTTTAAGTTAAAATATATGAATAGAGATGATGAATCACAGATTCATCAAAGTCTGATATGCACTTGTCTCTCTCGTGGGCACGATGATGAGTTGCATTGCTTCTCACAAACTTCAATGTCTTCTTCTTCTTGAAGTTGTTCACTCTAGGATGAGACCAACAAGATCTAAAGCTCCTGATTTCGTGTCACGAAATATAGTCGTCTTACATGTATGCATAGCCTGATGAAGAAGACGATCTTCTTTCTCGCAGGGCTACGCCTATGAAGAGAAGATTAATGCTCGAAGGTGGACGTGTAGGGTTGTAGAGAGAGAGGGGAGGACATGCATTAGAGAGTCTTCTATTCTCTAAACTTCTCTCTCAATAATCAAGGCAACTTGGAATTATTAGGAGGAAAAACCATCTAATGAAAGAGAGGCATTGCTTTCTCTTTTATATCCATGGGGAGTATCTATGAGAAGTCCTCTCCTCATGGTAGACGTCCTCCATGGTCTCCCTTGGATTTTAGATCAAGGGATATGATTTAGTCATTATTCAACAAGGATTAAGACTAGAACTATCTTCTTTTAAACACCAATTAATTAGATAATTGATCGAGTAACACATATATAGTCAAATCCAATTAGGACTCTCATAGAGGGAGCCATCTCTCTCTATCTCTCTATCTCAACACCCCCCCCCACATTCCAAATGCTCAGTTACTTTGCATATCATGCTGTTGCCATATGCTCGTTTTCTAATCTTCACTAACTCATTCTGGTCCATCTTTCTCTATTTCTGACCCAAGTGATTATTCCAGTTGATCTTCATATTGACCCATTCTGATTTGTGCACTAATTCTACGGGAAAATGGCATGGTTTCCCCAAATCCATTGTGAATGGAGAAGTACCTAATGTAGTCCTGTAAGCTATACAATATGAATATCCATTTCATCACCTTTATTATTTCATTTTGGCCTCTAATCCCTAGTTAAATGCATGTAGATGTCATTGTTTTGCATAAAGTAACATATATTATTTATTATATAAATATTGTATATAAACGGCATTTAAAGCCAAAATAAAAGAGTAAAGAAACTTAAAGAAAAATAAATAAAATGCCAAAGGTATTTTATAACCCTAATCCCCGAGAATTATGCATCATGATGACTAGATCGACAAAGACTAAGGTAGCGGGGGATAAGGATCAATGATACAATAAAAATCCCAAGTTGTTTTGTCAAATAATTCATTTTTGGGAACCATTTATTCTATACTACTTATAGCTCAAATCAATAAAATTTGTACATGAAAGTTGCAGATAAAAATACATAGAAAACACAAAATTATTTCACATAAAAATAATACAAATTGTTTATTATGTACTCCGACTAAAAAGCCAAAACCCAAACTTCCCAGACCTATATCTTCTTCATATGAACTCAAAATGCATCAAAACCATCTTTAATTGTATATAACTTTTAGTATCTATTTAATGAAGTGGTTTTACTTAATTTGGAGTTAAGACGCAAAAGTTAGATTTGGGACCCCTATTGTACATTAAACCTGAATACAAATCCATTTTACTTATTCTCTATATTTTTCACAATTTTATATTTTTATAATTTTGTAAATATTTTTTATAGTATATGTGCATAATTATAATAAAATATAGTCATAAAAATACACTAAAATAAAATAATATAGAAAATAAATAGATGAATTACCTATACTTATACCTATATAATAAATACATTTATTTATTTAAGTGTACAAATAATGTCAGAAAAATACAATAAAAATATATTTGTGATTATCTAAATAAGTTATAAATATATAAATTAAGTGTATAAAATAATAAAATATACTTTTAAATATTAACTCATAATAAATAACTCCATAAAAATAAATAAAAATAGGAATAAAATACTACATAAAATAATAAACATTTCTTATTTATAACATATAATTAATAAATTCAGTTACTACTAGTAGTTGATTTTACGATTATTTTCTCATTCCATTTTTCTCTGGTTGGTCCACGTGGATTAACCAGAACGTTCCAAAAGTTGACTTGAGTCAATTATACTGCCCTCCTCCCTGACTTCTGTTAGAACCTCTAGCGTACCACTTCATGGAATTCTCCTGGCTGCCGTGATCACTAAATTACCTCGAGCTCTTCTTTGATTCTCTTCCCATTACAACTGTACTTCACGTGCCATCATTGGATCCCATTGATCTCCATCGAGCCATGAAATAGTCTTGAACGGAGTTGGACCTAACCCATTTCTATAAATAAAACCCCATTTTCATTCTTTGCTCCCTCTTAGAGACCTGAATCCCCTCACCTTGTATGTGTGTGTTCCTTGTGACAGAGAAAGCATCCCCCATGTCTGAGGCAGAGAAGGAGGAGAGGAGGTGGTCCACAACGGTGCTCCGACGTCATCCTACTCCTTGGCATCAAACCCAAGTTCGAGTTGCGCACTTTATCTTTCCTAGGTAGATTTATTTGCCGTGTTTCAATTTTTGCATTTACTTTTGTGTTTAGGGGTTAATCTTAGAATAAAATCCAATTAAATAGATCATCCGAGCTCTCTGCTTCGCCTGTGTTTCACCAAGTTTTCGATCGTCTCTGACCCCCCCTTTCACGCCCCTTCGTTCCCTATCGCATTCCCCATCGATTCCACCCATTTACTCAACCTAATCGATCCCAGGTCAGTGGATCGAAACCCATACTCCACCTTTTCTTGAAGCATTGCCGCCTCACCCCCATGTTCGACTATTTCGCACAATAACAACCAAGGACCTTCGACCGAGCCCCCTTTATCTAACTATGCAAGTACTCGATGGAGACAAGCCCTGAGGAGGGCGACTGATGATTACATTATATATTGATATAATATGATCAAATTATGTAAAGAACAACCTCAATATTTGACATATAATCTCCAATTGCATACAATTCTCATGTTAGTTATTCCATATGCACATCGGAGAAAACCATCTTAATTACACATAATCAATCAAACCTCTGCATAAGTTCATAGATCATGGTTATATATCCGGATCGAAAGTCTCTATTATATATATTATTTATGGATTAATATTGTGACATCATGTTGAAAACTAAAATGTCTTATCATCCTTATTAATCACTAAATATGACTTAAATAATTATTTATATAAACTAAACAAATCATATTTATATTTATTATAGTAAGGGAGAAAATTTCATGGATCTAAAACATTGAATTTAATCAATATCCCACACATTGACTTAATCAATTTGGTTCTACATTTTGCCTTAAAATTTTAAATTGGAAAGAAAAGAGGAGGATGAATTGTGTAATTTTCCCACTCATGCACCCCATAATGACCTCTCCCTTCCCCATGTGCATAGAGCCTCCTACGTACCCCACCTCCCCCATGCACACAACTCCCATGCACACATAATCAATTTTTGTCTTTATGTGCATGAGACTCTTTATGTGTGGCAGCACATGACAAGTATAAAGAGGCACTCTCTCCCTCAACGTAACCCCTCTCCCTACCTGCTACCTCATATTCTCTCCCCTCGGACCATGCGTTCTCCCTCCCTACGCATATGTCTTTTCTCTTGATAATCCATTTTCCCGCTAACAGCTCCCTCTGCAGGTCTCATTCTCCCCAACGACCCCATCTATCTCTTGCCAAAGGCACCTCCTCCCTCGCTGCCAGCAGCTCGAGTATTTCTTCGACATGCGCATCCTCTTCCCACAAGGCCAACAACCATCAGTCAACAATCCTTGATGCCAACCACCTTCCCTGCACACTCCAGCCCACGTTCTCTCCGCGACGAGCAACCTCTCCGCAGCTCCAGCTGCTCCAGCCCACGGCTTCTTCGTCCCCGCACGTGACTCGTGTCTAGCAACTTCTCTTCTCCAATAGCGCGAGCAACCCATGCACAAAGCTCCTCCTCTCATGCATTCCAGCTCGCGACAACTTCCTTATGCACCTCCCAATGCTCCTGTGCAAGCCAGCAGCCCGTGTGATCGTTGTCGCCGCCATCATCGTCACCATTCCTCATCCGGATAGAGAAGCACCTTCTTTCTTATTTTTACATCTCTCTTGCACTTTGCTATGGTAGTAACTCTTGTTTAAGTTAAATTTGGTGAAACAACTAATTGGTAACATCTTTTGTCTATTCTAGTTTATTTCTCATCAAATGTATCTCAACTCTCGTATATTTTATTACATCTTGAAATCTTACAAGTACCTCTCAATTCTTCCTTACTAAGTTGCAATTTATCTTTCATTTCCTCACTTAGTTACATTCACATCCACGTTTATTTATTCTAAGTTGTGGGAAATATTTTCACCGCAGATCACTTTCTCTCATAATTTTTCTTTGGTCGTGAGAGAAAAAAATTTCAAATTAATTTTGAAAGAAGAACAAAAATTGTAAATATGCTTAGTCCCTGTGGATACGAACCTCTACTTGCACTATACAACTCACATTTTTTCCAACATGCTTGTAGTTGTAATATTATTTGTTTGATTGCGGTTTTTGGTGGAATAACAACGACTTGATAAAATTATCTTGTTAAACCGTGAAAAATCGTGTCATCATTTTGGCACCATTGTTGGGGACTAGGCAACATTTGCAATTTTCTTCACTTTCAACTTGTTTTCAATATTCTAATCCGTGTAATTTTTCATTTCAGGTACTTGAACCCTGAAAAAGAAAAAAATGAAAAATCCGTGCATTTTTAGTGAACTTGTAATTTGTTCTAAGTGAATTGTTTTTGTAATATTTCTCCCCCCTTCTCGGAAAAGCTCGCCATCAGCAGGACAAAACATTAAGGATTTAGCACCAGAAGTGCATGCACTGTGAGCTTCCTTTTTCACTTAGGCATTCTAAGATTTACATTTCGTGCATTTGTTTGTGCATCGAATTAAACTTAAAAAAAAATTAAAAAGAGTTCTCCATTACATCATCTATGTGGTCTTCTCCCTTTGATAACCTAATTCAAAGACCACCAAAATTGTGCTTGATCACATTAAAAAGATGCTTGAAATATCAAGCAGTGATCCGAGCGAAAGCGAACAAAAATTTGAATTCTTGTTTGATGCAAATTTTGAATGAAACAAAACTCACAAGCACATAGAACCCTAGGATAGAGACAAAAATCCCTGGTGCTGCATGGGATTGCAGAGAGAAATCATAACTCCTCGACGCGTTGGGCACAGGTTCTTATGGGAAGAATAGATCATTGATCTGAGTACCACACCTTGGATCCCCCAACCGGATCAGGACATCGATTTCTCACAATCTTCCACACCCACCTCTTCATTAAGGACTCTTAAATATCTGATAACATTTGTTGAATCACTAAATTAAAATCGAAAAGATAACCGCTTCTGCGGTAATTTGAGTTGGTGAATCAACAACTAGTCCGGTGTTTGTGTTGTGTATGCAAGGTCGTAGGTCTCTGAACAATCCATTACAACAACCTTTAGATTATGATCCAATCTATAGACCAAAATCTCACCCATCATGTTCGAGTGAAAAATTTGAGAACACACCCGATATAGCTGATATGGGAGAAGAAAACCGTCTAAATCCCATGGACCTCATCCTCCAACAATTACAACTTCTGAGAGAGGAAAATGCCACCGTTCGTCGAGTCATAGCTCCTCTGGATAGGGGACCACCCATAAGCACCAATCCGGCCCTGGAAGATCCAATTCATTAGGTCCAGATCCCACCTGAGGTAGCAGACTTTGAAATCAAACCTACATCCATCCCTCTGATCCCAAAATTTTACGGAATTGAAAGTTAAGACCTTTTTCTTCATATCCAAGACTTTCAAACAACGTGTGACACAATGAGTATCCCCGGGATAGAAAAAGAGTACATCTACATGAAGACCTTCACATTCTCTCTAAAAGAACGAGCTCAACAATGGTCATAGACACATCTTTCAAGAGAGTCATAGATGGATCATGTGATGGTAACTATATTAGCAGTGACGAACACTTTGTATGGACATTATTTGAGAACATGGCTGACAACTCAGAGAACAGCTCTTCCATTGAGCAATATAGCGGCCATATGAAACCAGTACATAGAGTCAACAAAGAGAAAACCATCAATGATTCGATCGAAGAAAACAAATGGAAAACTCTCTCCAGGAAAATGGACCTTATGACCCAGGCCATAGGAAATTTGGCTATGAACAATGTCTCGAACAACGTCTGTGGTGTCATTTCTAACCCCATTATTCAAGATGTTGGCCACACCCCATTCACCTATAATCAACACATGACCCCTGAAACTGTGAATTGGGTACAAAGAAGTCAAGGAGGGTCATATTCGAACACCCAAAATTCAGGATGGAGAGAACAACAGAATGCTGGGTGGAAAGGACAATACAACAACCACTACTAGCCCAGACAACCGATAGCACCACCAGTGACCCAACCACCCACTACTGTTGTGAATTTTGATGCCTTGGCTCAAGATATACATAGCTTGCCATAACACAACAACAATCTACTGAAGCTCAACAACAAACCAACTCTGAGAATGCCCGACAATTTGCTGAGATCAGGTCTTACATCCCAACCTTGTCACCTCAACCTCTGCCAAATCCCAACACCAACAAGGCTCGCTCATATGGAGTACTCCAAACTCCACCACCTGCCGGGTCTTTTACCTCACCACCTGGCTTGCAAAACCAGAATCAAGGATTTTTCACACCTCCTAGGACAAACCATTCAAACCAAGGGACCACACAACAAGCACCTAGGAATCAACTGAATTTTAGAACCTCAACCCGTTCAAACCAATTTGCTAATGCTGTAACTCTGAGAAACGGAAAAGCACTTATGCTTTCACCAGACCGCTTTCTTATGAGGATCAAATAGAAATTGAAGAAGAGATTAATGATGAAGAAGAACCAATTGAGACAATCATGCTTCCTCCTTCCTCCCCAACCATAACCATCCCCTTTCCTGGAGCTCTTCACCGAAGAAAGACTCGATCATCCACCATCGATGCAGGGCTAGAAAAACTATTCTCAAATATTATCATCGAAATCCGCTCCTGAAAGCCCTCGAACAAGTCCCAACCTTCTCTCGCTTCTTAAAGGAAAAATGCACACCAAAATGGAAATCAAAGGGGGAAGATTAAGAAAGACCAAGAAGAGACTGAAAAGTATGTTCTCCCACGAGCCACATCAAATGACATTTCTCAATTCTTGCCCATTAAGAGGAACGATCCAGGGACACCCTTGGTTAAATGCACAATCGGGACTTCACTTTCGAGCGCACTCTATTGGATAATGGTGCCTCAATTAATCTCCTCCCTACTGCTATCCTAGAGCACTTTGACTTAGGGACACTAAAACCGGTCTCGATGATTTTACAAATGGGTGATCGTTCGGTGAAGAGACCAATAAGACTTCTTGAGGATGTCATAGTCACCGTTCAAGAACATCAATTCCTATGGACTTCGTTGTGATGGATATGGATCCAGCTAACCTACTGAGTGAAACACCCATCATTCTGGGAAGACCCTTCTTAGCTACTGTTAAAGCACATTTTGTTATGAGGAAGGTAAAGTAAAATTTAAAATCAATGGCAAGATCATCCCTGTTGATCTTGTCATACCCACCTCTATTGACTCCGAGACCGAAGACTGTGTTTGGATAGAGAATGGTGCTACAAAATGACTTTGTTCCTATCCATCTCTCCAAAAATCCTTTAGAGGTTAGTCTGAACACCTCGAGATCCACTTATAAGAATACCTCTCATGAAATTGCCACATACAATCTGAATCTCACACTCGATGCTCCACCATGCCCTCTCACCGAAAAAGAAATTGATGAGCTTGATAATGCCTGGGACACACTAAACTCCGAACTTGCACTAACCTCAGCCATGAGCATGCCCATTATGGAGCCGCTTTTTGAGACCATTTCGTTGACAGAGTCATCAGAAGAAACTACACCTCTGAATCCACCAACACCCATTGTCGAATTGAAACTCCTACCCCAAGATCTGAAGTATGCTTTCCTTGATGATGCACGCACTCTACCTGTCATCATTAATGCCAATCTGGATCACACTCAGGAAAGCCAACTCATGGAGGTTTAAAAAGAATATCCCAGGCCATTGGATGGAAGATAACTAATTTGAAAGGAATAAACCCGACATTCTGCACACACCACATATACTCGGAAAATAACAGTAAAACATCTCGAGAAATGCAAAGATGGTTGAATCCTAATCTACGAGAGGTTGTGAAGAATGAAATATACAAGTGGTCGAGTGCGGGCATCATTTATTATATTGCTGGTAGTCCTTGGATCAGTCCTCTCCAGGTTGTCCCTAAGAAAGCTGAATTGAGAATTGTCAAAAATGAAAAAGGAGGGGACATACCCAACCGAGTAGCCACATCTTGGAGAGTCTGTGTCGATTATTGAAAACTCAACAAGGCTACCCGAAAAGGTCATTTCCCGTTGCATTCATTGACTAAATCATCGAGAAGCTAGCTGGAGAAGAATTCTTTTGTTTTTTGGATGGATATTCCGGTTATAACCAAGTGGCCATAGCACCAGAAGATCAAGACAAAACCACTTTCACTTGTCCCTTTGGGACTTATGCCTTTCGCCACATGCCTTTCGGATTATGTAATGCCCCAGCAACCTTTCAAAGATGCATGATGAGAATTTTCATCGATATGATCGTCAATTTCATGGAAGTATTTATGGACGACTTCTCTAATTTTTGGGAACTCCTTTGAGGAAACACTCATATTTTTGGATAGAGTCCTAAAAAAATGCATTGAAGTAAACCTAATATTATCTTGGGAGAAATCACACTTCATGGTGAAGCAAGGGAATGTGCTGGGACATATTGTGTCAAAGAAAGGGATGGAGGTGGATCCATCGAAATTTGAGACCATCACCCACTTAGGTCCATTCGTAAATGTAAAAGGAGTTCGATTCTTCCTAGGCCACGTCAGTTTTTATCGTCGATTTATCAAGGATTTCTTGAAAATCTCCCGCCCTCTCACCAAACTACTTGAAAAGGACCAAGATTTCACATTCACTGAGGAAGCATACGAGTCCTTCAATACACTAAGGAAAATCATTATTGAAGCACCCATACTACAACCTCCTGATTGGAACTGTGAATTTGAAATCATGTGTGATGCTTATGATTATGTTGTTGGGGCAGTATTGGGTCAAAGGAAAGATGAAGAACCCTATGCCGTCCACTATGCCAACAAGATCTTGGATGATGCTCAAAGGAACTACACTGTGATTGAGAAAGAACTTCTGGATGTGGTATTTCACTAGAGATTTTGATCTTACATCTTAGGGTCCCATATCATAATCTACACAGACCACTCTTCTCTCAAATACCTCTTTACAAAGAAAGATGCCAAGCCTAGACTGATTACGTGGGTGATGTTGCTACAAGAATTTGACCTAGAAATTTGAGACAAAGTAGGAGCAAAGAACGTCATAGCTAATCACTTATCAAGGCTCCCCTCATCATCTTCACCAACCATTAACGTGGTCCCAATTTTTGAAAGTTTTCCTGATGAGACTATAATGTATGTCTCTCAACTCCCTTGGTATGCGGACATCGTCAATTACCTTGTCACATCCACATTTCCTGATGACTGGCCTAAACATAAGAGAGACAAAACCAAAGCCCAAGCTCGATACTATCACTGGGATGACCCTTTACTCTTCAAAGAGGGCACTAATTTAATTTGGAGACGTTGTATCCCTGAATCTAAAGTCTCTAGTATCCTATCTCACTGCCACACCTCTGGGTGTGGAGGACACCATTCAGGGAAGCGCGCAACTGTGAAGGTCTTACAATGTGATTTCTACTGGCCTACACTCTTTAAGGATGCTCATAATTTTGCTCAATTTAGTCCTGCCTGTCAGACCAATGGAACAATAACTCGAAGCAACATGATGCCCCTCCAACCCGTACATATAGTCGAAATCTTTGATACTTGGGGAATAGACTTCATGGGACCTTTCACTATATCACAAGGCTATCAACACATCCTACTCGCTGTTGACTACGTATCCCCTTGGGTTGAAGCCATTCCCACTCACGCTGCTGATAGCGCCACTGTTGTCAGATTCCTGACAAATCTTTTCTCTCGATTTGGATTACCAAAGGTGGTCATTAGTGATGGTGGAACCCACTTTCTGATTGCTTCAGTTTAGAATTTACTTAAGAAGAATGGAGTCCAACACTGTGTCTCAACCGCCTATCACCCACGGACAAATGGAATGGCTGAGCTGTCAAACCGAGAAATCAAGACCATACTCCAGAAAATTGTCTGCTCTGATCGTAAAGACTGGTCTCAACACTTACCTTCTACTCTCTGGGCCTACCGTACAACCTTCCGCACATCCTTAGGAATGAGCCCTTACCGATTGGTCTATGGAAAGCCATGCCATTTACCCGTTGAGATTCACCATAAATCACTCTAGGCAATCAAGAAATGCCATTTGGATTATGATGAGGCTGGAAAAAGAAGATTATTGAACTATCTGAATTAGAGGAATTAAGATCACAAGCCTATGACAACAACTTGTTGTACAAAGAGAAAATCAAAATATGGCATGATGCGAACATTTCGAGGAAAACATTTCAGGAAAATCAAAAGGTATGGCTTTTCGATGCAAAGTTAAAATTATTCCCAAGAAAGCTGAGATCGAAATGGAAAGGACCATACATCGTAACCCAAGTTTTTGATAATGGTTCAATAGAAATCTGTGACACACACACCAAAGCAACTTTCAGAGTCAATGTTTAAAGATTAAAACCCGTTGTTGAACCCTCTGGTCCCATGCCTGTTTGTGCGGCATACCTTCTACAGGAACAATAAGTAGTATACATCGCCGAGATGAGGCGTTAAATCATGCATTCTCGCGAGACTCTCCTCACAGATATCTTTTCTTCTTATTTCTCGCATATTTATTTTCACTACATTGCATTAGATAAGTATGGGGATACACCTCTTTATTAAAAAAATCAACAAAATACAAAAATATGTTTTCACTTCACTCACCCAAATCTGTTGGTCATCTAAGTCATGTGGACATGGCTTCTGATAAGCATGGGGGGGTTTTGCATATTTTTCAAAAATTGCATATGTTTTACAAAATTAAAACAAAAAAAGAAGAAAGAGAAAAACCACCAAAAATATGGCCTTCCCTATTTTTATCCTACTTTTGAGAAATCAGCTCTTCATTGCATAGATCATAGACTGAAGCTGAGTTGACCCTAATCCACTTAATTCCATCAGAATTTCACTATGCATGAGTTTTTAAGCTTTCTTCATGTCCATAAGAACTTTATTCTCTTAGTTCCACTAACTCTACTGGTGAATGAACTTCTGTATCTAAATAGATCACTTGAGCAACTAGTAGCACTCTTAAACTCTTCAGTGGATATTAAGCAACTGCATATTGCACTTAGCTTGATTGAGTTTATTTTACAAGATACAATTACAATCTAGTTGAGGTGAGGAGTTATCCTCTTCGTTGTACCAATGCCTAAACCTTGTCTATAGTTAGCGAAGGAACTTGACTCAGGAGCAACATAATCTCTCTAGTTTAAGCGTGTCAGCAAATAAGCCAGTATCATACCTCCAAAGTCAGTATTAAGCCGATACTCCCTTTGATGTCAAATCCAAAACAAAAACACCACAAAAAAGCATATCACAATACAAAAGAATGCCAAAAACCACCAATCATGCAAAGATTTGCGAAGCAAAAGCAATGAAAGAAGACCACCAAACAACCCTTCTCCACCAACAAGCCATGGTAGCAGCCTAATGATGCTACCTAAATTCTTAAAAGAGGCTCGAAGAGGTCCAGGGTTATGCTCTGCAAAAGAAAAAAATGAGGGCAACGGACCAAAACGATCTACAGAAAAGCCCAAAATTTAAAGTCCCATTCTCCAATAAACTATGACCTATTTTTTTATGCCGACATACTTGGGTGAAAAGAGAATATGCCTGAATTCAGGTGAGGGATGAGGCTATATGTGGGGAATCATTCGGTATCTTGATATATTATGCTGTTAGATCGTTCTCTTGACTCACGAAAGCTAAAACATCACTAACACTGTTTATATCCATTCAAGGTCAAAGAGAATACTTGTCTTTTAGGGATGAGCTAACTTAATCGACCTTTTGAAACCATGTTTGATTTTATTGGAACTAAGAGGCTGTTGAAGCTACAAAACTCAAATCAAGTCGATAATTTGAACAAATCATTATTCCATGAGTCGACTCTACTGAAGTTTGTATATTTGTGTGGTTAGGATATGAAAACTCGAGATTTTGTGGGTATGTCTGCTGCAAACCCTCACCCGATCTATCTTGGTTATTTCCCTCATCCTTCATTATTATCTATCTTATTCTTGCTCGAGACTAGCAAGACTTAAGCATGGGGGTGTGATGATTACATTATATATTGAAATAATATGATCAAATTATGTAAAGAACAACTTCAATATTTGACATATAATCTCCAATTGCATACAATTCACATGTTATTGATTCCATATGCACATAGGAGAAAACCATCTTAATTACACATAATCGATCAAACCTCTGCATAAGTTCACATATCACGGTTATATATCCAGATAAAATGTTGTCGAAAGTCTCTATTTATATATTATTTATGGATTAATAGCGTGGCATCATGTTGAAAACTAAAATTTCTTATCATCCTTTTTAATCACCTAAATAAGACTTAAATAATTATCTGTATAAACTAAACAAATCATATTTATATTTATTATAGTAAGGGAGAAAATTTTATTGGATCTATAACATTGAATTTAATCAATATCCAACACATTGACTTAATCAATTTGGTTCTACATTTTCCCTTAACATTTTATATTGGAAAGAAAAGAGAAGGATGAATTGTGAAATTTTCCCACTCATGCACCCCATAATGACCTCTCCCTTCTCCATGCGGATAGAGCCTCCTATGTACCCCACCTTCCCCATGCACACAATTCCCGGGCACATATAATCAAATTTTGTCTTTATGCGCATGAGACTCTTTATGTGTAGCCGTACATGGCAAGTATAAAGAGGCACCCTCTCCCTCAACGCAACCCCTCTCCCTACCTACTACCTCATATTCTCTCCCCTCCGACCATGCATTCTCCCTCCCTACACATATGTCTTTTCTCTTGATAATCCATTTTCCCGCTAATGGCTCTCTCTGCAGGTCTCATTCTCCCCAACGACCCCATCAATCTCTTGCCAAAGAAACCTCCTCCCTCGCGGCCAGCGACTCGAGTATTTATTCGACATGCGCATCCTCTTCCCACAAGGCCAGCAACCAGCAGTCAACCTCTTTGACGCCGAACACCTTCCCCGCGCACTCCAGCCCATGTTCCCTCCGCGACGAGCAACCTATCCACGGCTCCAGCAGCTCCAGCCTGTGGCTTCTTCGTCCCCGCACGTGACTCGTGGCCAGCAACTTCTCTTCTCCAAGAGCGCGAGCAACCCACGTGCAAAGCTCCTCCTCTCACGCATTCCAGCTCGCGATAACTTCCTTACGCACCTCCCCACGATCTTGTGCAAGCCCACAGCCTGCGTGATCATCGTCGCCGCCATCATCGTTATCATTCTGCATCCGGATAGAGAAGCACATTCTTTCTTATTTTTACATCTCTCTTGCACTTTGCTATGGTAGTAACTCTTGTTTAAGTTAAATTTGGTGAAAGAACTAATTGGTAACATCTTTTATCTATTCTAGTTTATTTCTCACCAAATGTATCTCAAATCTCATATATTTTATTACATCTTGAAATCTTACAAGTACCTCTCAATTCTTCCTTACTAAGTTGCAAGTTATCTTTCATTTCCTCACTTAGTTACATTCACATCCACATTTATTTATTCTAAGTTGTGGGAAATATTTTCACCGTAGATCACTTTCTCTCATAATTTTTCTTTGGTCACGAGAGAAAAAAATTCAAATCAACTTTGGAAGAAGAACAAAAATTGTGAATATGCTTAGTACTTGTGGATACGAAACGCTACTTGCACTATACAACTCATATTTTTTCCAACATGCTTGTAGTTGTAATATTATTTGTTTGATTGTGGTTTTTCGTGGAACTACAACGGCTTGATAAAATTATCCTTTTAAACCACGAAAAATCGTGTCATCAGCGACTCGACTCCATAAGTGATTCCAAGGTCGCTTGAGCTTCATCGATTTGCTATGACCCCATTACTCGGTCTTGGACTCATCTGCAGGCACCATCCGATGCAGATCATTAGCATGAACATGGAGAGAACCATAGCATCACAGGAGCAACCTTAGAACTTGAGGAATCGATGGAACAAGGAAGACCATGCTCGTGTTCTTCTATGTTCTTGGGGAGTGATGCAAAACCATCCAATGGAGCCCACGCTCCAGATTGCGCAAGCACCATTCGATGATGCATCACAGAAGTCGTCTGATCGTGTAGAAGATCTAATCTCCATCGTCCTTCGTCGAACTAGTACCGACCCAGCTAGTTCGTTCGTCACGTAAGTGAAGTTCATCCATCCGTCCGTTGGCACGCAAGTATTGGGTATCACAAATACCCCTTCGCCTTTTCTTTATTTTATTTTAATATTATAAGTTCGATCTTAAGTGTAAATAAATGTGGTTATGTTGCATGGGGCCCCTTGCCTTTTCATGGATTTACATTTGTGTCCGTATCAGCTCACTTCATGTGGTCCTCCATGCGAGGTGGACATTTTGCAAACATAAACTTGGGGGCTTTGAATATGTATTTAGTCCAAAATGTTGTATATTTAGTGTTAAAATTTGTGAATAATTTGTAAGGAGGACATGAAGCTTTTTTATATTGCATTTATGTCTTTCCTCGATGTGCATAATATAAATATTCGTGGAAATTTTGCACCCGTGCCCCTGGAAATTGTGATGCTGTTATTAAATGCATTTTAGCTTATTTTTAATTACCAACCGATTCTTACCTGTGCTGTATTTTTATTTTTATGTTCCTTTTTATTAAAATAACTCGTATTTGGTTCTTATTTTGCAAAAATTCATGTAGATGCCTTGAATGATGCTCTTTCACGCCATTATTTTTATTTGTGATTTTAGGGCTTCTATTTATTTATTAAAAATCAAACAGTGGATATTTATTTACTGTCTAAATATAAAAAAATGCCAAAAAATATCAAAACACTTTGATGAATTCCAAAAGTAGAGATAGTTTATTATTATATTTTATAACTCCAGAATAAATATCCCTAAAAATAGGAAAAGAAAATGATAAAAATATAAAATACCCAAAATCCTTATAAAAATGATACAAACTCTTAAAAAATCCAAAAAATTGTTACTATTTCATATTTTTTATCCATACATTTTACTATAAATTATAATTAGTTTTGAGAATTTTTGCACTTATTGAATATTTTTAAATCTCAAAACAATTGGGCATATTAATTTAATCCTAGTATTGGGCTATTTTGGAATCTAAGATACCTAAAATTTAGCAAAAATTCCTGAAAAATAAAAAACATTATAAAATATCAAAAACATAAAAATATTTTCTTTTCTATTTTTTACTATTTTTGGTTATATTTATATCTATTATATCCTATTTAGCCTATATATATATATAAATAGTATTATATACCTACTATAATTATTATAAATACCTTTTACATATTTTTAATATTTTTCAAAAATAAAAATAAATAAAAAGAACTGTTCCTTAGGGTATTTTTCTGATTTTTGTAACATATACTATATATAAACCTTATATTATATATACATTTCCTTATATATTCATATTCTATTAGATATATATCTATATAATATTGTATAATATTAAAAGTAAAAAGAAATTAAAAATTAGAAAGTTAAAAACTAAAAAAATACAAAAGTAAAATATCAAATAAAAAATTGTAGAATCAAAATCCCATACAAAAAGACTGAGGCACTTGTATACATAATTTACTTTGGTTAGAAATAATCATTAGGCTACCATGTTTTCTCTTAGTGGTTCGACCTCGACATGCTTAAACATTACACATTTTTGTTTGTAATGTAAAATAAATTATACTTTACATTTTTATCATTCGTTGATTATTCATATGTTGTGGGTACTTGTTGATTAGTATGAGTCTCGTGAGCGATTGCTTTGATGATTGTTAATCTGCCTTGTGGATTGACAAGACCCTCAAAAGACTCTGCCCATCAAATGGTGCCATTGCCTAATTGCGACGTGTTGTATTCTAATTTGTACATAGGTGTCTATTCTTTTTAGTTTATTTTCATGTCCATATTCTTCTACCTTTTTTTGAGTTGTACATATTTCAGTTCTTATTTCTTTGAACACATTATTTGATTATTTGTGCTAATAAATCTCCTTGTTGTGTTTATTGCAAGGGCATGCCACGTGAGGATGACTTTTTAGGAGGTCGATGTAGCCAAGCTTGGTAGAGACTAGTTGTCTTTCATTGGCCAGTAGGAGAGGAAAACAATATAGCAAGGAGAATACTTAGCATAGATATTAGCTTTGGATTTTATTTTTTTTATGAGAGAGTGATATATTATTCATTATTATTGGTAATGATATAGGAACCTGGACATTAAATTCTAGAACCTATTTTACCCAGTGTTTGTTCACTTGGGGGTCCTCATGGTTTTCTTCGAGTTTTCTTCGCCTTCTCACTTTATTTCTCCCTATTTTTCTCTTTATTTTCATTTGTTTTTCGATGTTTTGAGTTTTTAACCTTTGTTTTTATTTTTTATGTGCATGCAACCCCTAGATTTTAGGACTGCTTGTATCGATGCTTAGGACCAAATCTAATAAGAATCATGTTCTTGTAATCTTTTACATTTGGATCTAGTCAAATTAATAATTGTCAACTATTTAAGACTTGGACCCATGCACCGAGAGAGGCACAATACAACACTGACATGACCCATTGTGGCGGGGACCGAGATATATCCAAGACTGGACTCTCGGGTTAATTTCTAAATAATTAGCACTTGGTCCTTCATGACTAGTAATAGTTTGTGCTTAGGGCGATTTTGATGATTGCGCAATGCCATGTAGATAGGTTTAAGAATTCTGTTTTACATACCACATGGAGAGAGTTGGGAATCACTGCAAGTCCTCTAACTCTACATGCATCATTAGATTCTATGGCGAGATTTCCATCATGTAATCAACTTGCACAACTTTTTTCACTATCTCCCTTTGATTTTGAGCACCTAAGACTTAAATGAAAATTCACAAAATGGTTAGACACTTGTATGGAAAATATCCAAAAGGTGAAAACCTAGAAACTAAAACAAGGGGACTGCTCAATAAACTTTGACCTTAATTAAAATATGTAATGGATTGAACTGTTTGGTGTTCACAAAGCCCTCATTGTCTTCAAGTACCTTAGGAGGGGACCAAAACCCCTTCCATGAGAGAGGCACGACCCTCTGAGGATTACAACCCAAAACCCAATTTGTAACTGCCTTACGTATTACTCGGATTTCCGAAGTATTGGAGCTTCTATCGTACGCGGACGAGTTAGGCCTAGTAACGTTGATGTTCTCGCCTTGTGTAAAACATCGACCTTGGTTGAAGTACTGAGCTTAGGCCACGCCATCACGGGTGTGTTATCTCATCATCTCATGTTCGAGTAGGGCCTTGCACGCTCATAGGTGATTCCGTTGCAAGCAAGATCCGAAGTAGGGGTTTTACCTATCGGCTTCCTCACTCTCATTCTTTGACTGAGTAGAGTCCATGAATGGTTACAAGGACCTCAAAAAGTGCATAGTACATGTTACATAGGAGGAGAACAAGTACAAGATAATTTTCCGGCTATACTTCCTCTCCTATATGGTTTGCGTCTAAGGACTTGCTAAAATATATGCCTGAAATAACAATTCTATAAATGAAAATATAAAAATAGCTGATCCCTTACATTTTCACATGTGTAGGGTTGGTGAACCCATTTTTGTATTGTGTATTGTATGGATCTTGATTAAGGTTCAAAGATCAAGTCCCGCACATGCTTATTTTTGACAGGTTTTTGCTATTTTATATTGAGAAGTTATTGATTTTTTTGCATGGACTCATTTGAGGAGCTTTATTTTGATTAATCCTATTGTGATTATTTTTTATCATTCTTTGAGTACTTAATCTTGTAGGGTATTCAACTGAAAAGTTTTTTCTAGTATAATTCTCTTATGAATATGGATAGTTATTAATTAAGGATTTTATCTCTGTAGGGTCTTATTTAAGGAGTGGTAATTAATTTGTTTCAATGATATTTTACGTCATCAAAGTTTATTATATTTGAGGAATAAATTACATGGAATTTTGAGTGATTTCCGTATTTGCAGGATTATTCATTGATTAACCTCCGTGCATGCGGCTTGGATTTAATTGGAAAAATATCAATTAATTTTGTGGAATAATTAGTCACCCTTTTTATTGGATTAGAGATCAAAATCATAGATCCTATTCCCATAGTTTCATCCACATGCATTGTACTACATGTATTTTCATTTTATTTTCTAACGTCGAGGTCAACATGGTGATTAATTAATTATTTAAATTAATTTTGAACCACACAACTATAAATAATTTGTTTATGTGTTTAACCTTGGTATACGTACCTAGTTAAAATTGTTCCGCAATATTCAAAATTTGTGTTTTTTGATGAATCACTTTCTTCCTCCTATAATACAATCATCGAATATTAAAGAGGTGGAATCCACATTCATCAAATGGTGTCGTAGCTGGGGAACGTCAACTTTTTATGGTTTTAGCTTAAATTTATATAATTAATTATTGTGTATTTAAGTTCTTTATCATTTTTCTCTTTTATTTTCTTCTTGTTTTGCATTTTATTTTTTTACCATTTTAGTTGCATTTCTCTTTCCAGATACTAACCGGATTTTCTCTCTTCATCGATAACTTAGAGAAAATTGTTGGAAAAAATCAAGGAATAATTGTGTGTGTATGTGTGTGTCAAAGAGAGTTAAAATTGGTTTATTTTTATTCAGTGTCATTTTGAACCCTTAAACTTGTAACTGAGCTGGACTGAACTATGGGGACACTTGGGCCTGTTTTAACCCTTGTTGTGTGGTCAGGGACCCAAGTATGTTGTTTCATAGATCTAGGACCTTCAATCACAATAGAGTAATATTTATTTGCTTGTGCTCCATTCTATCTTTAGAACAAACATCACATAATTTATAAGCATTGTAGACCATTCTACTTAGCCAAATTTTAAATTAATTCTTCACTTCTAATAGAACTATCTAATTAAAAGTTTTTTCATCGGTTGCATTCATTTAAAGTGAATTCAATTATGTTATGCATCCCACATGAAGAACATGGGGAAGCACTATAAGTCCTCTAACTGAGCATACATCATTGTTTTCATCGTGCATTATTTTTCTCGATTTAATCTCAGTTTTCTCACTTAAGTTGAAAAAGAATTGGGATTGATTGGTAGATGAATATGTTGTGCCCAATAAGACCTCAATGACAATAAGTTAAAATCGGAGATGCTCACAAGGTCAATTAGAATTAGAATAAAATCAACCCTTGTTTTGGGAGAGCAGTACCCATCATTGAATACATGTACATTTCAGACTGAGCGAGGCACACTACACTTATTTATTAGAACCCAAATCCCTGGGTGTTTGCTTGGAATATCATGTTGTAAGAAACCTTACTCGAGGATTGATGAACACATATTTCACCTCTTTAATTATCTAAAATTGTAGCATAGGAAGCAGAAATGATTCGTCAAAAACCACAATCTTTGAATGTTGTGGAGAATTTATACTTGGCAAGTCTATCAAGGTCAAATACGGGGAACAATAGTTTTTAGCTGTGTGGTTTTAAATTAAGTTAAATAATTAGTTGTATTCAATATTAATTTCTATGTCGGAAAAATAGACGGAGAATGAAATGCAATTCAATGATGAAAGATGCAACATGAAGAAAATTAAACATAGAGAATCAAGATCAGGATATGTGATTTTACATGATTTTCCATCCTCAATGATATGATAAATAAATCCTCAAAATTAATCACAGATCATAAGGAAATTTAGATTGTAGTTTTTCTAATCACATTTAAGTAAAGGTATCAATAGATTCAATCACGCTCTTCCGAATTAGATCATTGATAATTTCGAGACCTGAGTATGTATCACAAAAATTCCTATAATTTATTCCTTAAAGAGATGAGCGATTAATCTAATGAACTAAATTAGTTTTTGAATAAGTCCCTGATAATATTAAATCCTTGAAGAGTGATTAAATTCCTCAATAAATACTTAACGATTAATCAGTTCCTCCTCCTCTACGTTATTTATGCAAAGCCAAATTTGATTAATTGAAGCTCATGCGCAAATAATTTCTCAATAAGTAATTATAAAATAATGCAGGAGAGTTAATGTCGTAAAGCATATTCTCAATCAGATCAATCAAGTTATTCTCATGATAATTGCACAAATATATCAATAATTGAACCTTCATGTGCCAACAAAATCCACAAATAATAACAATAATAATCAAGAAACAACATCAGATCTATCCACAAATTATGCAAGTGATAGATCATGAAATAAGCTTCAAAATGACATATTATGCACTAAAATTAGAATCCGAATGCAAAAGATATGTTAAAATGATGTTCAGGTACTGACGTAAAAAAAAATAAAGTTTTCTCCTTCAAATGGGTCTCTGAGGGACTTATCTGTAATTTCGTAAAGTCAGAGGGGTGAACGAACATGCGATACCTTTGTACTATTATTTAGACCTAGTCATCAACACTAGGGAATAAGTCGATTCTTGCATCAATCCACCGCATGATTAGTTTGTCAGACTTAAAGTGTAGATGGATGACCATATGATGGAGGCATAGGATTGTGTATATTTTTCTCTCCCTCACATTGGAACAAGGGTCCTCTGAGTGCCCTATTACTTAACACATGTATATTTTGTATTTTGTTGATCAATGCGTCCGTCAAGAGAAATCATAGTCATCTGCACTTGTTTTTCTTGGAGTACACTAGGGTATGTCTCTTTTGAGTATCTAAGATACCTTCGACACCTAGACTAGTATCACTATACGATGCAGAGTCCTTTTATGGTGCTAGTCCAACTCCTTGGTCCTAAGAGTGTTTGGTCCAAGTGGACACTTTGAAAATGTTTGGGAGCACTCTCATTTGGTGTATGCTCTTTTAAATTTGACTTGTAAGGACAGAGTTTTTTTCTTCATATATTTCTTTCCTTTATTTTCTTTTTGGCTAGCTCCAATGCTTTTATCAAAAGTTGGCGCACACAGATCAATGATTATTTAGGTATTATCACACCCTTTCACATAGGTCAATATCAAATATAGCATGTGAACTTGTTCACATACTGGCTAAGGTTTGCTGACACTCAGGTTTCTTGAAGCCTTCATTAACTTTTTCCCATCCTCGAGCATCATTAAATCAGGTCTAGACTCAAATATCCAGACCCAGTTCCTCAAGTGGTAACTAAGCTCATCTCATTAATCATGCCATTGTGAAAATGATGTGCTGATCATATTCTTTCGAGGGTAGAGATGAAGAGTGAAATATAGCGCTCAAATCTTCAAACTAGGAAAGTGTGGATTATTAAGTATCGAAAACCCTAATGACTAAGGCTGGTTAACTCAAACTATCAAGATCTCAGAAATCCAGTCTCTTCAAATCCTCAAGCCTTGAGTGATAGTGAATGTGTTAGGAAAATACCAACCAAGGAATGCATAAAATGCTTGATGAAATGCAAGACCAAAGTGAATTTTTTTTATATGAAAAAGATTTTTGTTTGTTTTTTTTTCTCTTTTTTTTCTCTTTTTTGGAAACCAAGTATTATTTACATAAAAAATTTAGTATATACATAATATACACTACTTGTACCCATCCCCGATGTTAGATGAAAACGATTAAAGTACGAGCTATGGATAAAGTATGTAGAAAATATACAAACACCCCCATACTTAGCTTGTGCTATGTCCTCATGGAACAAAGATAAACAAGTGTGGTATTTTTAGGGCATGTTGGATTTTATAGGAGATTTATTAAGGCTTTTTCAAAAATTGTCCGACCGCTAACTGACCTCTTAAAGAAAGACACTAAGTTCCTTGTAGATCATAAGTGCCTTGAATCCTTTGAGCTGCTCGAAAAGAGGATCATTGAGACTCTTGTCTTACAAGTTCTTGAGTGGTCTCTTCCCTTCGAGATCATGATAGATGCTTCAGACTTTGCAATAGAGTCGCTAGGACAAAGAAAAGATGGAATCCCATATGCCATTCACTACGCAAGACAAATTTTAGATCCAGCAAAGAAAAATTACACTATGATCGAAAAGGAAAAGCTATAAGTAGTCTTTATTTTGGATAAATTTTGATCCCTACTTTTAGGGTCTAAGGTGACAGTATACACATATCACTTAGGCATTCGATACTTAATGATTAAAAAAGATGAAAAAGCATGTCTCCTCAGATGGATACTCTTGCTTCAGGAGTTTGATTTGGAGATTAAAGATAAATCTCGAGTTAAGAATGTCGTGGCTGATCATTCACCATAGATCGAATAAAACAAAATCACTGATTCGAAATCCATTCGTGAAACCTTCCCAGATGAGTCAATTTCTGCTCTTGACTCTCTCCCATGGTATGCCGACATGGTTAAGTTCCCTAGGGATGGCCCAAGAACAGAATCAACCAACTCAAGTCGGAAGCCAGACACTACAATTGGGAGGATCCATTCCTTTTATTTGAATGACCGAATTTTCTATGGAGGAGACGTATTCCATAGGAGGATTACCAAAGGGTTCTCAAATCTCTGTCATACCTTGGAGGTAGGAGGACAACACTTCGGCAAGAGGACCGCTGAGAAGTTAATACAATGTGGATTTTACTGGCCGAACTTGTTTAAGGATGCCTGCAATTTTGTCTTGTCATGCCCGACCTGTCAGAGAATGGGAGGGACTATTGGTCCCAAATATGCCATGCCTATGCAACCACTAATCATTTGTGATGTATTTGACGCATGGGGCATTGCCTTTACGGGCCCATTTCCTCACAGTCAAGGATTTGAATATATTCTTCTCATGGTAGACTATTTATCTGGGTGGGTGGAGGCTATCCCTACTCGAGCGGCAAACATCAAGACTTTATGCAAGTTTTTGAAAGAGCATATTATTTCGAGGTTTGGGATCCCTAAGGAATTAATATCTGAGGGGGGTAGCCACTTTGTCAACCGGGAGGTGAAAAAGTTGAATGAGGAATACGGCATCGAGTATCGTGACGTTAGTCCTTACCATCCACAATCCAATGGCATGGCTGATGAATATGTGATTCATCTCTCTAAAAGTTGAAAATAGAAGCTTGTTCCCGAGTAAATAGATGCATATTTCCCTTTATCTTGCACAATTAGCATTCATACATGCATTCATAATATATGCATTTTAGCACTCATATTGCATTAAATAAGAAGCCAAGATCACTTGTCAAATATCCACCTTTAAAAATAACATCTGCCTTATAATATGTACACTTTAGTTAATAATATAAGGAAGAAAGCCAAGATCTCCTTTGTAACAGCACCCAATAAAGCCCTAAAACCCTTGGACCATAAAATGCCCTCATACAACCTCCAAAATAGGTCTACTCACTTTCAGAATAATACACATTAGAAGACCTTTAAAATGAGACTAATTTCATCCAATTTGGAGCTCGTATGAAGAAGTTGGGTTTTTGGGCCTCTTTGTATATTACATAAGTGTATATTTGTATCCCTGTATTTTTGTATCATATTTGACCTCATCTCCGTCGTTGGTCAACATGAAACTTGTAGATCTCATCAAGACCTACAACTTTCATGTTTTGAGTTTTTCCAAATTCGGCCTCCTTATCTTTCTAAATTCATTTCTCTTCTCATCCAATCACAGCTGGCCACGTGGCGCCCTCTGGTTGCGCCACGTGGCCCGCTCCCCTTGCCCTAGCCGCCCCTGCTCTCAGCCGTTGGATATTCTTCTTGATCCAACGACCACCTGTTCTCCACATGCGCACTTATTCTTAACCGTCTGATCATCAACCCTCCTTGATCTCAGCCGCCCGCCTCCGCCTGCCTATGCAACTGACACGTGGCGCACGTTGCGCCCTTCGATCACGCACGCTGACCCTTCATCCTAACCGCTTATCCCGCCTTGCACGTCGGCCCTTCGATCGAAGCCCTAATCGCATCTCCACCATTCGCCACCATCGCTCCCCTATCGCACCACGTGGTGCCATCACGTCCCTCAGATCGCCTCGCCCCAGATCTAATCCTACCCTCTCCTTGACGCTTCAACCTGGGCTGTTGGATCACAAGATCCATCGGCCACGGCCTCGTCTTCCACCTCCGGTGCCCCTCTCTCCCACGATCTCAGCCATGCACGAGGGGCTGCCCCTTTCTATTCTCGGCCGCACTCCAGCCACCCTCTCCGACCACCAACGCCTCCACGATCACCCCCACTCTTCCCTCATCCTCGCCAACTCCCTCTATTCCCAAGAGGTCCACCAGAGACGCTCCACGACCTCCATGAACTTCACCTCGTCACCAACCAACCCAACACCCTCTTCCTATAAATCCTCGCCCTCCGGCCACTGTGGCAACCATCCGCCACCCCAGAGAGGTTCCTTGAGCTCAGAGCATCCTTTTGGTGACAGCAATCGAGTGATTCTTCGAGCGACGACCGGTTTCTTCTCCGGCGAGATCCACGGCGAACTCCGCCGTGTCGCAGCCTCCCTCCGCGAAGCTGCTTGAGCTCAGGGCCCTACCGACCCTTCGTGCGACGACTTGGAACTCGATACCGAGCTCCAATCCCCAAGTAACCTCCTCCATCCTTGTTTGATCTTCTTCTTAATTTTTCTTGATTTTCTCCAATTTTATTTGCCTTCCACCGTGATCTTCTCGCTCCATCTCCATTCCTCCGAGCTCCACGAAGGAGCTCCGATCTTCGTGCACTTGTCCATAGCTTAAAACACCATCAACCATCTTCCATCGACTCCATCTCCGCCACATGGGTGGAGCACCATCGCCGGACCACCTTCACTCCGACTAGGCCTTGCCATTCGCTTCTCACACCTCCACGAACGCCCCCACGTGCTTTGGCTATCCCTAACCCATGCAGGTACTCACTTCCTTCATCGACCAGAAGCTCATCGGAGCTACCTTCAAGCTTCATCGCTGGCAAGCTCCAGCACATCTCCACCGCTCCTAAAACCACCGGAGGCTTCGCCACACCTTCGCGCGTCTTCCCAGATATCTCCAAGCCTCCGGAGAGCTTCACTGACGCCAGGAGGATCGGGCGGAGCAAAGCCCCCTTTGTCGGAGCCCCGCCTTCCCCTCTGCAGGTGGCGGAGGGCCGTTGAAGACGAAGATTCAGCCACCGTTCGATCATATTGATCGAACGGTCAGCTTCACGCCACGTCGCACTATCACCGGAGCAACCCAATACCGTCGGATCCACTTGTGATCTGACGGGTGTTGATCGTGCCACGTCGCCACCTCAAGAGAGAGACCACCACTGTTGGATCGATCAAGGATCCAACGGTCTCTGATCACGCCATGCGCCAGCCACGACAGCCGTTGGATCGACCTTGATCCAAAGGTCCCCATAGCGCCACGTCGACGGGTCCGAGCCTCTTCCCCAACCTCTAGGCTCGGATCACCCGAAGTTTCGTCGAGCCATCCTCCGAACCTCCATATCAGCCGAGCCAACGCCCGAGCCTCCGAAGTCACCCGAGCCTAAGGCGCCCCACGTGAGCAGCACGTGTGCCCTGGGCAAATTACACTGAGACCCCGGGAAGTTTCTGAAATTACAAATCAGTCCCTGTGAAGCGCCCCCACGTGAGGAGCACGTGCGTCAGTGGAGAATTTGCATTCCACCCCCCCTGCATTCTAGGTAATTGCATATAAGTCCCTTTCAACATATTTATCGTTAAGCAATTTTAAATTTATGTATTGCAGTTATACCCCTGTCTTTGCACGCATATTTAGGTGTCCATTTTGCATCATTTTAAATTCCAAAAAAATTGCATGTTGTAGTGTAACTTGTCCTTTATCTTATGTGACACTTGGCACATTTTTATGATATCAGTAGAATTTTTAATTGATTAATTGGTACATTTATGTGATATTTTGCCCAATTTCACCTTTTAATTAATAGTAAATTCACTGTCACCCAAAAATTCCCAAAAATTCACATTAGCTCTAAGATAATTAACTTAACATTGCATAAAAAGTTCATCTCATTTGCACACATTTCGAGGCCTAAATAAATTAATTGGTGTTTTCCTTAATTCATTTTTAATAGGTTCATTTCACATTAAAATTAAGGTCTGATAATTTTCGTGGATTCCTCATCATTAGATCTATCTAGGATAATTTTAGTTCCTCAAAATTTTGTGATTTGATATTTGTTAAAATTAAATTAGTCAAATTCACCCTGCATTCATGTTTATTTCACAGTAAATTCATTTAGTGTCAGAAAATTTCAAAAAAATTAGGGTAGCTTAATTTCACCATATTTCATCATCTGGCCAATTTTCATTATTTATGGACTCCATTTGAACATATTTCTGATTTAACTATAAAATTGGCTTGATTTTGCATGAGTCTTGCATAGAAATTAGAAAAAGACCAAAAAAAGTATTCCTCTAAAATCAAACAATGGAGTTTTGCTAAAAATTCACCTAAGGAGACAGATGCCTCCCTGAGTTCGACCTTGGAAGAGTTCGACCTTGGACTTCACCAAGTAAAAAAATTACCACTCGAAATTGACTTGATTAAATTAAAAGTGGTTTTTGATATCCCTCTCATTATCCGACTGCAACGAACATTAGTAATCAATTTGGACATTAATTTGCCTGAATTAACAAGGGTAGCGGGAGCGGCTATCAAAATGGCGCCGTTGCTGGGGAGGCACGGCTTAGGTTAATTTGCAGTGAAATTCTGATTGTTTGATTTTCTATCCCCGGGTAGTCTGACCCCCTGTTTTCTTGTGAATATCTTCCGTCCTTTAATTTTTGTATTTTTCGAGTCGTTCTCTATCTGACCTCAACTTGTTTTTGTGCGAGGAACGCGAGGAGTCGAAGATGCTTCGAGAAATCGACATTTTAATTCTTTGAGTGATTTGAGAGAACTTGTACACTTACTTATTTCCACATTTTTTCACATCATTTCCAGCGGTTCCCGTTTGGGTTCTCGCGTGTGTAAAAAATAGTGGAACTGTGTCCCCGTGTGCTGTGTGGTTTGAATTGTAACTTAGGCTTGCACTAGCGGCTCCTCGAGCCACTTTAGGAATTGCTTATGCTCGTAAATTTTTAAGACCACACATACACTTAAAAGATGCACCTAGACCGCAGATCTAGTCAAATAAACTTGTTCTTCACTCATTAATAGAACTGCCTGTCTAGGAGCGGATTTTGTCGTCTGCATTTGCATGTAGTGTAAAATTTCAATACTGTTTTGCATCCTGCATACAAGCGAAGGGATCACTGTAAGTCTTCTTAACTCAGCATACGCATCATTGTTTTTCGTGCATCGGCTTTTCTCGATTTCCCCCTCTGTTTTTCACACTTAAATTAAAACAGAAATTGGGACTGGACGATAGGCGTGCTGTGTGGTTGGACTAAAAAGTGAGAACTCAACTTAAAACTGGGACTGCTAACATTATTGACCAAAAAAATCAATAAAATTGGAAAAAACTGTTTGCGAGAGACTAATCCCCGACCTTGTTTTCAGGCTGAGTGAGGGTACTTGAGTGTGTGTGAACACCTTAAGGCAGAGCCCAAATCCCCGCCTTCCATATCACGGACCAACTGATCCTAGCAAATATCACGAGTTGGATACTTTTAGATTCATAGACCAGTACCAAGTAGCCTCCACCTGTTCGCGGGTAGTCAGGGGTGAACCAACGGTACTTCGCGACAAGGCCTAGATTTGTCAGCCTCCGCCTGCTTGCAGGTAGATAGGGGCACGGTCTTTGAGTCCCCAACTCCGGATAGGAGCGAAGAAAGGAAGGATCGGCGGTATCTTAGGCGACAGGTTAAACAGGGAAGACGCATCCGGCTCTGAGCCGACTTCCCTATAGGCCGCGTAACTCCTTGCTATCTTGCTTGAAAAATCACAATTAAAATTTACAAGATAAATTGGACTCGACTTCGAGTCCTTCACTATGTTGAGTGTGAAACCAGGGTCTTAGATTGAATTGTTTGCTTCAGGTAGGAGTCAACTCCTATCTTCACTTAGATCTCTCATTTCTTCTCGCCAAATCAAGATGAGTGACTGGGGGGATATCGACTCTTTATTCACCAATCTCTCTTTGAGCCCCCCACGAAACTCCACTTCATCGACCCAAGCGCACCTTGGACCACCCAGGACTCATGACCCTCTTGAGTTCTGGTTCCCTCACACCCAGGGTGGTTACTCTCAAACCAACCCTTTCCTCTCCTCTGAGCTTACCGAGAAAGACCATCGCCTCAGTAAGAATCCCTTCCTTGATTTGTCCTCTGACGCCAACCTTGTTTCATACCCAGGAATAGAGGACAAGATGCCGCCTAAGCAGCCACCGGATGAGGATCAGTTGCGACAAATTTTTAATCGCCTTGCCACAACCGAACGACAAAATGCAGATCTCACGGCTAGAATGGGACAAATCATTGCGGCAGAAGGAATCGACCGACCAATGGTTGATGCCTACAACCCAGCGGAGAATGAGATACAAAGTTGGTTGGCACCAACGGTTCCCGCCGAAGCATTTGAGCTTAAGACCCACTTCCTTAGTCTGCTACCGAAGTTCAATGGAAATGCCCATGAAGAACCATATGCCTTCCTCTGAGACTTCGAGCTGGTTTGCAATAACCTTATCCATCCTAGGGTTGGGCATGATTACATTCGGCTGAAGGCCACCCCTTTTGCCTTAGGATATAAGGCAGCACATTGGCTGAAGAACCTAGGGGTGAGATGTACAACCTGGATGCAGGTCAAGGACTTATTTCTGAAGAAGTTCTACCCTCTTAGTAGGACTAACCAAATGAGAACAAAGATCGCTAGTTTCTCCCAGGGACCCAGTGAACCATTCCATGATGCCTGGGATAGGTTTAATGACCTAGTTCAGAAATGTCCCTACCACGGCATTTCTAAGGCGATCTTAGTCCAGACCTTGTTCTGTGGTTTAACCCCGGAGATGTAGGGGTTAGTAAGTGCCACCTGTGGAGGAAGCTATCTGAATAAGAATGAGGACGCTGTATGGAAGATACTAGAGCAGATGGCGGAAATCGGCAGGTCACAGGCCACTAGGGGCTATCAGTTGTCTCCCTCAATCTTATCCAATGAGACAACCCGGAGGACTGTAGCGGATCTGACAGAGGACCTCATTCTCAGCATGGGGATGATTGCTGGCAAGCTAACCATGGTCGAGCAGATCCACAAGAGAGTCGTGGACCTCGAGTCTCTTTCACGTCTACCGAAGTAAGTGGAGGAACTTTCTGAGAAGGTAGCTAAGATAAAGCTACCTACCCCTTCTGCACCAGCTGTACCAGTACATCGAGTCCATCTTGTACAGGAACAGGCATCGGGGCCTCAGAGTGGCTGGGATCAGACTTACACCCAGCAAGACCAGCATGCATCCCCACAAGTGGAGACCGGATACGAGGAGCCTCCGCAGGTGTACGAGATCAACGGGCTTTGGTATAACCGTGACCCCATCGTCAGACAGGCAGAGATGGGGAATGGTCAGCCTCACCGACCATCCCCAACTTACCAAGAAACCAGGTCCATTCATGCACCGCACTTTTTTCAGTCCAGGCCCGAACAAGGATACCAGCCTCAGCAGCACCAGCAGCACCAGCGCGCATTCCAACAGGGTCCGTCCCAGCAGCATCAGCAATATCGGCATGGCCAGTAGGGCCAGTACAGAACCTCGTCTGGAAATCAGCATCACCAGCCTGCTCAGACCACTGAATTGGAGTCCCTCACCTTAGCGATCCAGACCTTGTCTGATAGGGTCCAACAGATCCAGAATGACTATCTGGATATGAGAACCGATCTGAATCGTGTTTCTCGTACCCAGGATCAACAAATGGTGCCAAAGATCCCAATTCCCACCCAGGTTCAGGCCAATCCAAACATCCTAAATCAAGGCCAGAACCGACCTCGTGATTAGGTATACTATTCAGATAAGTTTTTATCTGAACATGAGATCCTTTCGTATGATAATGTAAATCATATGTCCCTCGGGAGCGGAAGGACCGTGATCGTACCTGATCGGGCACGAGCACTGAAGGAAGGATCCGCCAAGTCTCTACCTGAGGAGAACTTGGAGGAAGAAGAGGAGCAGCACCACCGTCACCACCACCGGCAGAAGAAGAGGACTTCTGGGTCCTCGAAGCAGCAAACCCGCATCATTAGTGAGTCTGACGAAACTGATGAGGAGCCCGCACCTCCATCTGAGGAGGACCGTCCAGAAGAAGCGGAAGATGCATCACCAGTTTCGCCCCAGCATGTCTCTTTTAGTCCTAGTCAGAGTCCGAGTCATGTACAAAACTCAGTTCCAGCTTTCAATGAAAAAATTTCAGTTTCAGAACATGAGTTAGAGTCAATAATCCCTTTCCCCCGAGCTCTTACGGGTGGAAAGAAGAAAATCAAAAAAATCCAAAAAGATGACCCTGAGATGGTCGAGTTCTGCAACAAATACATCAAGGTCACAATCCCCTTTGACAAGTATGTGGAAATGACTCCTGCATTTCAGAAATACCTTAAGGTGAGATGCACACCTAGTAGGGTTAGCGGGAAAACCAAAAGTCGTGTTGAGAAACACGTTCTGTCAGTAGCCATGACTTATACAATAAAGAACTCATTTCCAAGGAAACGAAGAGACATGGGTGCACACTATGTAGTGAGTCATGTTGATGACATCGCGTTTGCACGCACTCTCCTGGACAATGGTTCCTCAATTAACCTAATGCCTACAGCCCTCTATGAGAGGCTTAATCTCGGACCTCTTAGGAAATCTAGAGCCCTCCTGCAGTTCGCTGAGAAATCAACCAAGAGGTCCCAAGGAGAATTGAGGAATGTTGTGATCAAAGCCGGGGGGCAAGAATACATGGTGGACTTCATTGTCCTAGATATGGAAACCCCTTGTAATTGGAGAGACTCCCAGATTATCTTAGGCAGACCCTTCCTCAGGACAGCAGGGGCCTTGTTCGACTACAAGATCGGGAAGATCCAGTTCCAAACTCCAGGAAGAGATGAGGAACTTGAGATGAAGCAGACCAGATGGCAGAGATCAGATTCCGAATCCAGCATCGAGTATTCTTCGTCCGAAGCAGACCGCGAGCATGTAGACACAGTTGGGCCATGGAGACAGAACCTAGCCAGCATCGATGAGTCCCTACCTTCCGGAGATGATCCAGTGCATGAGTCAGTTTGAGAGGTCCTCAGAGACGAGTACAGCTCAAAACCTGCATCCCCCTACATCTTCGATGACTTAGAAGCCCAGCTGGGCTTGTCAGTCCTTCCCTCCTTAGGACAATCAGAAGATGAGGATGACGAGTCGGACGTGGCTTTCGCCAATTTCATGGAGATCTTTGACGATCCAACTCCAGAGCCGAATAATCTGGTGGCAGCTATTACAGAAAAAGATCCAGCCACTTCCAACACTCATCCAGATTCGATTGAGCCAGATTTCTTAGATGATCACACCTTACCTGAGCTCAAACCTTTACCCACAACACTAAAATACGCCTTCCTTGCGGGTCAAGAGAAGAAATATCCGGTCATCATCAGTTCGCGATTGACCGAGGAGCAGGAATCTCGCTTTCTAGAGATCTTGGAGAAAAACCGCAAGGCGATAGGCTGGAGCATTTCCGATCTCCACAGGATAAATCCCGCTCTGTGTTCGCACCATATCTACTTGGAGAATGAAGCCAAACCCTCTCGTGAATTCCAACATCGTTTGAATCCAAATTTACGAGGGGTAGTGAAGAAGGAGATAGAGAAATGGTGCAACGCAGGTTTTATTTATCCCATCTCTGACTTGAAATGGGTGGCCCCAATACATGTGGTCCCGAAGAAGTTGAGAATTCAGACGACCACCAACGAGGATGGAGAGGAGATCGTGACACGAGTGCCCACGTCGTGGCGCGTCTGTATGGATTACAAACGCTTGAATGTCGCGATGAAGAAGGATCATTTCCCCTTACCATTCATTGATCAGATCCTAGAGAGACTAGCAGGGAAAGAATACTTCTGTTTCTTGGATGGGTTCTCGATCTATAATCAAGTAGCCATAGCTCCAGAGGACCAGGAGAAGACCACATTCACATGCTCCTTTGGTACCTATGCTTTCAGGCGCATGCCCTTTGAGTTATGCAATGCTCTGGGTACTTTTCAAAGGTGCATGATTGCTGTATTCACCGAAATGGTCGGTGAATTCCTGGAAGTCTTCATGGACGACTTCTCGGTCCACGATGATTCCTTCGATTCCTGTCTTAGGAATCTGGATCGAGTCCTCAAAAGATGTTGTGAGGTTAATCTGGTGCTCTCCTGGGAGAAAAGTCACTTCATGGTGACGGAGGGTATTGTGTTGGGGAACGTCATCTCCAAGAGAGGAATGGAGGTTGACCCTGCCAAGGTGGATGTGATCAGACAACTCCAGCCACCAACCAACGTCAAACAGTTGCGGTCGTTCCTCGGGCACGTTGGATTTTATCGGAGATTCATTAAGGAGTTTCTAAGATTGCCTGACCGCTAACTGAGCTTTAAGGCAAGGACATGGAGTTTGTTGTTGATCACAAATGTCTTGAAGCCTTTAAGCTATTGCAAGGGATGATCATGGACACACCTATCCTACAAGCCCCAGACTGGTCTCTTCCTTTTGAGATCATGACGAATGCCTCAGACTTTGCTGTTGGGGTTGTGTTAGGACAGAGAAGGGATGGCGTCCCATTTGCCATACACTACGCAAGTAAAGTGCTTGATACCGCTCAGCGTAACTATACAGTTACAGAAAAGGAGATGCTTATGGTAGTGTTTGCCTTGGACAAGTTCAGATCTCATTTAATTGGATCCAAGGTTATCGTGTTCACTGACCACACGACTCTACGGTATTTGATGGAGAAGAAGGACACGAAGGCGCGTCTTCTTCGGTGGATTTTACTCATCCAGGAATTTGATTTGGATATTCGTGATAAACCTGGAAAGAAGAATGTAGTAGCCGATCATCTTTCTCGTCTCGAAGATATTAATACTTCCGAGGATTCACCAATTCGAGACTCCTTCCCTGACGAGTCGATTTTTGTTGTCGACTCACTCCCATGGTATGCCAACATCGTGAACTACCTTGTCTCCAAGAAGGTTCCTGAGGGTTGGCCCAAGAGCCACATCGACTGACTTAAGTCGGATGCGAGACACTATCATTGGGAGGATCCGATCCTTTTCTTTGAGGGACCGGATTGTGTCTGGAGATGGTGTGTTCCTCAGGAGGAATACCAGAGTGTCCTTTCTTTATGCCACAGCTTGGAGGCAGGAGGACACCACTCCGGGAAGAGGACCGCATGGAAGGTACTTCAGTGTGGTTTTTACTGGCCGACTCTGTTTCGCGATGCCAACACCTTTGTGAAGTCGTGCCCAGTATGTCAGAGAATGGGAGGAACCGTTGGTCCCAAGGATGAGATGCCAATGCAGCCTATCATCATTTGTGATGTCTTTGACGCCTGGGGCATCGACTTCATGGGCCCATTCCCTGTTAGCCACGGGTTTGAGTACATTCTTCTTGCGGTAGATTATCTATCCAGGTGGGTGGAGGCTATCCCAACCCGAACCGCAGATAGCAGAACTGTCTGTAAATTCATCAGAGATCATATCATCTCTCGGTTCGGGATTCCCAAAATGATGATATCAGATGGGGGTAGCCACTTTGTGAACTGGGAGGTGAAGAAACTCCTGAAGGACTATGGCATCGAACACCATGTCGCTAGCCCTTACCACCCACAGACTAATGGTATGGATGAGGTGTCTAATCGGGAGGTGAAGACCATATTGCAAAAGCTTGTCCGCCAAGACAGGAAGGACTGGTCTCAGATCTTGGATTAGGTCCTATGGGCGTATAGGACAGCTTACAAGACACCGTTAGGAACCTCCCCTTTCCAAATGGTATTCGGAAAGCTGTGCCATTTGCCCGCAGAGTTAGTGCATAAATCAGAATGGGCAATTAAGAAGGTCAATTGGAACACGCACCTTGGGCAGAAGCAGAGAGAGATGGATCTGAATGAGCTTGTGGAAGTCAGAAATCGTGCATATGACAACAGTTTAGTGTACCAGGACAAGGTGAAGCGTTGGCATGATAGATATATCAAACGAAAGACCTTGTTTCCTGGACAGAAGGTATGGTTGTTTAATGCAAGGCTAAAGACCTTCCAAGGCAAGTTGAAATCCAAGTGGACGGGCCCATTCATTGTCCGAGCGGTGCATGATAATGGATGTGTCGAGATCTCAGATCTTGCAGATGATGCACCGACATCCCTTGTGAATGGACAACTGTTAAAACACTTCGTCGAATTCAATGAGCAGTTAGTCCATATTGAGGAGATTGTGTTTATGCGCGAGACAGATTCAACAGATACACCTCGAGCCGCGCAGGAGACCTTGCAGCAGTGAACTTCAGCCATCAGCAGCATTTTGAAAGATTCAGACCGACTCACTTGTATATACCATCATTTCTGTACATTCTATCCTTTCTCATCTCACGACTCTAGTAACTCCTCCCAGCTTCATCTATCTCTATCTTGGACTATACTTAGGATGACCAGATCCTAAGTATAGGGGGGATGAGCCACCTGAGTCTGTTCACTGTACATCCTTCAGATCACATCGGTTCTCATACTCATTCATGTCCTATACTTAGGCTGACCAAAGCCTAAGTATAGGGGGAACCGATGCCCACCGTATATATTCTTCCATTTTTCCTCTTGCCCTCGTCCGCCCCATTTTTGGTCTTCTTCTACACTTAGGCTGTCAAGAGCCTAAGTATAGGGGGCGGTGCGACTTCTATACGATTTTTGTAATTTTAGCTCTCCTACGCTTAGCCCGAGCTAGGTCCTTTTAGTCGCTTTTCGTGCTCTGAGGACATAGCACACGCTAAGTATAGGGGGCGTGTATATATTACATATATACTTTACCCATAGCTCTTACTTTCGCGTATTTTCACGTATTTTTGTATATATGATACAATAATTACGGGTGGGTAAAAACTTGAGAAAAGTTTTTGTAAAATACACTTGTATAGTCTGTATAATACTCATAAAACACTTGTATCATAGGAGGTATACCAGAGTGTGAAAAAAAATGTGTTGAAAATAAGGCTTCTTATTTACTCTTGCACATCATCTCTGCATCTGAAAAGGAAGAAAAAGAGTCTTGCATTTTCATTCATCTTCATAGCATGACATCTGCATCTCATCTGCATATCTTGCATATGCAAGGTGAAAAGCTAGTGGGTTCTGAACCAAGTTATGAGTAGATATTGAGGATGGACTTGATTTGACCTTAATCCACCTAATTTCAGAGGAACCTTATAGGAACTGGAGTTAAGATTTCTCAGGTCAAGTGACTTAATTCTTTGAGTCTGCAAGTCTATGTTCACATGTCATCTTGATTAGTCTAAGTAGAATATCTCGTGCATACGCATGATTCTTATAGACAGTGACCTAACTTGGACAAGCACAATGCACGTAGCTCTTCATTGATGAGGTGGTGAGGAGGTAGAATCCTTTAGCTTGGAGTAGCACACGGGTGGAAACATCCGTCCTCCTCTAGGGAGGGTAGTGCATCTCAACCTAGTCTGGTAGTGTTGACGTCTAAGGACGGGACAATGTGGGTTGTAATAATGCTTCAAAAGAGGGATAGTCTACTGGCTCAAGAGGAAAAACTCCCGATGTACATGCTGCACCTTGTATATAGTACCAAAAAATTTGCAAAAACTCCAAAAAAATCAGAAAGGTCCAAGTGAAAATAAAATACCTGTCGGAGTCTGTATATTAGAAAAGAAATGCAGCTGGATGACTTGGCTACACTGGTCAGGCATCCCGGGATAGGTAGCTACACTGGCTACCGTCCATTCTTTTCTCTACCCCCTCCTCTTGAGCTGGTCGCACTTGAACTTAGAAGGGAATACCCCGCTCCTCGAGGAAAGAGTTACTGGACCAGGTTATTGAGTTACCTTGTTAGAGGAGGCTGGGTCTGAGCCATTTCTGATGTGGAGAGTTACATTTCACTTACACAGTACAGGTAAGAATCGTAGTCATCAGAAATTTGTGTTTGAGGATTTGTTCTGACCTGACTATCGAGGCGTCTTGAATAGAAGACTTGTGGAACTTGAAGTTTGTTAGGTCTTAAGTTCAGGTCCCAATAAGGTTCCGCCACACAATTAATCCAAAGGTCGAGTCAAGCTCCATTTTCAACTTTTGTTGATGACCTTGGTATGGAATCCAAAATCATTTCACTCTTGCATTTCATTTTAGTTTCTCAGGGACGAGCAAGGTTTAAGTATAGGGGGTTAATGAATCTGTGATTCATCACTCTAAAAGTTGAAAATAGACGCTTGTTCCCGAGTAAATAGACACATATTTCCCTTTATCTTGCACAATTAGCATTCATACATGCATTCATAATATATGCATTTTAGCACTCATATTGCATTCAATAAGAAGCCAAGATCACTTGTCAAATATCCACCTTTAAAAATAACATCTCCCTTATAATATGTACACTTTAGTTAATAATATAAGGAAGAAAGCCAAGATCTCCTTTGTAACAGCACCCAATAAAGCCCTAAAACCCTTGGACCATAAAATGCCCTCATACAACCTCCAAAATAGGTCTATTCACTTTCAGAATAATACACATTAGAAGACCTTTAAAACAGACTAATTTCATCCAATTTGGAGCTCGTATGAAGAAGTTGGGTTTTTGGGCATCTTTGTATATTACATAAATGTATATTTGTATCCCAAAATTTTTGTATCATATTTGACCTCATCTCCGTCTTTGGTCAACATAAAACTTGTAGATCTCATCAAGATCTACAACTTTCATGTTTTGAGTTTTTCCAAATTCGGCCTTCTTCTCTTTCTAAATTCATTTCTCTTCTTAGCCAATCACAGCTGGCCACGTGGCACCCTCTGGTTGCGCCACGCGGCCCGCTCCCCTTGCCCTAGACGCCTCTGCTCTCAGCCGTTGGATATTCTTCTTGATCCAACGACAACCTGTTCTCCACATGCGCACTTATTCTTAACCGTCTGATCATCAGCCCTCCTTGAACTCAGCCGACCGCCTCCTCCTGCCTATGCACCTGACACGTGGTGCACGTTGCGCCCTTCGATCACGCACGCTGACCCTTCATCCTAACCGCTTATCCTGCCTTGCACCTCGGCCCTTCGATCGAAGCCCTAATCGCATCTCCACCGTTCTCCAACACCGCTCCCCTATTGCACCACGTGGCGCCATCACGTCCCTCAGATCGCCTCGCCTCAGATCTAATCCTACCCTCTCCTTGACGCTTCAACCTGGGCCGTTGGATCACAAGATCCATCGGCCACGACCTCGTCTTCCACCTCCGGCGCCCCTCTCTCCCACGATCTCAGCCATGCACGAGGGGCTGTCCCTTTCTATTCTCGGCCGCACTCCAGCCACCCTCTCCGACCACCAACGCCTCCACGATCACCCCCACTCTTCCCTCATCCTCGCCAACTCCCTCTATTCCCACGACGTCCACCAGAGACGCTCCACGACCTCCATGAACTTCACCTCGTCACCAACCAACCCAACACCCTCTTCTTATAAATCCTCACCCTCCGGCCACTGTCGCAACCATCCGCCACCCCAGAGAAGTTCCTTGAGCTCAGAGCATCCGTTTGGTGACAACAATTGAGTGATTCTCCGAGCGACGACCAATTTCTTCTCCGACGAGATCCACGGCGAACTCCGCCGTGTCGCAGCCTCCCTCCGCGAAGCTGCTTGAGCTCAGGTCCCTACCGACCCTTTGAGCGACGACCTGGACCTCGAGACCGAGCTCCAATCCCCAGGTAACCTCCTCCATCCTTCTTTGATCTTCTTCTTAATTTTTCTTGATTTTCTCCGATTTTATTCGCCTTCCACCGTGATCTTCTCGCTCCATCTCCATTCCTCCGAGCTCCGCGAAGGAGCTCCGATCTTCGCGCACTCATCCATAGCTTAAAACACCATCAACCATCTTCCATCGACTCCAGCTCCGCCACATGGGCGGAGCACCATCGCTGGACCACCTTCACTCCGACTAGGCCTCGCCATTCGCTTCTCACACCTCCACGAACGCCCCCACGTGCTTCGGCTATCCCTAACCCCTGCAGGTACTCACTTCCTTCATCGTCCGGAAGCTCATCGGAGCTACCTTCAAGCTTCATCGCCGGTGAGCTCCAGCACATCTCCACCGCTCCTGAAACCACTGGAGGCTTCACCGCACCTCCACGCGTCTTCCGAGATATCTCCGAGCCTCCGGAGAGCTTCACCGACGCCAGGAGGATCGGGCAGAGCAAAGCCCCCTTCGTCGGAGCCCCGCCTTCCCCTCCGCAGGTGGCGAAGGGCCGTTGAAGACGAAGCTCCAGCCACCGTTCGATCATCTTGATCGAACGGTCAGCTTCACGCCACGTCGCACCATCATCGGAGCAGCCCAATACCGTTGGATCCACTTGTGATCTGACGGGTGTTGATCGTGCCACGTCGCCACCTCAGGAGAGAGACCACCACTGTTGGATCGATCAAGGATCCAACGGTCTCTGATCACGCCACGCGCCAGCCACGACAGCCGTTGGATCGACCTTGATCCAAAGGTCCCCATCGTGCCACGTCGACGAGTCCGAGCCTCTTCCCCGACCTCTAGGCTCGGATCACCCGAAGCTTCGCCGAGCCTTCCTCCGAACCTCCAGATCAGCCGAGCCAACGCCCGAGCCTCCTAAGTCACCCGAGCCTAAGGCACCCCACGTGAGCAGCACGTGCGCCCTGGGCAAATTACACTGAGGCCCCGGGAAGTTTTTGAAATTACAAATCAGTCCCTGTGAAGCGCCCCCTCATGAGGAACACGTGCGTTAGTGGAGAATTTGCATTCCACCCCCCTATATTCTAGATAATTGCATATAAGTCCCTGTCAGCATATTTATCGTTAAGTAATTTTAAATTTCTGTATTGCAGTTATACCCCTATCTTTGCACGCATATTTAGGTGTCCATTTTGCATCATTTTTAAATTCCAAAAAATTGCATGTTGTAGTGTAACTTGTCCTTTATCTTATGTGACACTTGGCACATTTTTGTGATATCAGTAGAATTTTTAATTGATTAATTGGTACATTTCTGTGATATTTTGCCCAATTTCACCTTTTAATTAATAGTAAATTCACTGTCACTCTAAAAATTCCCAAAAATTCACATTAGCTCTAGGATAATTAACTTAACATGGCATAAAAATTTCATCTAATTGCACATACTTTAAGGCCTAAATAAATTAATTGGTGATTTCCTTAATTCATTCTTAATAGGTTCATTTCACATTAAATTAAGGTCTGATAATTTTCCTGGATTCCTCATCATTAGATCTATCTAGGATAATTTTAGTTCCCCAAAATTTTGTGATTTGATATTTATTAAAATTAAATTAGTCAAAATCACCCTGCATTCATGTTTATTTCACAGTAAATTCATTTAGTGTCAGAAAAATCCAAAAAATTAGGGTAGCTTAATTTCACCATATTTCATCATCTGGCCAATTTTCATTATTTATGGACTCCATTTGAACATATGTCTGATTTAACTATAAAATTGGCTTGATTTTGCATGAGTCTTGCATAGAAATTAGAAAAAGACCAAAAAAATTATTCCTCAAAAATCAAACACTAGAGCTTTGCTAAAAATTCACCTAAGGAGACAGATGAATTAATTGGTGATTTCCTTAATTCATTTTTAATAGGTTCATTTCACATTAAAATTAAGGTCTGATAATTTTCGTGGATTCCTCTTCATTAGATCTATCTAGGATAATTTTAGTTCCTCAAAATTTTGTGATTTGATATTTGTTAAAATTAAATTAGTCAAAATCACCCTGCATTCATGTTTATTTCACAGTAAATTCATTTAGTGTCAGAAAATTTCAAAAAAAATTAGGGTAGCTTAATTTCACCATATTTCATCATCTGGCCAATTTTCATTATTTATGGACTCCATTTGAACATATTTCTGATTTAACTATAAAATTGGCTTGATTTTGCATGAGTCTTGCATAGAAATTAGAAAAAGACCAAAAAAAGTATTCCTCTAAAATCAAACAATGGAGCTTTGCTAAAAATTCACCTAAGGAGACAGATGCCTCCCTGAGTTCGACCTTGGAAGAGTTCGACCTTGGACTTCACCAAGTAAAAAAATTGCCACTCGAAATTGACTTAATTAAATTAAAAATGGTTTTTGATATTTCCTCTCGTTATCCGACTGCAACGAACATTAGTAATCAATTTAAACATTAATTTGCCTGAATTAACTAGGGTAGCGGGAGATGTTATCAATGGCTGAGGTGTTAAACATGGAGGTCATAGGCATTTTATACAAGCTAGTCTGTCCTGACAAGAAGACTTGGTCCCAACTCCTGGACCAAGTTCTATGGGCTTACCAGAATAAGACCACATTAGGCACCTCCTCGTTTTGAATGGTATATGGAAAGTCATGTCATTTTCGTGCAGAACTCGTGCTTAAATCATATTGGGAAATCAAAAAGATCAATTGGAACTGTCATCGAGGAAAGAAGAACAGAGATATGGATTTGAATGAACTATCTAAAATCCAAAATTATGCATATAAAAACATCACCATTTACAAGGACAAGGTGAAGAAATAGCACGACAAGAACATCCGAACAAAGACCTTCTTTCTCCTCCTTGTGCCTCTCCTCCTCTATTTCCCCAGGAGTGTGTGACTTAATAGACACTAGGGATATGTCACCGTGTTCTTTTGCTCGATCAGGAATGGTTACAATCTTTTCACTCCTAAGAGAAATATGATAAGTGTCATCATGCAAAAATATATGTATTCATGTAAGGAATGTTCAGAGACAAATACCTGATTTTGTTTGAGGCTATTTTGATTAGCCTGGACTTGAGCTGGAATCACAGTTTGAGGTGCAGTCACCTCATCTCTCCAGCAAGAGAGTTGATTGATGTTGACTCTCATATCATAAAGTTCATCCAACACTCGCTGGAGTTCATGAGTTATCGAAGAAGAGGAGGACCTATGGCTCCGCTTAGCATGAGGTTGTTGATACTGTCTGAATCGGCCCTGCTGGCCCTGGCATTGATACTGTTGCTGCTTCAGTTGCGGGTTCTGATAACCCATATGATACTATTGAAGCTACTGCTACTGAGGTTGGTAGATGGGTATTGATTGTTGTGGATGAGGGTTCGGAGTAGAGTTTGGATCTGACCAGTTGACAGGATCTAGGTTATAGCGGGACTCTGTTTATCTCCATGACTTGTGGAGGTTCCTTGTAAATAGTTTGAGTGGAGGTTTCATCGGTTTGATGGGAAAAGACTTGGTCTCCTCCCCAATGGCTCTGTTTCCCTACCCCTTGCCCTTAAATGTAGTGAATTTGGTGAATGGGGGCAAGGGTGAAGTCAGGGTAGGTATCTGCATCTTATACACCTTGTCAGCTAGTTCCTCCATTTACTTAGGTGATTTAGCCAATTTCTCCAATCATATGATCTATGGAGTTAGTCCACCTTCTTATGAATCTGTTTGACCATAGTTAGCTTATCAGCTATTATTCCCATGTCGGTGCTCTGATCGATCACCAGATTATTCATCATCTTCTTAGAGCTGGCTATGTAAGCCCAACTGGTGGTCTAGGCAAGGCAAGATTCTGCTAGTTTCTCGAACACCTTGTAGACGATTTCCTCGTGACGTCTCATATAGCTTCCTCTGTAGGATGCACTCACTAACCCTTGGGTTTCAGGGTTTAGTCCAGTGACAAGACTTTGGACCAACATCATTTTGCTTATCCTGTGTCCTGGGCATTTCTGGATTAGGTCTGTGAACCTTTCCCTGGTTTCATGGAATGACTTGGTGGGGTGTTGGGTAAGCTCATGAGCTTGATCCTCATCTGATTAATTCTACTTACTGGGTAGAATTTCTTTAAGAATAGTGTCTTGAAGGTGGCACATGTGGTGACCACTTCCCCTAGATTTTTCAGCCAGTAAGTCTCCTTATCAGTCAAGGTGAAGGGGAAAACTCTCATCCTTATGTTATCTTGACTAACCCTACGATGTCATAGGTTAACGTAGACTAGCTCTATGTCACGGAGGAGGATATATGGTTCTTCATGATTATTCCCTCTGAACTTAGGCAATAATGCAAGGAAATGCAGTTTGTTCTCAAATGCATCCTGGGGGGTACCGACCTCAAGTAATTATAACCTTCATCTAATTTTGGGAGGTATGTGTCTTCCATAGCAGCTTCACTGTGTTGCATTTCTGCCATCTGTGCTCTAAGGAGTTCAGTGTGTTACTCGACAACAGTATTCTAGCCAAAAGTGCACGAATAGGGTCATTGTCGTTGTCGTCCTTCTTTGGAGGCATCTTGACTTCTTCTTCACCTTCTATTCACATAAATATGAGTCTGTCTCATGCTTGGAAGGTTTAGGGGTTCTGCCAAAGATGAAAGTTTCTTTGGAAGCAAGGGAGTAGGAGACATGGTTAGTCGGGGGTTGACTAATCCCCATAGGCGTGGCGTGAACCATGGTTTGTAGAAAATGGTCATCCCCATACCATGTTGTTTCAAGAAGAGGGTCATATTAAAACTGAGGAGATGATTTACTTGAGGAGCTCAGGTATTTTTTCGCAAAGTCCGAACGAAAAACTCCAGAAGAATCCATCTTTGATGAAAGGAGCAATTTGGAGCACAAAGAAATATCCATGGAGCATACAAATGTACAGAAGACTCACACAAAATAAACACAATTCAAACTCGTCAATTCACCCACTCAACACTGGTGAAGGAGTGTTAGGGCTTGACTGCTTATTTTTTCAATTTTAATTTAATGAAAAAACAATTTTGAAAATTAAGCGGAGCTATTATGTGCTGAAATATTTCACAATACTATCCCCAGTTCATACAACTAGTTGCACCTACTTTCAACCAGTATGGGTGTAAGTACGGACCATTAGACGGCTACCCGTGTTACTTGAGGACATAGACTTTCATGGTGTCCTCTAAACCACCCACTCTCCTAAGGGAAGTTGAAACGTGAAATGGATACTCGAAACCCTAACTAATAAGCAGCTAGTTGTTTCTAAAAATAATCGTCTGAATGAAAATTTTCGATTTTTGGATCTATCCTATGTGTGTGATCTTGTCCTTACAAACAATGAATGGGTTTCTCTCCACAAGACACAAGGGTTAATTTTATATCAATTTTATTTACAGTCTCCTTGACTAACAAACCCTATTTTAGATTAAGGTTATCATTGAAGTTTTAGGTGAGCACAGAAATTCATGCCTAATGAGCAGTCCCAATTCCTTTAATTCCTAAGTTGTAAAGCTGAGTAGGGAGAATCGAAAAAGCCAATGCAATAGTGAATCAATGATGCATGCTTAAGAAGAAGACTTACAGTGATTCCTTGCTTTCTTCATGTGGGATGCAATACAAGGAATTATTAAAATTTACATTAAATGATATGCACATATGAAGTCCCCCTAAATAGATAGTTCTATTAGCAGGAAAGTATTGATTAAAAAATTTGTCTAAGTTGAATGAGCTATTAGTGTGTATAATTAGTGAAAATGTATCCTAATAATTGCAAGAACTATAATAATAAATAAGCAAGCGTATATGTGCCTAATTCCTATGCCACTCAAGTCAGGTCCCAACCACACAAAAGGGGTTGAAACAGACCCAACACACAATAGAGAAGTTAAGTCCGAATTTTTTCATGTTATCCAGGTTCAAAGAGAGAGGTAACCTACGAACAATGCAGAAAGTTAAATCTAAACTAACTCTCTCTCTCTCTCTCTCTTTCACAAAAATAAAAATTCAATCATCTTTGCAGATCCTTGAATAATATCCAAAAATTGCCCGAGCTATATGCAAAGAAAGAGGTTCCAGGCGATAGTGGCGGTAGGAGGAGGGGGTCAGGCGGTGGGAGGGGGTCGGGGGAGCTCGGATTGGAGGTGCGAAGGGGTTGGGTGGTGCTTGGGGCCGACCTGGGATGGAGGTAGCTCGGGTCGGCGGGCGAGGGGGTTGGGGGTGGGGTGGGGAGGCGACCTGGGATGGAGGGTCGGGGGATCTCGTCGGGAGAGGGTGGGCGGGGGTCAAGGGGGATCGGGGCCGAACCTTGGACGGAGGTGGGCAGAGGTTCGGCGGGTGGGGGGCGAGCTCGGGAGGGAGTGGTGGGAGGGGGTCGGGGGAGCTCAGGTCCAAGGTGCGTGCAGGGTGGGGGGAGTTTGGGGCTGGCCTGGGCTGGAGGGAGGCGGGGGTCGGACTCGGGGTTGAAGGGAGCCAGGGATGGAGGTGGGCAGCTCCTCCTCCATGCCTTCCGCATGCAACTTCCTCGCCTTCACCACGGCTCCGTTTTGCTGGAGGTAGGTGGGGTCGGACTCGGGACTGGAGGGACTGGGCTGGAGGTGAGCTCCGCTTCCGTATACGAACTCGTCGACCTGCAGTTCCTGCCTCGATAGTGTCAGCACAATGTTGGTTTACTTAATACTATTTATGAGATGGCATGATTTATAAATAAAAATGAGCATTAAGGGTAATTTCGTCTTTTTCTCATGGAAACCGTCAACGATAATGGTCAAGCCAAACGGAACATAACACAGCGTTATGTCATGTAAGAGTTAAGAATTATTAAGGGTTACTCATGTAATTATGAATTATCGAGGGTTCATGTGGTAATTACGAAACTACTCAGGGTTATTGGTGTAAATATACCTTATATATTTTGATTATTTCAAAAAATATTTTAAAACTAAAAATAAAAAGTAATAATTTTTTTTTTAAAAAATGGTCGCCACGTGGCATCATCTAGGTTCCGATCTCGACCGATCAGACGACCCTCCACTTCGTCGACCGAACCACCTTTCCCAACTTCAACCCCTCCGACGAATATAAACCACTATCACTGACCAGATTCACCCTCGTCAAATATTGCCAAACATCCAATAGAATCCTCTTCGATCCTTTCCCAATCCGATCTTTGACCAAAATCAAATACCCCAAATCGCTCCTCCTGCCATCTCCAGTCCCCCACCACCTCTAATATTTAACTCTGTCGTCCCATTTATTCTTTCGTATCTGCCGACAGAATCCAAAAGCAAATGAGGATCGGTGGTGACAAACCAACCCTCCTCCTTCCTCAGTGAGGTCTGGTGGGTTCACCCACCATTACAACACCGCCATATCCTCCGCCTGAAGCTACCCTGCTCCGGACATCGAACCATCGAGTCTTGTCCTTCAGTGCTCCACCTTTGTCCACAGCCCACCTTCGGTCATCGAGCCAATGACCGTGGTTCATCGTCACCATGAGTCTGGAGATACGATGACCTCAACCACCTTCGCTCCTCCACCGATCTCCCTCGACGTCTGACAGTGCTCATCGCTTCAGCCGCTCGTCAACACCTCAAGGCTCGAGCTTCTAGGGCACCAACTCTGGCACCCCTTTAGGTGCACAACTCTGATATTCCTCCAAGCATGCAGGGCTCTACCTACAGCATAGAGGAGTCCCCTTCGACCTCAAGCCAATGGCGAGCCCCCTCTGCTTCGCATCTTCCCACATGATGTCAGGGCTCGGAGCCCAAAGTCGAACACATGACTCCCACGTGTGGTGGGGATACTTTTGCATATCATGCCCTCCCAGATCCACCTTCTTCTAGAAGAACCCCCCAACGCACGTGACATGATACGCACGTGGGGGTGGAGATTTTGCAGAAAACTCCCTCGGAATTCGCCAATTCCACCGCAACCCCCGCCACTCTAGGGTTACGTGAGGCGCATGTGTTCCTTGGGAATTTTGCACAAAAGACTCTTCAAGTCTAGGTAATTCTAGTCGTACCCCTGTACTATATTTTTATTTTATTTTAATTATTATAATATGTTTATCTTTCATTTTAAATCTGAATTTGACATTATTTTATTTATTACAAATTGGCATTATGTTCTTCAATTAATTCTTTGCATTACGCAATGCTTTTTAAATTTTATGATTTGTGGTTAATTATTAATAATTATTTTTGTGGAATATTGCATTGCTCAATTTGTGCTCAAAAATTCAAATTAAATTAACCATCATTCAAAAAATTGTTGAAAATTCAAATAGTAGAATCAATTATTATCTACATTGTTCTCCAAAAAGAATTGCATTGTAAGCATGATTTGCTCTGTAAAATTTAATGTGTGACTTTCAATAGTTAATTTTTAATAGGTATTAAACTCAACATTTTCAAGGTTTATGATTGTTCAAGGATAGTTCATTTATTCGTCTATCTTGAACAATTTTATTCCTTAAAAATACATAGGTTTAATATTTATTATAATTAATTATTGTGATTTTCATTAATTGCATTAATTAGTTCAATAAATAATCATATTACATCAGAAAATTCAAAAAAAAATATAGTGCATCAATTTCATCATATTTCACAACTCGATCAAGTTTTGTAGTTTTTGGACATCATTTGATTAATTAATTTTCTTGTCCTTGATGTTAACTTGCATTTCATTTGCATTCTTAAACTGCATTAAAAATACAAAAAATACGTATCGAAAACCATGCACCAACTTCGCTAAACAATAACATAGGTTATTCCTTTGCCTCCTTGAGTTTGAGCCCGTGACTTGCCAAGGTTGAATAAACATAAAAATTCTTTGATTAATTTTATTAATTAATTAAATTGTTATTTCCTTGATTGATCCATATTACCCGACTACAACACAAACGACACATATACATTTGCACGTAATTAATTCTTAATTTTTGCGAATTATCAGAGGGTAATTCTGGATTTGTCAGATGGTGTCGTTGCAGGGGAGGAAAATGGCTTAGGTTTTTTGTCTAGAAAATTTAGAGTTAGGTTTTCCATATATTCATATAGTCTAACCCCCGAGCCTCATCCCTACATGTTCCATTTTTTATTTTTATGCATTTATTTTATTTTTCTCAGCATTTATTTTATTTTTCTCAGCATTTATTTTCTTATTTTTATTTTTATATTATTATTATTTGATTATATTGTGTCACTCTTATATACTCTCTCTCTCTCTCTCGCTCTTATTTTTCATACGAGGTACCCGACGCACATTAAGTGGTTTTCCCGAAACTGACGCATCTTCACCGATCGCACGAAAACCACATAAAATTAAGATTGAGTCGAGTCATGAGAGAGTGTAGACTAGGATTTATTTTCAATATTATTTAGTTAATTGTAATAATTGCTTATTCATAGCGATTTTTGTTTGATTTCTCACATGTGTCAATAAGACTCGAACTTTTTCTGTGGTGTGTCATGGCTTGTTTCACTCTCTGGTATGGGTGGTGCCCGACTTGAGTAGCCCATAGATTAGAACTATACTTTGGATATTAGATCTACTAAGATTATTTTTGTACTCGTAGAATTTAGGACCACACTACACTTTAATTGAGATGCACCTTAAATCATTCAATTTAGTCAAATATTCAAATCATTTTTTTCCCAGCTAATAGAACTTTCTGCTAGGTACGGTTTTGTCGGCTTGCATCTCATTTAGAATAAAATTTTCAATTCTTAAAATGCATCCCACATGGAGATTGTGAGGAATCACTATAAGTCTTCTAACTGAGCATACATCATTGTTTTCCACGTGCATCAGTTTTTCTCGACTTTTTCCCTCCTATTTTATCACTTAAGATTGAAAAGAAATCAGGAATGGGTGGTAGATGTGTATTTTTGGTCACTAATTTCTCAGTGATGGCCTAAGTTAAAATTGGGACTGCTAAACAAGGCCAACTTTAATTACCCATAAATTCAAGAATATTTGCGAGAGAATAACCCCATCCTTGGATTCATTTATCTTTTTGCAAGAGTGAGACACACACTAGGAAAGAGCCAAGCTCCGAAATATTCATTCAGACTACTGATTCTAAAAAAACTAGCTACTTCTCAGTGAGGGAACTACGGTCTCCCCTAGCATAATGGGTGGTTAAAGGACAATGCGATTGACACTGTCCATAGGTAACATGGGTAGTCATTTTACAACCCATACTTACACCCATACTGGTTGAAAGTGGATGCAACTATCCATACGAATTTGGGCCAGTCTTTAGAAAATTTTCCTGCACCTAACTGCTCACTAATTCTTCTCCAAGATTGAAATTATCACCAACTAAAATTTAAAAGAGAATTGGTTGGACTCTTGCGACCTCAACTAAGTGAGTTAGTGAATGTGGGGTTTGTATTGCGTTTGCATTGGTGTGTATGAAATGACTTGGCATATAAAAAACCACACACTTGTGTTATCTCTCTCCCTTCTTGATTTACAAAAAATAGGGTTTCTTCTAGTGAATAGCATGTTCACTTGCACATTTTAAACGAAGATCCATTATGTCAGCTCATCCATCTTCTTTGAAAATGATTGGACATTGGTCCGAGTATCCACCAGATTATTTCTTTTCGATCAAACCCCGATCATCTAAACCATTTTTCTCCAGACACCCACCAACATTCGTGGGAAACTCTCACCCACGGATGAATCCAGTCCACTCTATGAATTTCAATCCTTTATATTCTAATCATGAAGATAATCGTCCGAACAAATTCTCCACTCATATTACCCACCTCCCCGACCTTTTTTTACACATGCTCAACTTCCATCCTAGGATGAGCCATCTTATTTTTTATCTCTCGTTGAAATTCACGGACCATTTGATGTTCAATCTACTATTCAGACAAATGATCGGTCGAGACACCAATTCCAACCGAATTTATTTTCTTCTCATGTAGGAACAGGTCAATCATTTACAGAAACACATTCGGACTAGACCTTAGGGAAGAATATGATGACCCAAATAAACTAAGTGGATTAGCTTGCACCTGATAATCTTCCATATTGGAATACTCGTGACAATCCCGCATACCACCAATTCAGATAGGACACTCATACAGAGGACTGGACTAATGATATTGACACACATGAACCTTGTATGATGACTTCACAATATGAGGGACCAATCATCAATCACGGAAATGTGCTCTACTCAACCCAATGGTACATGCCTGAGTCACAATATGTTGAGTATGAGACCTATAGATTCCTGCCAACTTAGTAGACTCCTTTCATGATTTTTTAGGAAAAAAATTCAGAGGATAACAAGTCAAAACATATAGTGAATATTTCGAAAGGATCTTCTCCTAGCTCATGGATGAAAATGGAATATGAAATGATTGGATCTCATGTTGAAAATCCAAAGAATACTCAGAAACCCATAAACTCTATACACCCTAAGGACAAGTCTGACAGCAACACCTCTGCATATTACTCCATTACGGATGAGTCTGACAACAACACATGTACACCACAACAAAAAGACCAAAAATATAAAAAATCAAAAAAACCCAAAAAAAATTGAAAAACCTGAAAATAAAAAAAATGAAAGTGTAGAGGATTTGAAGAATTTGGATCTTGCTTTGAGGGAAGCACTGGGCAAAATATTGATTTTTGAACTTCCCCTAATAGAGATCATTGAACACTTCCCCAACCTTAAAAGTTTTGTAATGAGTAAGTTGATAACTAAAAAGTCGAGAAGAAAGAGTACAAGGACTGAAAGACACATATTGTTAATAGCCACCTCCTTAGTGATAAGAAGAAAGACTAAGAGTCGCAGATTGAAGAGCTTGCCTAGGTTTGACTGTGAAATCAAAGACATCACATTCACTCATGCTCGAATAGATGACAACTCACCAATCAATATCCTCTTGACCTCTGTGTTTGAAAAGCTCAAACTTAAACCAATAAGGAAATCAAGAGAGATCCTTCATCTGGTTGATCAATCTATAAAATGGTCAAAAGAAATTATTTCAGTCATCATTACATACCAAGGTGCTCTGCTCAAGGTGGATTTCAAGATCATTGATATTGAGCATTAAGGAGAATTCACCCAATCTCCAATCATGCTCGAAAAACCATTCTTTTCTTTGGCTAAAGCAATTATAGATTGCGAGACTCAGGAAATCAATTTTACTACATTGGGAGCACCTTGATCTCACCCAGTCTTTAATGAAACACGGTACTCAGAAATCCAAAAAACTGTCAACATCCATAATCATCAAGCGGTAGAAGAGCCCCACCCCACTACTATACCTGAGATATAGCTGTTGAGCCAATCATTGGATCAGAGACTCACCCATACTCCTATTTTTCACTATGTGCACCTCCACCACTACCGTCATAAATCCTTCAGAGGAGCACCTGATACAAGAATTTTAGCAACTAAATGACTATTCATTTTATTTCAATGATAACACACAATCAAGGGCTAACCCTAAGTCGGATGGGATCTTATCTGAACATCTTGACCCGTTTTATGATCTGACACAAAAACTCACCAATGCCAAGCCAACTGAGAACAAATATGCGAGACGTTCACTGATCAGGGAGGAATATTACAACGATTATTCATTTAATGACGACTTGATTGTCATCACCTCACCTTCATTACCTTTACAGATGACAAGGACTAAATTGATCATTCCCGTTAGACTGATTATTCCTTCATCTAGTTGTCTATCTGGTGAGAAGAAGAAGAGCTCTGATTCCTTGAGGTTTCCTCCGAACACTTCATGCAGTATCAATCTAATCCACTTCTAGTTGCTTTGTGTTCTAAAAAACGTCTAAGGAAGTTGCCTTTGACATACTGGAAAAGGAATCTTTTGATGATTCCTCATCAGGTTCGGATAATGTGATCTTTAAGAGTGAGTTCAGTTCGGAAGCTCTGAAGCCCTATCTTAGCAAGCAGCAAAATATCTATCCTCGTTAGATGACTCCTGCTCCTCACTACTCTTCCTCCAAAGCCGACTCTCCTGGTCTCATTAGATATACTAGAATGATATCTTATGACCAGATTGAGACTGGTGCTTCATAGTATTCATCATCGAGGATGAATCACTGACCAAAAGACTGAACACATTCTAAGAAAACAACTTAAGAATAATAATACTTGGAGTGCCTCCACCTTTCAGTATAATTCTTCTAAGGATAACTCTGACGATGGTTGGGAATCATCTTCTCATCTTCTTCTTCCAATCAACACATCCTACAATACTATTCATTCGAGGATAACATGAACAATGACTGAGACTCATTTGCTTCATCTTCTTTCAATCATTATGGCCTCCCACCATAGGCTAACAAAAGGATCTGTCGAAAACCTTCTTAGTCATTAGCACCCTTCCCTCCCAACCCAATATGTTCCCTTATACATCCTCTTCCTCTACTTAGGCCAAGGCCTAAGTATAGGGGGGACCGATGCCATATGTATATCCCACTCTCCTCATCCACTCCTTGTCTCGACCACCCCATTTTCACCCTTCTTCCATACTTAGGCTGACCAGAGCCTAAGTATAAGGGGACCTGATGTCTTTTATATATACTCTCCTCATTCATTTCTTATCCGCTTCATTTTCATCTTTCTTCTATACATAGACTGTCCACAACATAAGTATAAGGGGGTGGGACGACTTCTATTTTTCTTTTTTTCCTTTTCACTCTCTTACTCTTATCCCGAGCTATACCTTCTTTACGCTTAACACTCCCTAAGTAAAGGGAGATGTGTATATATTATGTATATATTTTACCCATAGCTCGTACTTTCATGTAAGTCAATATTTTATTTATGGGTTAGGTAACTAGCATAAAAATAATAAAAAATTGCAACTAACATTGCTTGTGTCCTATTGTGTATGCAACCAAAGTTTTGAAAATTGGATACTTATTCATTTTTGAAAAAAAACAAAAAAATAGAAACAAATCTTGTAGTAAAAATCTCAAAAAAAAATCTACATTTCATACATTTGCACTTCATCTAGCAATACATGCATCTGCATTGGTGAAAAGCCCTTGGGTTCTAAACTGAGTTATGAGCAGAAACCAAGAGTGGTATTGAATTGACCTTAATCCACCTAATTTTCAGAGGAACTTCACCCAAAAAGAGTATTTTAGAAGTTTCAGGTCTTTAACTTAATTCTTCGGGTTCCACATGACAATGGGCATAATTTGGCTTCTAGTGTTCTAACTTGATCGCCTTATTCTGGGTACAACTTATGAATAGGGAATTAATCTATACTCTCGTACTATACACTTATCTCAACTCAGATGGGGTGTTGTAAGATAGTGTAAGTCTCTTTTTTGATAGCATGGAAATCTAAAGATTGGAGTACGAGTTCGAATAAAGCTTCGGGTAAGGGATGGACGACTGGGCACAATTTTTTCTAAGACCACAAAATATGTACGGAAATAAAGATTCTATATCCGTAGGAGCACAATAAGATTATTGCAGATTAACTAAAAATCCCAATAAAAAGAAGCCAACTATCAAATAAATATTTGATCAAAAAGGTCCAAACTTCAAAACAACCTTTATTCTTGGTGGAGACTTGGCTAAACTAGTTAGCTTCATAAGGAAAGGTTGTTTCACTCTTCACCCTCCAGTTCTTTTTCCCTTCTTTTAAAAATTTCTCCTCCTTTTCGATTGCGAACGCGTTACGACTGAACTTAGAAGGAAATACCTGACTCCCCGAGGATGAGTTATTGGAGGAGAGGTTTATATGGTAGTTCAGAATTATTGATGGAAAGAGCTAAAACCTTTCACACACATGAGACGGTTGTTTAATATTTATGGGGTATGCTTTGGGAAGAGCATTGATCTAAGATGATTTCTGAGCTAAAACTGTTACAATGATATGTAGAACTTAGAGGTTGTTGATTTTAAAACCCTAATTCTCACAGGAGTTCTGCCAAACTAATAATCCATAGGTTGGGTCTGGCTCCATTTTCATCTTTCTCTCAAGGTCTTGTTATGGAATCCAATCTCATTTCACCTTATTTCATTTCTTTAGTTGCTCGGGGACGAGCATGGTTTAAGTATAAGGGGGTTGATGAATATGTGATTCATTACTCTAAAAGAGATCAATTAAACTCAGTTCCCCAAAATTTATCTTACTTATCAATTTTCTTACATAATTAGCATTCATGCAAATGTAAATAATAATTACATTTTATCATGCATAACTGCATAAAATAAGAAGGAAAAAATATCTTCTCAATTGACATGTAAAATAAGCTAACTTCCCTGATTTTTTACTAATTCATTCAAACTCCAAATTAACTGAAACCACCTCCATTATGTACATATTACTAACAACAATAAAAAATACAAAAAAATCACTACTAGAAACAAGCGGCCCATAAAGCCAAACCGTAATTTCAGGATAATCAGACTAAAACACTAATATCTTCTTCATACAGTGTATGATTTGATCCTACTCTTTTTTATTGTACATTTAATTACCTTCAAAAAGGACCAAGTTCAAGTAAATTGGAGCTCATACGTGAATGTTGGATTTTAGGCCTCTTTTGTACATTTTGTATTTTACTCTATTTCGACCTATTATTTTATGCATATAATTTTTATTTTATTTATTTTCTTTGACAAAGTTTTAATCAAAACACATAAAAATCCAAATTGAAGATGAGCTTGAAGTCAGAGAAACTGAGCCTAAGGGCCTGTTTGGTTGCAGGGTTGGGCAGGGTTGGGTTGGACTGGGTTGGGCTTGGTGAATAGTAATCTGTGAGGAGGAAGTACCCTTGTGAATAGTAACCAGGGTTGGGCCAACCCTGCCCAACCCTGCAACCAAACAGGCCCTAAGTGTTCACTAATAGTCGGTACAAAAGTCATCTTTATGATACTTTATTTTATTTCGTTATTTTATTAATTATTAAAAATATAAAAAAATTAGAGTAATGTGCTTCACCCCGTCACGAGTCTGGAGCCGCAGCAACCCGAACTGCCTTCCCTCCTCTGCATCGATCTCCCTTGACTTCTGACTCCGCTCATCGGTTCAGCGCTCGTCAACACCTCGAGGCTCGAGCTTCTAGGGGCCCCAAATCCAGCACCCCTTCAGGCGCATAGCTCCGATGTTCCTCCAGGCGTGTAGGGCTCTGCCTCCAGCACAGAGGAGTCCCCTTCAACCTCAAACAAACGACGGGCCTCCTCCACCTCGCATACGCCCACAGGCCGCCGAGGCTCGAAGCGCGAAGTCGAGCACGTTACTCCCACGTTCAGTGGGCGTACTTTTTCAGATCATGCCCTCCCATTTCTGCCTTCTTCCAAAAGAAACCCCAGTGCATGTGAATCTGTGATACACACAAAAGGGCGGAGATTTTGCATAAAGCTCCCTGGGGATTTGCCAATTCCACCAACAAAAGGGCGGAGATTTTGCATAAAGCTCCCTGGGGATTTGCCAATTCCACCACAACCCCCACCACTCCTGGGTCACGTGAGGCGACGTGACCCTTGAGAATTTTGCACAAAATACACTCCGGATCTAGGTAATTCCAGCCATACCCTTGTACTGCAGTTTTATTTTAATTTATTTTTTGTAATTTGCATTGGAACCCCTGTGTTTTTTTATTTATTTTGAACCTCAATTTGACATTATTTTATTCAATAAAAATTGGCATTATGTTATTCAATTAATTCTTTACTTGGAATGCTCTTTTTATTTTTATGATCTATGGTTAATGATTGATATTTGGTTTTGTGGAATATTGCATATTTTGTCCAATTTGTGCTAAAAAATTTATTATAATTCATTATCATGATTTGCATTAACTACATTCATTAATTCATTAAATAATCATATTGCAGAAAACTCCAAAAAAATAAAGTGCATCAATTTCATCATATTTCACATCTTGATCAAGTTTTGTAATTTTTGGACATTGTTTGATTGGCATTAATTTTCTTGTCCCTGAAATTGACCCGCATTTCATTTGCATTCTTTTTGCATTAAAAATACCAAAAAAAATCTACCTCGAAAACCATGCATGAACTTGGATAAACATTAACCTAGGTTGTTCCTTTACCTCATTGAGTTCGACTCTAGGACTTGCGCATGCTAACTAAACATAAAACCGCTCTGATTAATTTGATTGATTAATTAAGTGGTTATTTTCTTGGTTGATCCATATTACTCGACTACAACACAAACGAAACATTTACATTCGTGCGTAATTAATTCTTAATTTTTATGAATTATCAGAGGGTAATTTTGGATTCGTCAGACACTATATGAGAGATATCATCATTTACAACTTTTTGTCCTGAAATTACAGTTTGAGTTTATTTCAAATTTGGGAAAAATGGGGCTGCCCCCTAGAGGAGCCAACACGGCTGCCCCCACCCCATTTTTCGCATTTTTTTTTACTTTTTTGAAAAAATACCACCATTTTCATCCCTATATCCCTTCTATATGTCATTCGAATTTCGTCAGAAACAGAGACTCCTACAGCCTCCATCCATACGTCATTTTTTTAACGGTCGCAGGATTTTTAAATCGACTCTGTCCGGATGAACGCCGTAGGAGTCTTGTTTCTGACGAAATTCGAATGGCATATAGGAGGGATATAGGGATAAACATACATGACGATATTTTTCAAAATAAAAAATAAAAAATGTTGCCCCAAAATGGGGCGGGGCAACCATGTTGGCTGCCCCTAAGGGGCAGCCCCATCATCCCCTTCAAATTTGTACAAGTTAGTATTTTTTAGAATTTTTCATTGATTAAGGTTGGTAATATGTACATAATGAAGTCAGATTCATATCAATTTCAATTAGCATGGATTAATTAAAAATAGGTGAAACCATACAAAGATGTATAGATGATCATGAATGCAAAAATGAATGTTAATTTATGCAAATTATTTTCATGTGTATGAAAGTTAATTTTATGATAATAACATATGAATGAATCTTATTTCTCATGATGAAGCTCTATTTTTATCTAATTACACTAATGAGTCACATATTCATCAAGCATCCTACAACTGCATAAGAGCATCCGGCCATGGATTTCTTTTCCTCAATAGTTTGAGGAGCCATCATTTTAGATATGTGAATACATGTCTTCAGGGAAGGAATCCTTTCTTGGAATTGTCCATAATAAATCTTTTCGAGATCTTTTTGATGTGTCCTTATTGTGATACTCCTAATACCCTCTTTTATCTACTTCTGAAGAGTTTCAGACCTGCGATATAAGAGACTTCTTCGAGATCTTTTACCTCAAAGGTATTGGACATCCAAATTTTATCCCATAGATGGATTTCTTTAGCTTGCACACTTGTCCTTCCTCAGTTATGAAGCCCAGGGGTTGCTTCATATAGATATCCTCTTCGAGCTATTCAATGAGAAAGCGATCTTGAAATTCATCTACCAGATTTCATAGTCCATATATGCAACTATAACAAGCAATTCCCTAATCGACTTAAGCATGGCCACATAAAAGAATGTCACATTGTAATCGATGCCTTCTCTCTATGTATAACCCTTGGCTATGAGTCGTACTTTGAAGGTCTTTACCTTCCCACCGAGTCCCCTCTTTATCTTGAAAATCCATTTAGCATTCAATGGATTTGACCCCTTCAAATGGATATTTGAGGATCCATACACCATTCTTATACATGGAATCTATCTCTATTTTCATTGCTAGCATCCAAATATTCATGCTACAATCACCTAAAGCTTCATCGATGAAGTTGGATAATCATGAGACTCTTCTGATACATGGAATCAGTACCTTTTAGGTTGTCTTGCAACCTTAGAACTCTTTTAAAGAGGTACAACCATGCCGTTTTTAGTTATCTCTTCAGTTTCTAGATTAGGAACTCCATTGGTCTCACTTGATTAGATTAGTTCCATAATTTCATTATTACCTTGACTTCTAAGGAATTCATCTTCCAGAAATTTGACTTCTCTAAAATATCTTTTGAGTCTCAGGATCATAAAGTTGGTATCCAATATTGTTCTTTATGTATCCAACGAAGTATCACTCTTTAGTGTGAGATTCCATATTGCTTGCATCCATATTTTTTACTTGTACCAAACAACCCCAAATCTGCAATTGTCTTACTCTCAGCTTGGTACCATACCAAAGTTCATGAGGTATTTTAGGTACAGATTTAGATGGAATCTTGTTTAGGACATAAGAAACAATCACTACTACATGCCCCCAGATACTTAGAGATAAGTTTGCTTTACTCATCGTTGGTCTCACCATGTTTAACATGGTTCTGTTGCATATCTATGCAACTCTGTTGAGTTGAGGAGTACCTGAAGGAGTGAGATTGGAAATAATTCCTCTCTCCTTGAGGTATTCTTTGAGTTCGTCTGAGAGGTATTCTCTACCTCTGTCAGATCGAATTCACTTTATCTTCTTGTAGATTTCGTTCTCAATGAAAACCATGAACTCCTTGATCTTTTCAAAGTTTTCATGTTTGTTACATAATAAGAATACAAAACCATACAACTAATGATCATCAATAAAGGTCATGTAATATTGATGTCCATTTTGCATCGTAGTACGAAAGGGACCGCATACGCTAATATGTATTAGCTCTAGTATACCTTTTCATCATTCACCTTTCTTAAAGAAGGATACCCTCGACATTTTCCCATGAATAAAATGCTCGCAAGTTGGTAAATCAAGGACTTCTAGGAAACCTAGAGGTTCTTCCATTACCAGCCTATTGATTATATCAACAGAGACATGTCCAAGTCTTTGATGTCTGACCATAGTTAAATAATCTCTATCCTATCTTATTCATTTAGGGGTTTCATTATTCACATTGGTATTAACATTCACGACACATTCATATATGTTCAATTCATAGAGTCCACATACGGTTAGAGTCATCTGCTATAAAATTACCATAATGATTTATGATAAGTTTATTATAGAAAAGGAAAGTGTATCCATGTCTAACCAACTTAGATACAGGTAGTAAGCTCCTTCTAACATCTAGTACATAGAGACAATCTCTAATATCTAGGACTCTCCCACTAGATAATGATAGTCTACAGGTTCCAATGGGGATCACTGCAATAGTTGTATTGGATCGTATTTGGGTGACTATCTCCCATTCATCAAGATTTTTGGGGTCTTGGAACATATACAACTGATTGCATATATGACCAGAAGCACCAGAATCAACAATCCAGCTTCCTTCTCATCCTATGAGTAAGTTAGTTTCAATGATTTATGTATATTTCTTATTATCTAGAGTTATACCTTGGTCCTTCTCTAAGGACTTAAGGTATTCTTGATGGTCACTCTTCTAGAATGTTGGATTATAGAGGTGATGGTATACATCCATCTCCATGGATGTTAGATGTATCGAATTATTAGAAGATTGATTAACAGTTTGACCTTTCTTCTCTTGGATCAGATCCTTTCGAGATCCATGCTTCTTATCACGTTTCCCTTTCACCTATGCAACCATTGCATCACTAAAGAGATATTCTTTCTTTATAATGTCCTTAGTAGACCTTAATATACAAAAAATATGGTTTGCATCTCCATACATCTCCTTCAGATTCAGGAGGATGTCATGAGGGAATTCAATGTCTATAAGTTGCTTCCAAAGCACGTTAGATAATGATCCAAGAATGTTGCAACGAATGATTGAATGATCTTTATCCCACTTCTTATTGAACTCACGATCATACTTGTTGGAGGGTTTTCATACTTCACATACGAGAGCACATACGCTTTGTATTCTGTCTCAAGTACGAGTTCCAAATTATGGATCCAATTTGAATAATTTGGACCGGTCAACTGATTAACCTTGAGCAGATTGTTAAGTGGGGAGAGCGACTTCATTTGAAATTAAAGAAGAATGTAATGCATTTTAATATCTTGATTAAGGAAATTAAATAATTTAATATTTTAAATCAAAATTTCTCATATTTTTTTGTACTTTGAAAAGCTTTCCCTTATAAGCTTTCAAAGCATGAGACACCCAAAGGCCTCACTACGGGATCTGAGTCTCCTTTCAATTTTCATTGCACCCCACTAATATGATAAAATGCAACTAAGATGAAAGAAGAGGAATCCTTTCCATCTTAGAGTCTAACTTGTATTCTAGGTTCGATCTTTAGCACCCACACCGCCGACATATATGGGATTAACATCTTATAAATTAAATCAATAGTCAATGAGCGAAATATAATTAACACAATGCACAATCCAATGCCGCCTCAATAATATGGGGAACAACATTGAGGTCATTACATATATAGCCCATCTCTTTTGAGAAATGAAGAATCTGTCCACGTGAATTTATATTTTGGTGTTATGACTACACATGAGTCTCTCCAAAAGTACAACCCATGGTAACAGAGTTCTCAATAATGATGGAAGACCATGGATGTCATCATATTACTTACGCCATATTTTGTTTAGATTAATGGTTAATCATTTCAAATCATATTCTCATGATTAATGTAAAAATGGATATAGCTAGATGCTTATTATATTCATTAAAATCCAATTAAAAACAATGATAATCAAGCAATCCCAGCTACGATTTGACCCTTTTATGCACTTGATGTTACCATATAGTATTAAACCCTTACTAAATGCAATTAAATGTTCCAATTTTAGTTGTTAAAGTACGTTATGACTCTCTGTGCTACCTTTCCTTGAAATGGATCCAGCCAGGTCGGACAGATAATGCCAACAGGGAGTCCTTCCTATGCAAGTGCGGTGTAGGGTGCCAACTAAGTAACCCATTAGCATATATACGACATAGACCCCATTACTGATTCAATTAGAGACAATACAACTGGTACATATTGTACTAAGGATATTTTATCAATCTTTCGACCGTGTATGATACTATCTCAGAAATATTAGGAATTTAAAACTTTTTGAACTCTCAAAATGTCCAGAGCAACAATATAGACATTTATTGAATTTAAACTCTTTTTTATGTCAAAAGATCTAGTGCAACAAACTAAAATTTTCTTTGAATCAAAATAAATTTAGTTTGGAAAGATGTCTTGTGCAACAATCTAGACAATTCGAGAAACCAATCAAATCAATTTCACAATATATAATTGCATTGTAAACACTCAAGTGAATAATTAATAAAAAAAAGAAATAAAAAAGATAATATAATTTGTTTCATATTTTGAAAATAAACAAACAGTGGTTTCATATTCAACTTTGCAAGCTACGACCATGTACTTCAAAGTCGGATACATTACACAACTTGGATTTAATATTCGTTGCAATCATTGATATTTCTAAAATATTAGGTTCAACTCCTTATGTCAACATATAGTATATATTTCATGAATTTTATGTCCTACGAATACAAGCAACAAGTACACAAATTAACCAAGTCTTTTTCCAATTCTGCTTATGAATAAATCTAATTTCTCGAGATCGCATGGTAGGAATCGTACGAAATTTTTGTACTATTTGGGGACTTTATTTATTTCTTATTAATCAGTGTTTTTAACATGTTATATACTCATCTATAAATTCATAATTTTGTGCTGTGATCTTTGAACAAAATCAAAGTCTCTGATTCCTTCTAACATTTAAATCCTCTACCGAATGTCACCAAATTTTGATGTATTATTTTGAGCATGAGTACACACCTTATAGACCTCATTTATATACAAAAAAACAAGTTCAAAATAGGTTATAATATCATCAACTATGAAAGTCACTGAATCATTATAATTGTTAAAACTATCGTAATACAATCTACTCGAAATGTGGCAATCTAGTTGGTTCTTTATCAGACTCGGATTCAATTGAAATCCTCTAAAACTAGTTATGATACCAATTGAAGGAAGTAATTTAATATTCAAGAACTTTGCATCATGTAAACACAGAAAATAATAAACTATTTTCTTAAAACATTGTATATTCATCGTATGAATAAGAAATTTCAGCACAATATTTGCTCTTTTCAGAAACCAGTAATTTAAGAAATAATTTTCCTAACATGGTTTCTAATATTCTAGTGAATATTGAGATGAAATCAAGATTATTTCTTGAAGTGTGAGTCTCTAAAGCAATATACCTCCTGAATCAAGTCCGATTTGCATTTGTCTCTCTCGTGGGCACGATAATGAGTTGTGTAGCTTCTCACAAACTTCGATGTCTTCATCTTTTTGATGTCATTCAATCAAGGATGAGATGAAGAAGATCTAAAACTTTTGATTTCATCTCATGAAACCGAGTCTTCTTACACATGTCCTCTTACACATAAGCGAAGCACGATGAAGAAGATGATCTTCTCTTTCGCAGGGCCACACCTATGAAGAGGAGATGGAGGCTTGAAGGTGGGCATGCAAGGTTGTAGAGAGAGATAGATAGGGGATGCCATGTATTAGAGAGTCTTTTACTCTCTAAACTTCTTTTTCAATAGTAAAGGCAACTTAGAATTATTAGGAGGAACAAGCATCCAATGAAAGAGAGGCATTGCCTTCTCTTTTGTAGCCGTGAGGGGATGTCTATGAGGAGTACTCTCCTCATGGTAGAAGTCCTCCATGGTGTCCCTTGGATCATACATCAAGGTTTATGATTTAGTCCTTATTTAACAAGGATTGGGACTATAACTATCTCCTTTTAATCACCAAATAATAATTAAGCAACAAATCAAGAGCCTAATCCAATGAGGACTCTCATATAGAGATCCATCTCTCTCTCTCAACACATGCCCCCACATTCCAAATATAGATTGAAATTGTTGATTTATTTAATAATTTGATAATTCTTATAAAAATTTTTAATTTTATGAGATTAATCATCATAGCTTATGAATCATATTCATAAATCTAAAATATTGTAAATCCAATTTACACATTATTCTAATGTCAATCACATTCACATATGTTCCATGAAATAATTTTGTGAATCATATTCATATAAATATTAATTATATGAATCATATTCATAAACATTAATTCATATGGATCATTATTCATATTAATTAGTGGATTATATTTGTGAATAATATTCGTAAATATTAATTCATATGAATAATTAATTATAATAATTAGTGGATTATATTTGTGAATCATATTCATAAAAGTATCCTCATGATTATGACAACAACAATTATTGTCTCAATATTGACATCAAATAATATGAGTTCTCATCCAATTATAACTCATGAGATACAATGCAAATACTTGAAGATAATATCGGGAAGATCATACTAACCATGTATATTGACTTGAAATCTAGATATCAATCCAATTTCAGGTTTTATACAATTTTAGCTTGAAATTTATTAACTCTTATCAATTAAGCTATAGTGGAACACTTCATACTCTATGTGAGCTCAATACAAGCCATTCTATGTGAGCTCAAGAAAGTATCAATAAGCTAAGCTCATCTTCCTTGACCATTTCTTATCATTTGGAGCTTAGAAATGAGCTCAAGGAAATTGTATATTCCCATTTTCATGACCATTTCTGTTTCCGACATTTGGTCATTGGAATTGGAATTGGAAATTAGATTCAAATGAATTTTGATTTGATCCAATAAAAAGTCATGTAGATAAATGGAGATACTAAAATCCATCATGTTTCATCACTCCCTTAGAATGGTAGTGTCTTGATAGATGATCTATTATGATAGGTTTAACCAAGAGTATTCCCAATACTCATTCATCGTTCACATTGGATGGCTTTGATAAATCCAATGTTCAAACCCCACTGTGATTGTCTTCTTCAGAATAAATGCATATATTCCCCATTTGATATTTGGGAGACAATATTAATCATATACTTTCCAAAAGCATGTATTCATATCTTGATTTTCATGTCTTATTTCATAAACAAGATGACCATGCATGGAATTCATTATGAACCCAAATAACATCATGAGCAAGCTTTGTCCATTGGTTTATCAACTATGAACTTGTAAGATTCCTTTCAGAGATCATACATCTCATTTGTCTTCATATGCACACCAACGACATATGGATCTTAGTGAGGTCAACAACCTATTGGTCTGTCAATGTGCATACTAGGCGTATAGATGCATATCTATCTCAGGTCAAAGGATGTGTGCCTGATCGTGACAATTACAATTCAGGTCTTAGTTTATCTCGACTTCATCAAGTCAACTATTTCACTTGCTTATTCCAATACTTCCGAATGTTCATTCCTCTGCAGAGGACCTACATCTAGAAGTCGATTGGACATCAATCTTTAGATAAAATTGCCATCTCTTTCTCAAACTGAAGATATTTATTGAATATCACATGTTTGAAGTTAGTCGTGTCCTCCCAGCTACGTGGTATTCAATATGGTCATGGTACATAACCCTAATTGTACAAAGGGACATTAATAGTAAAGTGCATTCACATTCATTCATTCATTTCATTTCAGGGAACATGATAAACAATAACTTTTATTGCATTAATGGATCGCCAAGGGCTTCCAAGTCCAACGGTTTCAACCGTCCACTATGACTGCATGTGAGGAAGATGGTGATGGTGTAGGTTAGGGTGTGAATGACGATTGAATGATCATCATGAGGGTATTGGTTTCGTGAGAGAAGGACCTGTAGGTGGTCTGAGAGAATTTAGGGATTCTAGCCCAGTAAAGAGTCGCAACCCATGGGGTTGCAACAACCAGAGGTTGAAGATGGGCATCGACGGTCAGATCAAAAATCCAACATAGTACATTTGGGAATGGATGGAACGGTTGGAGTCGCCTGATCAAATGATCAAGTGGTTCTAGATGAGGAGTGTTTGAATAAGGGATCTGTCTGATCAAGAGATCAGACGGCCCAAGAGGTGCGCGGTGAGTAAAGAAGAGCCATTAGATGGTGGCGCTTGATTGGGCCACATGGCACAATCAAAAAAATAGGGAAATGACTTAAATCTTGTAAAATAAAAATAAAATAACAAATAGAGTTAAATGAAAAAGTATTCAACATGAAATTTGTGTATCTTTTCAAGATCTACAACTTTCATGTAGAACTCAAAGTCACCAAACATCATATATACATACTTATTATTTTTGTAAGTATTTTAATAAATAAAAAATACATATTTTATTTTTTGTTATTTTTTAGTATTTTTAAATAATGAATAATGTACAATATATTATATATAAACTTTTTTATGGCGTTTTTAGTAATAACAAAAATATAGAAACTAGTGGAAACACTGAACATATATACATTAATCAAACATTTTATTTATGTACAATAATTAATGTTAATTATTTACAAGGTGTTAAAAGTTAATTTGAACTAATTAATTGTTATGTTTGATTAATTTAAGATATATGGTTAGTAAAAATAATGATGATGAATGTGAGATTCATCAAGGAGATGAAATATCACCAAGTCAAATGGCCATGAGAATGCATGCACGAAGATGGCCTTGACATCCTCTATGGCGTAATGGCTTCGAAACATCAAAATAAGAACTCTGGCAACTTTCACAACCCTATGGTGAATGTTTCCAACTTAAGGGATTGAGATCAAACAAGAGGAAAGAGAGTATGCGACTAGGGTTGAGGGGACAGTTCACGCCTCTTTTATACATAAGAAGGAGCTCAAATTGGATCATGTTTGGATCTTAAATGACTCACGACCTATTGACATTAAAAAACTCGTAACTTTAACTAGAAATCTCAGAACATGACATTCTCAGGCTCAATCACATCTAAATTTCACCGGGTTGAAATTATAGGGGTTCAAAATCTTAACCTATATATTTATTATATAAACATAAAATGAAAAGTCTAGAAACAAAGTGGATTAAGTAATACCAAAAGGACAAGGAAAACAAGTGAGATTAATCTGGGATAATGGTCTTAACGAGGATGTGTATTTATGAAAATGAATGAACCATCCGTAAATGTTGATTTATACTTGTCCAGACTAGGCAGTTTACTACCTTGAGCTTCACCAATGGTGGGGAAATAAGGGAAAAAATGGGTGGGCCCTTTTTTCACTTGAGTTGTTACAACTCAATGGACGTATGGTTTTTATTGTGTACACAATGTCATTGGTGAGTTCTCAATTATAGTTTGAATTTAAAGCATGTGACTACTATTAATCCACATTAACTTACTTTATTTGAGTCATTATATATGTTCTTATATATCTTAGTTAACTTGGCTCAATTAGACTCGAATTTCCCAAATTGACTTTACTTTTAAAATAAGTAATGATATACCTTAATGTTTATCACTTAATTACCTATTTATTTATTTATTTATTTCAAGTCTTACATTTTATCCATCTTAATTATAATGTTCTACACTGAAGGTGTTGGAAATTGCATGTAATTCAATTGAGAATCCCAAATTTGATTTAAATATTATAGTGGTGGTATAACAAGCTGCATTAGATAAAGATCTGAGAGGAGAGGTTTCATAATGCGATGAAGATGTGTGCCTTTTAAGCCTCACTAGATGGGACCCATGAGTCCATCAAGTGAACCAACACTTACCATAGAATTTACGATATTAGGCATTGCATATGCCGTATAGGTAAAATGATGTGAATCCTTTTGTTCCATTGGATTACAATTAAAGGGACAAGGACATGAGACTTTGAGCGAAACATGACAGGAAAATTTGTCCCCATCACAATGGGAACTTAAATTACCCTCGAACGATAAGGAAACATTTATTTTTTGAAGTACCGTATGTCACCACCTCTTCAAGAAGTGGATTCTATGAGATTTATCTACACGGAAGTCACCTCTTGGATGCAGCTTTGGTTTTCAAAGCCGCCTTTCGAAGAAACAACTTCTATGGGATTTTTACCATTTTCTGAAGGTCAAAGGTCAATAGAATAATTAGAATCATTTCATTCAGATATATGTGGTCCCTTAAGTGTATATACGTACGGGAACAAAAATTATTTTATAACATTCATCGATGATTATCCCAAGCACTCCTATGTTTATCTCTTGGAAAGAAAGGCTGTGAAAGTTTTAAGAGATATAAAACATAAGTGGAGAAAAAGTTATGTAGATTGATTAAGGCAGTAAGGATTGACAAGGAAAATTTAATTAAACGGAGTCCATGATTACTACACTCAAATGGAAATTCGTAGGTAGACTACAATGCCAAATACTCTACAATAAAATGGAGCGGTTGAGATAAAGAATCAAACTCTTATGAATGCAGTGAAATGTATGGTATATCATTCTGGTATCTTTCTAGAAAATTTGGGGAGAACCTGTATTGATTGCTTATCATATAGAATAGAATCCATACTAAATCAGTAGACACTATGCCTTATGGAAGTCTGGACTGGTAGAAAATCAGAATTAAATCATCTCAGAAAATGGAGGTGTGTAGCACATATTATGGTGCCATATCAACATAGAGATAAGTTTGATTTTAAGACAATAAAATTCATATTTATAGGTTACTCTGAGAAAGCCAGACGGGTGGAAGGAAACTCTCCACAAGATTCCAATGCGTGGGGATCTTCTCTTTCATCTTAGCTTTTCTGTAGAAGCAATTGAAAGGAAGCTGTTGAATCTCCTCAACACTCTTATCCTGGATTTCAAATAGCAATTAGATGGTAAAGATTTGAAGCAGGGAAGCTCTGACTGCTTGAATGGAATCGTGCTATGTCACACCACACTCACTCCTCCCTAATATAATGGGGTGACTTGATCCTTGAAATCTCACGTAGTAATTAGTTGTTTGGTGCTCACTCATCTCTAAATTTACATCCAATAGATTATTTGATCCATATTGATGCAATGTGGTCAATAAAGGGGAGTAAATAATAGAGACTAAAAAATGATTTAAGGTGGCATTGTCCATGGAGAAACAACCCCAAAGCTAAGTAGGTTCTTCCACAAAGAAAAAGGTCTGATAGAAAGTCTGATACCACTTTTCGAGAAAACTGATAAAAAGCAATAAGAAATAGAGGAATCCGAATCTCTAGTTGTTTTTTATGATTATAAGATCACTCAGAATTAGAACAAAAATTGAGGGGAAGAAATGATCCATACAGAAATGGAGATGGAAGTAGAACCTATAAATGATCATGACTCTAGAGAAGAAATAGGGGAGCCTAGTCGTGACACTCATATTACTAGCAATAAAAGACCCAGAACACAATCTGCATGGATGAATGATTATTATTTGTACTCATGCGAGGTTTCATGTTTTACTGTTGATGAGGATATTATGGATTATACATCAAATATCCTTTGATGAAGTAGTGTTCACCCGAGTCAGAATCATGGACGATCACCATGAGTGATAAACTAACTCGATTGAAAAGAACAATGTTTGTGAACTATGACTTACCAAAAGATAGGAAGTCCATATGATGTAAATGAGTGCTTGAGAAAAAAGTCCAGGTTGACGGTACCATTGATAAGTTTAAAGCAAGATTAATTGTTAAAGGTAATAAACAAATGGTTAGAATTGATTTCTAGGAAATATATTCTCCATTACCCAAATTTGCTTTAATAAGGATGATATTGTCACTAGTCGCATGTATGAATTTGAAATTATTTCAAATGGATGTGGAGATTGCTTTTCTCAATAGAGAATTGAGTGAAGCTATTTACATGTATTTATCTGGTGGATTTCTCGCAGAGGGGAAGGAGAATAAAGTGTATAAGTAAAAGAAGTCTTTCTATGGTCTACAACGATCATCGCGACAATGGTACCTCAAGTTTCATAAAAACAATTATCCGATTTGTATTCATGACAAATAAATTGGATAAATGTGTATATATCATGAATAGTTGGAGCAAGTTCATAATTTTATCATTACATGTGGATGTCATTTTGTTCGTCGAAAATGAGATAAATATGCTTAATGGTGTAAGACACAAGTCGAATGCTGAGTTTGAGATGGACAAGGGAGAAGCATCCTATTGGGATTAAAATCACTAGAGACATAATCTCAATAACATTGAGTTTGAATCAAGAAAAATACTTGCATACGATATTAAAGAGATTTGGAATGGTTATGGGAAAACTATTAAGTAAAAGTCAATGCCCCGACAAAAGTCGGAAATTGTTGAATGTCTCATATGCGCAGAGTGTAGGAAGTTTGATGTATGCTATGAGAACTGACTTAGCTTTTCCAGCAAGTTTAGTGAGTAGATACGAAAGTAACCCAAGATAAGAACATTGTGAAGCTGTAAAAAGAATATTAAGACATTTATAAGATACTATTGGCCTCAAACTTGTCTATCAAGAAGAGTTATTTGAAGTGTTTGGATACTTCGATGCGGATTTCATAGGGGATATGGATGATAGAAAATCCACATTGGGTTATTTATTCATGCTTGGTGGTGCAATTGTTTCTAGGGAAAGTAAGAAACAATTTTTCGCGTCAATACATACACAAGAGGTTGAATATATTGCATGTAGTATGGTTTCTACACATGCAGTCTGCACTAGACGTTTCTTAGAGAACTTAAACCTTGGATGGCAAGAGAACCAATCAAAATTTTCTGTGATAACGAAGCAGCAATAAGCTTGATTAATAGTGGGGCAGATACTTTAAAGGGGAAACACATTGAGATCAGTGTCACTATATAAATATATAATGGAAAAGAAAGAAATTAAGGTAACGTATATACCTACAAAAAATATGGTTGTGGATTCCATGACAAAAGGAATACAAATATAAACATATTGGTTTGATGAGACTTGGGAATATATGAATCAATTGAGGTATTCATTAATAATGAGCCCCATACTCCATTAAGTAAAACACCTCTCACGAATAGTGGGAGTGTAGAAATAACTTGACCATATTGGTCAAAGTGGAAGATGTTGGAAATATTGACCATTATGGTCATGATTTTCGATTACAAATATCCATTATAATAGAGAAATAAAAAACATAATAAAAATATGATTATGATAATAATATATGAATTGAATATAATGAAATATGAGGAATAAATATGGAACGAATGAAAATGAGTAGTTATGATTTGGACAAAATGAGATGGTGAATGACCATATATAATTCCATGGATTTGGAGAGGAAGAAAGCATTTTACGAAAGCATTGAATCCATACCTTCTTTCTCCTCTTCAATTTCCTCTGGGCATTGCACATGTCACAGTAGCAAAATGATGTGAGTCCTTTTGTTCCATTGGATTAAAATTAAAGGGACAAGGACATGAGACTCTGAGTGAAAATATGAGAGAAAAATTCGTCCCTCCCACAAAGGGAACTTAAATTGCCCTCTAGTGGTAATGAAATATTTCTTTTGTAAGTATTGTATGTAAGTCGCCTCTTCTTACATGGAAGTCACCTTTTGGAGGCGGCTTTGAAAACCAACTCCACCTTTTGAAGAGGCAACTTCTCTGGGACTTCTTCACAAATATCAAGTGTCAAGCTAAAGATGCCTATTGAGAAGTCACCTTACCTACGATACAACAACAACAAAGTCTTGCCCCCACAAAGTCTTACTACAATACATAACAAAAAAAAAGGTTTTGTCATGGGTAGGTTACGACAACCATTAGATCCCGTATAGTGACTGAGATGAATGGACCTTAACTAAATAATCTTTATCCTTTGGATTTGTGATGAACAACTATGATTAGCAGAAATGGCATTTATAATCACGAATCGTCAAATCAAATGTCCATCAATTGTGAGGAGATAAACCACCGATTCACATGAATTATTGGAGGGCTTATTCGAGGTTTCGTTGACGTTGAAGAGATGTTCGAGTATGATCTCAGTCATTTGTTCAGTAACTGTCTCTTTAAGGGTCTAGTTCAAGATGAACCCAACCGTCGAAGAGATGTTCGAGTATGATCTCAGTCATTTCAAATTATCAAGTACTAATCCCCACCACTTAAAACTCACACCCACACTCTGTGACTTATAAGCTCAAGTTGTCAAGTAGTAATCAGATACCGGAAACACTAAGTGTGTGTGCGTGTGTGTGAGAGAGAGAGAGATATACGTGGTGGAGATTACTACTTGACAACTCGGGCTTAAGCGATTTGGGTGGTTTTCAACGGTTCTAATAGGGCCAAACCCAACAAGTTGTAGGGGCCAGTTTTTCTTGTTAATGATCCAGAGACCTAAGTCCGAGGTGTTACAAATGGCATTAGAGTGTGTTCTCTCTGATAGTAGAAAAGGCTACTTGAAGGGACCTAAACATGCACTGCTACTATGAATAAGTGATGGGACATGTCACAACGAGGACATTGCGAATATAAGTAGAGGAGGTTGTAACACCCCAATCCCAGAATATAGTCCCACATCGAAAACTCATGAAGTGTGAGTTCAGATTATAAGTGGTGGGGATTACTACTTGACAACTTGAGCTTAAGTATTTTGGGTGGTTGTCAACAAGTCCGATTGTACTTGAATCCAATAAGTTGTTAGGATCAGTTTTCTTCGCTAATGGTTTGGGGACCTAAGCCTGAGACTTACATGTTCGGTTTTAAATTCTAGGCATTCTAAGGAATTGGTTGGGTTCTAACTACGTAAAGTTGTGTTTAACTTTAGTTCGATTAAGTTTTTATTCCCAAGGTTTGTACTTTTGCTAGTAAGGATTAATCTCGGGCTAAGTGCCAACTACAAAGGTTTACATGTAACATCTATGGTAGGTGTTGATGTAGTTTAAACGTTTAGGTGTTTTAGGTCAATGTCTGATACAAACCAAGTTAACATCAGGTTAGGATTACGAGTTGGCTAACCTAGGTAGCAACATGTTTGGTAGTGGTTGGCTAGGTGGTTAAGTTTTTATTCCCAAGGTTTGTACTTTTGCTAGTAAGGATTAATCTCGGGCTAAGTGCCAACTACAAAGGTTTACATGTAACATCTATGGTAGGTGCTGATGTAGTTTAAACGTTTAGGTGTTTTAGGTCAATGTCTGATACAAACCAAGTTAACATCAGGTTAGGATTACGAGTTGGCTAACCTAGGTAGCAACATGTTTGGTAGTGGTTGGCTAGGTGGTTCACATAGGGTTTACAAGATCAAGGATAATCAAACTTTTTGGGTTAGGTTCTATCTCGAGTTTTGGAGGCCTATGCTTAAGGTTTCCTTATTAATCTAGACTTAACTAGGGCTATTACTTGAACTAAGGTTACATTTTGATGCATGGTCTAAGGTTTAAGTAGTGGTCTAAAACTAGGGTTTTTTACTATGGGTCAGGGAATTTCTTTGGAAGGACGTTGTTCTTAGATCTTCCACTCATGTAGCTAAATGCATATTATGATAAAGATTCATCCATCACTATCTTGAAAGCAATGTGATGCAACCTCCAAACTAGAACATGATGAACGACAATCGTCTCACCTAAAAATTTTTTGACTACATCAATAAACCAAACCACTTTTTGAAGTTTGCAACCAGATATCTACAGCCATAACCATGTATACTTTCATATTACATATGTAACCCTTGATAATTTATGATTACACGAGAAATCCCGAAAAGGCACTCCATCTGACACCCATAATCCTCAGTTAAGTTAGTCCAATAACTCAATCACTCATGCGAGTTATTTTGCAATTAACAACTCCCAACCATCTCTTCATTCTTCCCTTCCTCCACCTCTCCTCTGCCTCCTCTCTGCCTGTAGTTGCTCACTGCCCCCTCCTACGTTGCCCCATTCTCTACCCACACCTCCACTCCAACTCCCTTTCGCCACCCGTCTTCCCCCCTTCACCCCCTCCTCGAGCCCCTATCTGACACCCCTCCAGTCTCCTCCTTCTCTCCTCTCCTCCTGCAGTTGCTCCTTGTCACTGTCCTACCCTCCTCCATCCCCCATTCGTCGCCCTCTTCAGCCACCACCTAGAGTTTTCTTCTCCACCTCAAATTTGTTGGAAGGTGATTGAAGTCCAAAGAAGAGGGAAGGAAATGAGAAGTGGTCAAAATTGTAATAAGGTAAACTCAAAGGGTTATTATTTTAGGATTCCTTCATAGTTAACAGAGAAAACGATGGAAGATAACATATGTTTATGTCGTGTAAGAGTTGAGCACTATTTGGAGTTCTGGGTGTAACTATGAATTATCGAGGGTTATGCATGTAAATATGACAATATACAGGGGTGTAAATATCCCTAGACAAAAACATAAGGCAACGTGCATAAGAAACAAGGGGCTGGGATAAAGTGAATGTATCAGGCATGCTTAGCCATCTTGCAATGGCAACTAAAAACTACATGGCTTAGAGACTTTAAATTACACTGATAGTAACAAAGATCCAACACCTGAATTGTTCTAATTGGAGGCCAAAGGAACTTCATCTCGCCACCAATCTATTTGGACAAACTAGTGCCCAAAAGATGAAATATGATATCCATCACTGCATGAACAATCAGTCTGAAAGCCTACATGCATTATGCCCGCATGCAATATACAAAGGCTTAAGTTGGTATATAATTAAAATTCAAATGCCTAAAAATTCATCTTCATAATTATAAAGGTTACACTAAATCAAGGCTACCTGACAAATCTGGCTCTCGACATTTTGAAAATAGAAACAAGTTTGGAAATCATTGGAACTGCTTAATCATTGGAACCACCATCTTCCCATCTAAAATTTTCTGATTCAGGCAATTGAACAAGATGGCTGCTAACCAGTGTGCAAAGGCACATTTATGTCAGTTGTATTTCTCGAGTCTGAGGCAGAATGCAGTGACGCCCAGTGGTCTCCTCTCAATACAGATGTTACAAAACCTGGGTGTGGGGTTCCTCCTGAACTCTGGTGCACAACTCCACCACTGTGCATTTGATCCTGATCAATACTGGTTATGGGAGCCACCATGGTCAGAGAACCAGTAGATGGGGACTCAGGTCGAGGTCTCTTTGTCATCTGCTCTACCTGGCCATGTGGCATGAAGCTGGCTACAACCACCTGCTTGTTATTTTGATGGGAGGAAATGAAAGCAAATTACCAGATAGATTCGACGATGCAGAGCATCATATTAGCAGCAAAAAGAATATGAAAGTATGTGATGTCTCCTAAGTTCCTAACTGAGTATCCTCCAAAAAAACAATAGTATGCAGAACTAGAAAAACTCGGTTTTCCAAAAAAAAGGGACAACTAAGGTCACCTGCATGGGACAAGCGGCCACCAGTAAACCAGCAAGTCCTCCCCCGATGACTCGACCATCAGGGCAAGCTAAAGAAACGCTTATGCCTCCGGATCTGCTTCGTATTTCCCCACTTTCAGTTGGCATAAATGAGCCAGTCAAGGAGAGTAACTCAAACAGGCCCTGAAAAAATATTTAGAAGACTACCTATAAACAGTATTTAACAAGAGAAAGCTATCAAGTACTTAACCAACGAGCAAACAAAATCTCTTATCAAAGTTGATCACTAAATAAGAGGTGGGTGTATGGAATTAATTGAACAGTAAAAATAACAATTGGTTTATAAAGCAGGAAAATCATTCTTCGTATACATAAAAACGATAAAACAGTATCCAATACGTTGAAATGAACGGGGTTTTCATTTTGTTGAGGGTAGTTGATATAATCTAATGAATATTTGATTAGATTCAGATGGATTTCCAGTCAGAATGAGTCAATGGAGCGCAAAAAAATGAAAAACTAATTATGATATTTACCGATGCAAGTAATGACATGCAAATGCCAATCCATTTGTAACATTTAGAATAAGATAAAAAGTGTCGAAACTTTGAAGAATTAACACACAATAAAAGGCACGGATGTGCATGGAATGCTCTATGGAGAGGGAGAAACTACGGGGGCACACAAAATCCTAGTCTCACCTCACAAGAAATTAGGGCACTCTTCACTATTGTTTCCTTTATCATAGAGGGATGAAAACATTATATAGAGGTGGGTAAATATCCTCATCTAAAGATTAATGTATCCACTTAGAAGAATAACCCAATTAACACTCTACCTCACGGTGGGTGTACATGTCAACCATGTCCAACTTCTCTATATTAACTCAAATTGAATCATAAGCAGTTCGTTTGTGAAGAGATCGACAACTTGATCGCAACATTCCGTCTAAGGTAGGCACAATTCTTCCACACAATCTTCTCATGAATAAATGATTGACATTTGAGGATTGCAGAGAAAGAATGAATGACTTGTATTATTCAAGGGGTCTAGAGTTTCCTAAATAGAGTGAAACCCTAGAGAGTCGAAAAGAGAAAAATACATAAAGGACCCCGAAAGGTTACATGACTCAATACATAAACAAAGAGAAATAGCTCAGTAACAAAATAACTTTAACACTCCTACTCAAGTTGGAGAAAATCTATCAATCATGCCTATCTTGGAAATCATAAACGAGAGGCGTTCCTTTGGTAGCGCCTTCATGAATATATATATGAGCTGAAGATTCGTGAAGATGTGAGGGGTAGTGATCTTCCCGCCTTGTACTGCATCTCGAATGAAGTGACAAGTCAATTTCAACGTGCTTAGTCTCCTCATGAAATACTAGATTGTTGGCAATATATGTAGCATACATGTTATCACAATATAAAGACACTAGTAGCAGAAAGTCCATGCTCATGTACAAAGGAGACTAGACATATAATTTTACAAGTGGATTGGGCCATTGCAATGTATTCTGTCTCTACACTTGATCTAGAAACTACTGTTTACTTCTTAATTCGCTGTTAGGCAAGGTTGCCACCAACAAACATAGAATAGCATGTAATGGATCATCGATCTTCAGGTAAACTGGCATAATATGCATCTATATAAACGGTGACATCAGTACGACCCTTGACCCTGTAGAAGAGGCCTCATCCTGGAGATTTCCATCAAATATAGAAGGATCAGAAGAACATCCTGCCAATGGTTGTAAAGAGGCCTCTTCATGTGCCGTATAACTCAACAGGGCTAGTAACATTGAGGTAGATCAATTTGCCTACTAGGCTTCTATATCGTGGAGTATCCTCAAACTCAGGATCCACGAATGTAGCTTGTTTCCGCAACTCTACTGGGATGCCAGATGGTTTGCATCCAAGTAAACCAGCCTTTGTAGGAGTATCTATGTAGTACTTTCGTTATGATAGATTTAATCTCTTTGTAGTGCGTATTGCCTCAATACCGAGGAAGTATCAAAGTTGACAAAGGTCATTGGTGACAAACACATTCTGGAGAAATGCCTTGGTCTCTAAAATACTTGCTTCATCACCAGTAACCACCATATAGTCAACATAGAGAGCCACAATACATGAGGATTGTCGTCTAATGAACAAAGAATAATCAAATGTCAGTGGTAAGCATGTCAAATCAAGCTCGTAGACTTTGCTTTAGGCCATAAAAGACCTTACGAAGTCAGCACACATGCTCATCCACTACGGAGTAACATGGTGGTTGCATCATATAGACCTCCTCCTCGAGGTCACCGGTATAAAAAAAAGGCATTCTTGACATCGAGCTGAAAGATTAACCCATTTTTATTGGGTGAAGGTGCGCTTCGAAGCATTTTTCGACAAAAAGCACCTCGGAACTTAAGCCTCACCCAGAAGTATTGAGATATTTATATATTCCATGTATCTCTCCTGTTATTTTTATTTCGTTCTATCTATTCTATGTAATTTACCCATAGGCCTTTCCCTATATAAGAGAGCCTAGGGTTAAGAGGAATAAATCTCTCATTGTTTTCTTCCAACATGGTATCAGAGCAGCGGTCCTAGACCGATCTCTCGTACCCAAAAACCCTAACCCCACCTTATACCCTTCTCCGCGCGTCACCACCTACACATGCGACAGTAGGTGCGTGCCTCCGCACGTCTCCTCGACCCATCTCTGCGCAACGTCGTCGCCCACACGCACGTTGCCCACGCATACTGTACGCAGCACCCGCGCGTCACCTACACGTGAGCATGAGCCACCGCAAGCCGCATAACTTCCTACGCGTGCTCCTGTGTTCCTGTGCGTTGATCTGCGCATCTCCTTGCACTGTGCCTATCATCGCCTAGCGCAGTCCAACGTACACCATGTGTTGTGCCTCTAAGCTCCGTCTCGTTCACCTTATTCCATTGATGGATTTGGGGGCATAAGTGTACATATGCACCCAAATCCACGTATGTTTATGTAGACATTCATTCATTGGTCTATGATATCCTAGTCTTCTATATCAGGCAAGATGTCTGAAAACAAGGTTGATGCACCCACCACAGGCGCCTTCAGAGGTCCGACGCCTATTGTCAAGATGGATGGGATAAATTACGAGCTCTGGGCTATGCAATTCATGAGCCTTGTGAAGTCGAATGGTAAGAAACACATTCTTATAGAGGAGGAACCGGTGGAGAAGATTGAGATAAATGCCTCATGGGAGGCGAACGATGCTTATGCCAAGGTGTGGCTGTCTGGAATATTGACGATTGAGATCGCCAATGATGTGTTACATCAGCCTACTGCTAAGGCGATGTGGGATATCCTCGCAGCAACATATTCTCAAGCGAGGAACGAGACAAAGATCCTTCAACTTCAGCATGACATATTCACTATCAAGCAGAACGAACGTCCTTTACATTCATTGTATACATCCTTGTGTGGGATGTTTGAGAAGCTTCACAGCTTCATGCCTCTAACATCATTTCCTGAGCAGCAGAAGACATATAGGGATGCTACCATGGTAGGGGTATTCCTTGCAGCACTTGATCCTGAATATGAAGCTGCTCGCTCTCAGATTTTAGCAGATGCCTCTATTCCTCCCATGGAGGAAGCTTTCCGCAGACTCAGCAGGATTACTATTCCTTTTTACAGCCCCTAGTCAGATTTCCTCGGCTATGGCAGCCTCTTGAGGAAGAGGAGGTCATTCTACCTTCTATGGGCGTGGACCTTGTGGTAGAGGAGGCCGCACTCGTCAGCCTTGTACCTTCTGTCACCGTCCAGGTCACTCTGAGGAGACATGTTATTTTAAGCATGGGTTCCCGGCATCAGCTCGTGTTGCAGAGCAGATTGAGTCTCATGTTGCTTCTACTGTAGATCAGAGGTTTAATCACCTTATTGCCAGATTGAAAGATATTATACCCCACTATGTTTCACCATCCTTAAGAAATCATTCAGATGTAGCATCCTCAGCAGCTGCCAATACTTCTGCTACAGTTAGCACCTCATTTATTTATGGTTATACATCTTGTCACATTTTTGACAGTACAGAGTGGATTACGGACTCCGGTGCTACACATCATCTATGTGGAGACAGACAACAGCTTGCGTCATATAGACAAGTCGCTTCGAGAACAGTTGTGATAGCTGATGGGACCCATTCCCCGATCACAAGACATGGGGAGATCACTCTGACTCCTTCAATGCGTCTGTAGAATGTGTTACATGCTCCAGACTTCTCAATGAACCTACTATCTATTAGTCATATTACAAAAGATCTGCACTGTCGAGCTTTATTTGACCCATCGTCTCTTATTTTTCAATACATTCTTACGGTCAAAGTGATTGGATGTGGTCGTGAGCAGGGTGGTCTCTATCGCTTGGTTCGGACTTCATATGTTGGCATATCTTCTCTTTCGTCTGGATCGGTCTCTCCGTTCACTTGGCACCTTCGGTTTGGACATCTCCCTCTGCAGAAGATGAGTCATATGCTACCACAGATTTCACCTACATCTTCCTTTCAGTGCGAAGCGTGTCAATTGGGAAAGCATCATAGGTCTGCCTTTCCCAATCGTCAGAGTCGGAGCAGTAGCTCGTGTTTTGAGTTATTTCATATTGATATCGGGGGTCCGAGTCATGTCTGATCACCAGGGACACAGATTTTATCTTATAGCTGTGGATGATTTTTCTCGATTGTCATAGGTGTTTCTTTTGAAAAATAAATCTGAAACAGGGGATGTGATTAAAACCTTTATTAATGAAGTGCAAAATGTCTTCTCTACTTTTATGAAGTTTGTACGAACTGATAATGCATTGGAATTTGGTACTCGTGACATTTCTCATTTCTTGTCATCCAGAGGGATTATTCATCAAACGTCTTGCTCTTACCCCTCTCAACGAAATAGCGTTGCAGAAAGGAAGCATCGTCATCTTCTTGATGTCACTCGAACTCTTCTCATTCAGGGTCATGCACCACATTCGTTCTAAAGTGATGCAGTTTTCACTGCATGCTACTTGGTGAATCGTATGCCATCATCTGTCCTGGGTGAGAGTTCCTTTCTCCATAGCTTTTCCTGAGAAGGAGCTATTCTCACTCACTCCTCATGTGTTCGGATCTGTTGTTTTAGTTCACCAGTTGACTCCCGGACTTGGCAAGCTCGTTCCTAGAGCTGTCAAATGTGGGTTCGTTGGATACTCCAGGACTCAGAAGGGATATCGGTGTTATGACCCTCTTCGCAGAAAATACTATGTAAGTGTTGAGTCTGTGATGTACTTCTCTTCTACAAGTAATATGTTGGCTTCATCGAATGTGGATAATGAGATCTATATGCCACCACTTCCCGTGTTTGTCATCCTTTCAACTCCTCCACCATCACTATCTCCCGTGTCAACTCCTCCTCCACCACCTCCTACTACTGAGTCACATGCACCACTGGTTCCATCTCTACCTAAGTTCTATACTCATTGGACTACTACTACTCAGGGTCATCGCCCATCATCTACGGAGCCCCAGGTTTGTTCTGATAACAGAGATTCTAACGATGGGTCTGGAGATGTATCTGTGCGATCACTTTGCAGGAAATTAGTACATATATAGAGGATGTTCATTCCGATCTGGATATTCCTATTGCAGTATGGAAACAGAAGATATCATGTGCTACATACCCCCTGGCATCTCGGGTCTCCTTTCATCGTCTCACAGGGAATTTTCAGAATACAGAGGCTCTATTTGTCGTGGAAATTCCACGGAATTACGAAGAAATATTGAAATATGGTCGCTGGCGCTTGGCTATGGAAGAGGAGATGGCTGCATTATAATCCCGTGGTATGTAGAGTCTTGTTTCTTCCATGGAAGGAAATATCGATATCGATATCATTTTGATATCGTGTCGATATCGATATATCGCCGATATATCGCCGATATCTAGGAATCTTTCTGAAGAAAATGCCTGAAAATCGGATATATCGATATATCGATTTCGATATCGGTCCCATGTCGATATCAATATATCAGCGATATATCGCCGACATGGCCTTCCATGGTTTCTTCTCATGTTGACGCATCCATTGTGGGATGCAAATGGGTGTTCACTGTGAAACACCGAGCGGGTGTCAGTGTGGATCATTTTAAAACGAGACTAGTGGCACGTGGGTTCACCCAGACATATGGGGTGGACTACCAGGATGCCTTCTCCCCTGTCGTCAGACACTCTATTCTGCGTATACTTCTCTCAGTTGTTGTGACACGTGATTGGCCCCTGTATCAGCTTGATGTCAAGAATGCCTTCCTTTAGGGTGATCTACAGGAGGAAGTCTACATACATCAGCCACCAGGGTTTGCTGCTGAGGGGGAGTATCAGAAGGTATGCAGGTTACACAATGTTATTTATGGCCTTAAGAAGTGTCCAAGAGCATCGTTCCAGAAGCTCTCGGATCTAATAGAGCAACATGGGTTTGTGCGTTCAACTACCGATCACGCCTTGTCTGTACAGAAGACCCAGAGAGGTACTATTGTCATTCTTGTATGCGTTGATGACATTATTATTATAGGGGATGACAAGCAAGGTATTCAGGGTACCAAGGATTTCCTAGGTCAGCAGTTTGTGACCAAGGATCTTGGACATCTACGTTACTTCCTTGGTTTGGAATTTGCAAGGAACCGGCGAGGTCTTGTGATTACTCAGATAAAATATGTTTTCGAGACACTGAGGAGGATGACACTGAGGACATGGTAGACTGCAGACCTGCCACTACTCCCAACGATCCAAGCATGAAGCTATATGAGGATGACACTGAGGAGGTTGACAAGAGAAGAAATAGGTAGCTTGTTGGCAAGCTACTATATGTGACCATCACCAGGCCTGACATATCCTTTGTTGTGAGCAAAGTATGCCAATTTATGGAACAACCAAGGCAGGTACCTATGGATGCAGTACATATGATTTTGAGATATTTGAAGACTTCACCTGGTACAAGACTCTTGTTTAGCAGCAGCTCATCTCTCTCAGTTACTGCATGTGCAGATGCAGATTGTGCTGGATGTACGAAAGATAGAAAGTCTACCTTGGGGTTTGTTGTGTTTATAGAAAGTTCATTGGTCTCATGGAAGAGCAAGAAGCAGACTGTAGTTTCCAGATCAAGTGTGGAGTCAGAATACAGGGCTATGGCACAAGCCACCATGGAAATGATGTGGGTCAGATCTTTCTTACTGATCTAACTATAGAGGTGTCACTTCCCATGCATCTCCAATGTGATAACCAAGCTGCTCTTTTTATTGCCAACAATCCAGGGTTCCATGAGCGAACCAAACATATTAAGGTAGACTGCCACTATACTAGAGATATGATTCAGAAAGGCCTTCTGTCTACTTCTCATGTGAGTTCAGGGGAGCAAACAACAGATTTTTTCACCAAAGCATTACTCAGAGGGGCATTTCAGAAATGTTCATCCAAGCTAAGCATGATTGACATCTATGCTCCATCTTAAGGGGGAGTGTTGAGATATTTATATATTCCATGTATCTCTCCTATTATTTTTATTTCGTTTTGTCTATTCTATGTAATTTACCCATAGGCCTCTCCCTATATAAGAGAGCCTAGGGTTAAGAGGAATAAATCTCTCATTGTTTTCTTCCAACAAGAAGTTTTAAGGTATAACCATCATAGTACTATGAGATGTATGAGGCGGTGAGACGGTCGAGGCGAGGAGGAGTCATAAGCCTTAAGCGAATGGCTTTTTTTACTTTTGGGTTATGTGCTTTGCACCTGACCATGTTTTTTGCCCTAAACATTATATATTTTATGCTAGTATTTTTGTTTCCATGTTAAACTTTGCATATTTCTATAAATGGATCCATATAAAGAGAAGAGATTACTTATAACAAGTGAAGCTCGATCTTGTATATATCATGTTCAATTTATCATATTGCATCCATACATACTAGTTCTATTGTACAAAGCGTATGCATTTGTGTTTAAATTGTAGTAATATTTTTATACTAGTTGCAAAACTGCAACTAGATGTTATTTGGTTGTTCTTAAAATAGTCATCGCATATATGAAGCACAGTTGAAAAGAAACACATGGATTAAAATAATTATTGTGTTTTGTTGTGAATAGCAGAAGCAATCACATGCCTAATATTAGTTTTTCTGAACTTCAATGCTTTCACCTCTTATGTGTTTTATCTTTTACTAGTGTGAAACTATTTTGAATATTGTTTTTGGTAAAACTTAATATTCTTATATATTTTTAATGTATTTTACTTAACTTTATTTTTTCTTTCCAAAAAATTGAGGCTTACGCCTCGTCTGCCTCAAGGCTTACGCCTCGCCCACATTTCGAGGAAATGTCTTGAACCACCTAGCACTTTTTTAAACCTTGGCTGCAACTGAGAGAATAATACAAATTGATCCCATCCTAGCCATAGGAGAAAACATCTCGAAGTAGTTTATTTCATAAGTATGAGCGAATCTCTTTACCGCAAGCCTGGCCTTTAGCTAGATAATGGAACCATCAGGAGACTGTTTGGTTGTAAAACCCAACAATATGCAACATGCTTGACACCTGTAGGACACGACACATAATCCCACATGCCCTTGGATGTAGACGCGTCCATCTCCTCTTCCACGACATTTTTCCTTCCTGATCCTGCAATGTACTATAATGATCACGAGGAATAACAATAGCCATAAAAGCATCTGAAAATTGCTTGTCACAACCTGATGACTGTCAGTGGAAGTAAAATGTGACACAGATGTATAGTACATTGCCTTTTTGTTTGCCGTAAAAGTATAGGTTGTTCTGATGGAGCATCTAGAGCTGCAGTCGTGGGGACACTGGAAGATGACACATCATCATGAAAATAAGGAACATGTAACAATACATGATCAGAATTACTTGTGCGTTTCCTTTTGTCGATAATGGGTGGGAAAGAAGCTCCAAGGGTATGTCAATAAAAGCATGAGTAAAGTAGCTACTCTATTCAAAGAAAGTGACATCATCACTTATGTGTTGTACTTTTACTAGTGTGAAATTTTAAATAAGTTTTTGGTAAAATTTAAAAATATTATATACAATTTTAACATATTTTACTTAATTTTAATTTTTCTTTCTAAAAGTTGAGGTTTGCACCTCGACGCTCAAGGCTTACGCATCGTCTCACATTTCAAGAAAACGCTTCAAACCGCCTCATGCTTTTTTAAAAATTGGCTGCAACTGAGAGAATAATACAAATTGATCCCATCCTAGCCACATCAGAAGACGTCTCAAATTAGTCTACTCCATAAGTCTGAGTGAATCCCTTTACCACAAACCTGGCCTTTAGCATGACAATGGAACCATCAGGAGACTGTTTGGTCGTAAAGATCCAGCAACAGACAACATGCTTGACACATGTAGGACCCAACACAAGATCCCACGACCCTTGGATGTAAGCACATTCATCTCCTCTTTCAGCCTTTTTTCCAACTTGATCCTGCAACGCACTGTAATGATCACGTGGAATAATAAAGCATATGCAAATCACCTATCACAGCCTGATAGACTGCTAGGGTAAGTAAAATATGACACAAGTTGTATGGTACATTGTTTTTTTGTTCGCCACAAAGCTATAGGGAGCTATGGTGGAGCATCTAAAGCTGCGGTGGTAGGGACATTGGAAGATGACACATCATCCTGAAAATAAGGAACATGTAACGATACAAGATCAAAATGACTAATGCATTTTTTATAGACATTGGGTGGTGGCGGAAGCTCCACGGGTGTGTAACCGAGAGCATGACAAAAGTCGCTACTCTAGTCAAAGAAAGTGATGTCAGCATAAATGTAGTAACGATAACTAGTAGGGTCATAGCACTTGTATCCCTTTTGAGTGTGTGAGAAGCCAAGGAAAACACACATGATAACAAGAGAAGACAATTTATCTGCAGTCTGGAAATTATGAACAGATGTAGTGCAACCAAAGATCCTTAATAAGAGCGGAAAGGGTGTCTCACCATGATATAAGAGAGAGAAAGGAGTGACCTCCTTTAGGACAGACGAAGGGATCCTATTGATGAGATAAGTGGCAGTGAGAATGGCTTCCCCCTGTAGGTCTTAGGAACATTTATGTGAGTAAGCAATGTACACGCTATGTCGAGAAGGCGGTGAAGTTTTCTTTCTACTATCCCATTCTGCTGGGAAGTATACGAACATGATGTCTGATGAAGGTTCCCTGAGAGGAAAAGAAAGACACGTAGTCCTGTTGAGTAAACTCAAGAGCATTATCAGTCTGTATAGTCTAAATACAAGTAGAGAAATATGCTATTGTCATCAACGAAGACAACAAAATATATGTGACCACAAGTAGTACGGAAACATCACAATGAACTAAAGAGAAAGGGACATCAATGTGGCTAGATCCTAGGTAGAAATGATGGCCGATGATGTTTTCCGAACTGATAGGCTTCGTACTCAAACGATTTCAGTGAGGAAAGTTCAAAAAACTTACGAGAGAGAGCTTTGATAAAGGGGTGACCTAACCGCAAATATCATAGGAATGAGTCACTAGAAATAAAGACTACACTAGCAAGGGTAAAATCAATAAGGATAACAAGAAAGTAAATGTTATTTTTCTCATGTCCCCCACCAGAAATATGCATGGTCCGGATGTTCTGAAAATAACAATGACACTCATAAAAAATAACTCGACAGTTCAATTCAACACATAACTTATGAACTGATAATAGGATCGGAGGAAAATCTAGTGCACAGTAAATGCCAGAAAGCCTGAGCTTGGAGGAAAAATCCATCGTCCCAATGGTAGTGACATGAGAATGGGCACCGTTGGCTATGCGAACTGTCTTTACAATGGAAGAGGGTTGAAAAGGGACATATCAACTACATTTAGGAGGACCCTCAATAGGTTCTTCACAACATCTGGACCTTTAATAGGTCTGGATCAGCTAGTAACACCCCAAGGTGCTGGTTGCACCTCAGATAGCCCTAGAAGGGATGTTGGCATCATCGTTGGCCCTAAAAGGGCTACCGATAGTGCTAGGGTAGCGCATGGGCAACACTGGGCAGTGTTGGGTAAAGCTTGTGCAGGGCCTGAGCGACGCTTGAGCAGCATTAGGTAGCATGTGGGCGACGCTGGGTAGCACTAGGGAACCAACTTATGCCTCGCGTGGGACCCTTAGACGAGGAAGAAGGGTCTGCACAAAGCTCAAGGAGGATGGAGGCTAGTGATGGCGGTATGTTTTAGGTATAAGCCCCGATTTAGGACTGCCACTCTGATACCATGCGAAGAAAGAATAAATGACTTGTATTATTCAAGGGGTCTAGGGTTTCTTACATAGCATGAAGCCATATACATGTGCTTGAATTTTGTACAAGCCTACTGTCAAAACTGTGAGGACAGACAATGCACTTGAATTTTGTACAAATGTGCTTTCTCATTTCTTTAGATCCCATGGTATCCTTCATCAAACTTCGTGTGCATATACATTTCAACAGAACGGTGTAGCTGAAAGAAAACACCGTCATCTTCTTGATGTCACTCGTACTCTTATAATCCAGAGTTGTGCCCCACATTCCTTCTGAGGAGATGCGGTACTCACGGCATGTTATCTCATTAACTGCATGCCCTCATCAGTTATAGGGGAGAAAGTTCCTTTTTCACTTGTGTTTCCTGACAAGGAACTGTTCTCCCTTAGCCCTCGTGTCTTTGGATCTGTGGCATTTGTCCATCGCTTGTCTACAGGGATTGATAAGCTCTCTCCTAGGGCTATTAAATGTGTCTTTGTTGGGTACTCCATGACTCAGAAGGGCTATCGTTGTTATGACCCGTTACACAGGAGATATTATGTTAGCGCAGATGTAACGTTTTTTGAGCTTGTCATGTATTTTTCGCCCACATGTGACAGATTAGCATCTTCTGATTCTAACAATGAGATCTATATTCCACCTCCACCTTCCTTGAGTACACCTTCACCTTCTCCTTCGTCACCTCCAACAACCCCACCACCCCCCATTACTATGGTTCCACCACTGCCATATCACTACAGTTGACGTTCTGCCCCTGCTCATGCTCATGGCTCGTCACCTACCATGCCTTAGGTTTTTTCTGAAACTATTAGTTATAATGATGGAATTACTGTTATTCCTCTACATGGCTTCTCTCAGGATATTGATGCTCAGATTGATGACGGGAATAATGATGATGATCTTGATTTGCCTATCGCTCTTAGAAAGCCGAAACGCTCATGTGCCTTGTATCATATTGCTTCTCATGTCAACTTTGAGCGTCTAACCCGTGAATTTAAGAGGTTTGTCACACAGTTGTCATACCACGTACCTATACAGAGGCTTTGGCAGATGGCAAGTGGCGTGCGGCTATGGTAGAGGAGATGACGGCTCTCCGATCTATAGGCACTTGGAGTTTGGACCCACTGCCCGCTGACGCAACCTTGGTGAGCTGTAAATGGCTCTTTACAGTAAAGCAAAATGCAGATGGAAATATTGATCGGTACAAGGCTCGATTGGTGGCACGTGGTTTTACACAGACATATCTTGACACCTTTTCTCCTGTTGCTCGACATTCTACATTACGGATTCTTCTATCAGTTGTTGTAATTCGTGATCGGCCCATATTCCAGCCAGGGTTCAGGAAAGCGGTATGCGTATGCGTTCGGACAGGTCACTGAATAGCGCTTAAGCGGTATGCGGGGGCATATGCGGGGTATATGCGGTTCTACACGGTTTCCTAATTTTTTATTTAAAAATAAATAAATATATACAAAAGTGACTACAACAGAACTAAATTTATGTATAATTGTGGTCCAATAGAAGATCTAAGAAAAATAACTTTCATATAGAGTTCAAAACAATCTCGATCAATCAAATATCAATACTTCAATAGAACGATTAACAAAAAAAAATAATTGACAACAATCAATAAAATAAAAAGTTAGTGCACAAAATGCCTCTATTGTTGAATATAATGTCATTTATCTCTGCCGTTATATTTATAACTGATCCTCCATGAAAAGTACCAAACTTTACATATAATATATTACATTCATAATAGCTATTAGTTGACTAAATTAGTTTGTTAAATTATTAGTATATTATTCTTTTTCTTCCTTGTGTGTTTACTCCAATCTCGCAGTACAACTACTTTGATGATGGATTTAAATGGTCATGGAATGTTTGGTTGGCATACATGTTAAAGCAAGAAAAAACAATAAATAAATAAGACAATAAAAATGTGGCACAAATTTTAAAAATAAAAAAAATAAAAATATATATATATGCGGCCGCACAGACCGCATAAGCGGCCGCACAGCCCGCATATGCGGCCCGCATAAGCGCACAGGGCGCATAATGCGAGGCTTCAGGAAAGCAGTGCGCTGAAGGCCGCACAGACCGCTTTCGTGAACACTGATTCCAGCTTGATGTGAAGAATGCATTTTTGTATGGTGATCTTCAGGAGGAAGTCTACATGCAGCAACCACCTGGGTTTGCAGCTGAGGGGGAGTGTTCACTGGAGTGTAGACTTCACAAGGCAATCTACGGCCTTAAGCAGAGTCCACGAGCATGGTTCTAGAAGCTCTCTGATCTGTTTGAGAAGCAGGGGTTCAAACGGTCAAATGCAGACCATTCACTTTTCATACAAAGAACCTCCAGAGGTATGACTGTTATTATAGTATATGTGGATGATATACTTATTACAGGAGATGATATACAAGGAATAAAGAGGGCAAAAGAATTTCTGGGCAGTGAATTTGTCACCAAGGACCTTGGGTCCTTGAGATACTTTCTGGGATTGGAGTTTGCTAGAAACCAACATGGGTTGGTGATGATTCAAAGAAAGTATGTCCAAGGTTGCAGAAAGCGGTAGTCGGTACTCGATCGGCGGGGTCACCTACTAAGGATTAGTCGGCAGTCGGGCGACTAGTCGGAATTAGTCGGTTTTGAATTTTTAATTATTTTAAATATATAAATCAGATTTTTATACATATATTCCTATGTATATACATATATTTGTACATTTTATATGACATCATGATGAAACAAAAGAAGTAATTGACTTTAAATATAACATTAAGTATATTAGAATATGTTTGCTTTAAAAAAAGTGAAAAAAAAATAAAAAAGATTGTTGTAAAAGTCGGCTGATTAGTCGGCCGACTAGTCAGCCCGATTAGTCAGGTGGACCGACTAAGGGCCGACTAGGCCTAGTCGAGTCGGCTACCCCCCCCCCCCCCCCCCGACTCGACTAGTCGGCCTAGTCGGCCGATTTTTGCAAGCTTGAGTATGTCATTGATTTACTTAGTGAGACGGGAATGCTTGGATGTCGACCCACACCACGCCTATGGATCCAAGCATGAAGCTATATGAAGATGACGCAGAGGAGGTTGATAAGAGACGACATAGAGAACTGGTGGGAAAGCTTCTCTATGTTACCATCACAAGACCTCATATCGCCTTTGCAGTCAGTCGAGTGAGCCAGTTCATGGAGCAACCTCGCCAGGTACATATGGATGTTATTCACATGATACTAAGGTATCTAAAATCATCTCCAGGTACAAGGCTGTTATTTAAAAGATGTGGTACCATCACCATCTCCGCATATGCAGATGCAGATTATGCAGGGTGCCCTAAGGACAGGAAGTCCACAACAGGATTTGCTATATTTGTTGGAGACTCACTTGTCTCATGGAAAAGCAAGAAACAAACGGTGGTAGCTAGATCCAGTGTTGAGTCAGAATATAGGGCTATAGCACAAGTCTGTACAGAAATGATGTGGGCTCGAGCAGTTCTTACAGATCTACACATAGATGTACCTCTTCCCATGCGGCTAAAATGCGACAATCAGGCCGCCATGTTCATTGCAAATAATCATGCATTCTATGAAAGGACGAAGCATATCGAGGTAGACTGTCACTATATACGTGACATGATTCAGAAGGGTTTTGTCTCTACATCCCACGTTAGCTCAGGAGATCAGACAGCCGACATCTTCATCAAGGCATTACTCAGAGGATCATTTCAAAAGTGTGCATCCAAGCTGAGCATGGTAGATATCTATGCTCCATCTTGAGGGGGAGTGTAGAGATATATGTTGTTCTCTGTCTTGTTTTATCTATTTTTATTTCATTCGTCTACTCTATGTAATTTACCCATAGGTCTCTCCCCTATATAAGAGAGCCTAGGGCTTATGGAATAAACAACTTTTTCATTTTTCCCAACAATTACACTTCCATGTTCTCGTTTTCTAACACGATACCAGAGGGTGTTCGATTCTTGAGGATTTATGTTATGTTAATTTGTTATTTTTTCGAGATTCGATCAAAGGATCTGATTCTTGAATTTATGTTTGGATATTATTATTCTGCATTCGTCATTGTAGAAGTTTAGTTTATGTTTATGTATCTTTTATTTATTATTCTTTTCGTTTGTCTAACATATGTAATTTGCCCATAGATCTCTACCTATATAAGAGAGTCTAGGACTCAAGGAATAAACACAACGCTTATTTTTTTCAACATGATATCAAAGCGGCAGTCCTAGACGGAGCTCTCGTACCGAACCCTAAACCTAGCCTTCCACCGTTAAGCCTCCATGCACACCGATCTCCGTGTGCGCCTCCGCCTCCACACATGTTGTCTCCTCGCGCGCTACCCTCACGCACGCTACCCCCACGCGCGCTACTCCTCACGTGCGTTGCCCCTACGTATGTTGCCCTCACGCGTGCTGCCCCTATGTGTGGTTGTGCGTCGCCCCACGCTCGCCGCCTGCCCGTGCGGCTCCTCTGGACTCCGTGACCTAGGCCTAGGCCGTGGTCTGTAGCACTATCCCTAGGGTTCCACTGCCCCTAGGGTTCGGTTGTCATCTTTATAAGGGGCTCTCCTCTCGCTTTCAGGTCGATGGGTTTGGTTGCATAGAGGTCTACACGTGCAACTAAACCTAATCATATCAGTGTAGATCAAGGCCTATGTTGTCTACAACCCTAGTTTTCTCCAGTCAAAATGTCAGAAAGCAAGATCGAGATCCCTATTACATGCGCCTTCAAAGGTCCTGCGCCTATTGTGAAGATGGATGGATCCAACTATGAGTTATGGGTCATGCAGTTCATGAGCCTAATGAAGTCGATGGGTAAGAAACGTATTCTTACCGAGGATGAGCCAGAGGAGAAAACAGGGTTGTATGCCTCATGGGAGGCTGATGACGCATATGCTCAGGTCTGGTTGTCTGGTACTCTGATTACAGACATTGCTAATGATGTCTTACATTGTAATATCCGGGATCCACGTAAACCCAAACTCGATCCGATTAGGGTCTGATTAATCCAATAAAGTTATCTGACAACATTAGATAACCTAAATCGATCAATTGTTCGTGAATCAAAAGTCGCTCGGGCGAAATCGACCAAAAATTGGTCGCATCGTAATGCGTGCTGCGAAAAAGCCGCGAAGCAAATTCGGAAACCACGAAATGAACCGAGACCAGAAAAAAATCCGATTCGACGAAACAAGACCAACGGAATCGACCTTTCGTCAATTGGTTCGCAAAATTTAACCCCAAACCGAAATCGTCTCTCGAAAATTTCGGGCATTCAAACCCGATCAAAAGTATATGAATATTATACTCATATGAACCGAGACCAGAAAAAAATCCGATTCGACGAAACAAGACCAACGGAATCGACCTTTCGTCAATTGGTTCGCAAAATTTAACCCCAAACCGAAATCGTCTCTCGAAAATTTCGGGCATTCAAACCCGATCAAAAGTATATGAATATTATACTCATATTGATCGTCATTCTAAAACGATAAAATCGAGATATTGCATGTCGAAATCCGACATTCGAGGCACGAATGCGGACGGTTTGTGTATCTTAAATAAGTGAGAGAATTGGCAAAAATTAATAATAATAAATAATACTGCCGTTCAGTCTGTTATCCTATTTCAATTCCATTTGGCATGATATTTTACCCCACTTGGGCATTTTATCCTCTCCAAGTGGCTCTCAAAAACATTTACACATGTCAAGTAAGGGAGGCCTTTCCCTCCTTATTAATATCAACCCAAAGCAGCCGTAGGAAAATCTATTTTTCCCCCAAATTATGCTCCAGACAACCCTGTAGTTATTGTTGTGTTCCTAACAACTTCTGGAGCTTCTTTCCTTAGGTGCATGCAAACACCAGCTACTGGACACTTTAATCCAAGCTAAAAGAAATTGATCTTCAAAGATTTGAGACTCTTAAGGTACAATTTCCTCCCCTCTTTTGCTGCCATCCATGGTTAGGAACAAATTAAACCTCCCATGTTGCTGCTATACATATAAAAATTTCATTTTCTCTTTCCCTCTCATTTGTTTTGGACGAATGCATTAGAAGATATTACTGGGAATCTGGTTCGATAAAAAAAATGGATCTTAATCTTGTTTGTGTTGATTTCCTATTAATATTTAGTCACTTCAAGAATTTCTATGATTAAATTGTGTCGATTTGTTCCTTGTAGTTTTATCCTCATTTTATTCTTCTTTGTTTCTGAATTTGTCTACCGTTTCTCGATTGTTACCCTTCTATATATTATTCTTGTACATATCCAGGAGAATAAAGATTAGACCTTATGAGGTAAAAATACGGATGTAGATGAGTGTTGATATTGCCTTCATTACGATAAGATTGTGCCAAGGAATTCGGGTGATAAAATGTTAATGCATAATTGCTAGTTATATGTACTTTCATGTTATAAGCATCTCATCAGTTATGGTGAGAGTTTGGTTGTGTTTGGTTAGTGCTTTTTGAGTGCTCCTTTTAGTTTTAAGATATTGACAAGATAATGTTTGATATACTTGTTTCGTTTCTGCATATGAAATTTATTTCATAGAATTCAGATGTCTGTCTGAAAGTTTGCAATAGAAATATAGTATTTCCTTGAAGATCTCGAGTAATTCAAACTCTCGCTGGTAAACATGATATTAGTATCTTTAAAAGGAATTATAAGTATTACTCACCTAGGCACAAGTATAGACATATTACATCTTTTCTCCTAATGTTTTAGTTTGCCTGTAAGATATCACACCAGAAACTTGAATGGTGCTACTGTTGTTTTCTTGTGGTCAACTTATTGTATAAATGCTCCTGGTTCATTTTACCAGGGATGTTTGTTATGGATTTTTCTATCCAGGCTTCAACAAATAGTTTCTATAATTCATTTGCTAATTAGTTTTAGATGCAGACAGTTGAAAGATTTAATAACTACTAATTGATTTCTAGACAGACGATAAGGGCATACGATAAGGGCATCTGCAAATTCCGTTAATTATAACAATTATTTTGAACTTAAAGTCTACTACTTTATATGAGATTTTGGATTATATCACAAGAATTATTATACACCTTGTTATATGGATTATAGGATCATAGTACAGACAATTTAATTGAAATGAAAAGACATGGACCTGTAACTTTCATCACTTAAGGAGATTTTTCTTTATTCTAGAAACATAAATGTGGTCAATTTTTTGTGTAAAAGCTAACTGTTCAATTACACTTTATTGAAGTGTTGTATATCCGTTGCTGACTTTTACTTGGATTCAAAACTATTGGTCTTAATGCTTTCTCCTGACCTTGGAAGCCAGAGAAACATATTAGTAATTTTATTATTCTTATGTTTGAGCTACATAACCAGAGATATACTTCCATACCAAGAGCTCTCAAGGGGCAAATTACTAAGACAAACAATATGGCTCATGCCTTGTAATTGTGTTGTGTCCTGTTGTGTATATTGTTATCATTGGTACGTGTTTTCATGAATGCTTTCCATGATAGGTACTATTATCTTATAAAGAGTATCCTCGGCATATGTGAAACTCAAAAAGAAAAGCAAATTAAATATAAATCCTTGCATATTTGATGCTCTATTATTAAAACAGTATGCACAATACATCGGTAATAGACCCTGATTGAATTTAATTGCTTTTACGGCGAAGGAATTATGTGATCTAAGTTACCTTAAAAATATGTTAAGCATTTGAGTTAATATGAATCAGTGATATCAATTAAGAGTGCTGGTCATGATGACCTTTACACATGACCATGTGAGGGTGCGGTGACCCTCAACTGGATGGAAGATAGGAAGCTCAGTTAGGGCAGCGGCCGCTTAGTGCGCGGGTTTAGGATCCCAATCCCTTTCAACTTGACTCCTTTCACTTTATTCCCACTCTCAGAACTCTTAGGCAGCCCACCTCACACTCGAGCCCTCCGAGCATTTCCTTCTCTGCCGAGCTCTTTTCTCTATATCTGAACTCGAAAGATAGCCTTTTCCCTAATATAATAAGTCATCACCACCTGCGAAAGAGGATTAGATGTCCGAAGATGCGTCAAAACATCAACTTCTTCCTTCTTTACCACGACAGGATGAGATTCTTTTAGAAAGAAAAACAACCACCTCTACCATCACCCAGAGTGAGTGATAAGGATGACGGAAGAAAGAGGGATGATTCTTGCTCGAAAAAGGGTTCTTATCTAAAAGCTTTCAAGCGGTCCGTATATAAGGAAGTTGGGGGTCAGGGGGAAATAGCTCAGTTGGCAACTTCGGGAGGTCAACTCAAGAGAAGGTTTTTACGCGAGCTCGTAGTGTTTTTACGCCTCGTTGGGATCCCGACTTTGACCAGTTCCGTTGAGCCTCTGTTTTAGGATACCCGTGCGGGGGATCCTCGATTTTCAGTTTTCGTACGAGCTCGTTTGTCCGTTACCGGTCGGGCCATTTTTCTAGAGTGACTTTTTCAAAGAGTCCCTCTCACCCGTCTCAGTGCGTAGTTTTGGAGTAGACATGTCCCTCTATTGGACCACACTTCCAATTAGAGGGCGAAATGGAAGAGGCATTTGTAGGCTACCTCACCGCTTAAGTTTTACTTTCGCCAACAGACTTGGCGATTCTACATCCAGATCATCCATATCTACATTTAAATCATATGGAGTTACATCTGAGAGAGTTGCAGTTAAGGTTTGGAGGAAATTACAATTAAAGTTGAGTTGATTGGAAGTGACTATAATCTGATTCGAAATCCCTATAAGCTAGTGGACGTGTTGGGAACTTAGTTAGGATGCATTATACAACACCGCATGCCTATAGAGGCACCCCAACCCTAAGGCATTCCCCACGTCTTAAAGTCATAATATGAGGTTGTACACTAACCAAGACCACAGACTATCCACTAGACTTAAGAATCTAAATAAAATCAAGAAACCTTTACAATCTCAAACTTTTCCATCATCAAAATTCACAAACACGATCTATGAATAATATATGCACACTTATGCTCAATCAATTACAATATAATTATGTTATATATGGGAAATGTTTGGATAATGGCTGATCATGGGAGGTGCTTACAAGTAACTTGAAAACCTTTATATATACGCAAGTAGAAATAAATTTGTATTGTTCCTGCCTTTCTACTTGCTTACTTTTGAACATAACAAATGCTTGTTTATTTTTATAAATTTTTGGGAAGTACCAGCACCCCCTGATGCCTTTTCTTCCTAAACATGTTTGGCAGGCAAAGAGCCTGCAGCATTGTACTAGTTGTTGATGATTCCAGGCGATAGGGTTTATATACTAGACGGTATATTCCTTTTTATTTCACTTTTCCTTTCTCTTCCCTTTTTGTATTTTGAGAAACATGTATGAATGAACTGTCGACTTCTGATGTACATATGTATATATTATGAAATGAATGGAATAAAATTTTGGTGGCAAATTGTCTTTGTTGATCTGATGAATGTGGTATGGAATGTTATGTGCAATTATAGCAGCGTGAAAAATTTCCCCATAAATTCATACTTTTAATGTGATGCCAATGAATGTAATAGTGTGAAATGTGTGTAAACGGGCACCCGGATCTGAGGGGTTCACATACATCAACCTACTGCCAAAGCCATGTGGGACATTCTTGCTGCCACGTATTCACAAGCCAAGAATGAGACAAAGATCCTACAGGTTTAGCATGACATCTTCACGATAAAGCAGAATGGTCGACCCTTGCATGCTCACTACACCGCATTGAGGGGAATGTTTGAGAGGTTTCACGGTTCATGCCTTTCACGGCTACTCCAGAACAATTAAAGACATATCGGAAAGCTACGATGGTGGGAGTCCTTCTAGCTTCTCTTGACTCACAATATGAGGCGGCCTCTTCTCAGATTCTGACAGATGCTACCATTCCTCCCATGGAGGAGGCCTTTCGGCGATTGAGCCGAATCAATATCTCAAGCCCTACTATTGTGCCAAATTCTTCTGCTATGGTAACCTCTAGAGGAAGAGGCAATTCATCTCATTTTCGTGGACGAGGACCACGTGGTAGGGTTGGTCGTGGTCGTGGATTACGGTGCACTAATTCATTGGATTGGTCATATAGAAGACACGTGCTATTCTAAGCACGGTTTCCCAGCATCTGCCCGTGCAACAGAACAGATCCAGCATCATGGTGCTACGCTAGTGTCGGATCCACGATATGATGACCTAGTTTCTTGTCTACGTGATATCATGCCACCAGCCAGTACTCCTCCGCCTGTTTCTGAGAGCAGCTTGGACATTGTTGCTACTACAGAAGCTACTTCCTTAGGTAGTGCTCATACTTCTGCTTTCTACCAGGGTTCACGTACCTCAGAATGGATAGTAGATTCAGGTGTCACACATCATTTGTGTGGAGATAAACACCAACTCACATCCTACAGGCAAGTTTCCCCAGGAAGGATCGTCGTCATAACAGATGGGACTCATTCTCCCATCACAAGACAGGGACAGATCGCCTTAACACCTTCTATGCAGTTGCAGAATGTGCTCCATGCTCCTAATTTCTCAATGAGTTTACTGCCAATTAGTCAGATTACTAAGGATCTACATTGTCGAGCGATATTTGACCTATCATCTCTTGTGTTTTAGGACATTCTCACGGGCAACGAGATTGGACATGGTTGTGAGCAAGGCAGGCTGTATCGACTGGTCCATACACCTTACGTTGGAGCATCATCTCATTCCACCGGACCTGTCTCTCCTTATGGCATCTGCGCTTTGATCATCTTCCGTTTCAGAAACTGCGTCAAGTCCTTCCTCAGATCTCACCACGCTCATCGTTCGATTGTGAAGCTTGTCAGTTAGGGAAGCATCATCGGTTTGTCTACCCTAGTCATCAGAGTCGGAGCAGTAGCTCTCCATTTGAGCTTTTTCATATTGATATTTGGGGTTCGAGTCGTGTTCCCGATCATCAGGGACACAGGTTCTATTTAGTTGCTGTTGTCGCATATAGTTGTTTCTGTATCCCTTCGTTATTTTTATTTTCAGTTGTATGCTTTATGTAATTTACCCATAGGCTACTCTCCTATATAAGAGAGCCTAGGGCTTATGGAATAAACAACTTGCTCATTTTTCCCAACATGGTATCAGAGCGACGGTCCTAGACCGGAGTTCTCGAAACCCTAACCCTACCCTACCCCACCCGCCGGCCTCTCTCTCTCTCTTTGATCGGTGCCACCCTCTCTTGGGCCGCACGCACGGCGCCGCCTCCTGCGCATCGCTCTTGTGCACGCTGCTTCGGTGCTCCCTCTCATCGCGGTGCGCCCTCTCTTCGTCTGCGCGTAGCGTGCGCTGTGCTGCGGTGCGATAGCGTGCTGCGCTGTGCTCCTGTAGCGCCTGCGCGTGTTCCCTATCCCCTGCGCGCCACTCCAGCGCATATCAGCGCCACCCCAGCGCGCTAACCAGTACGCGCATCGCGCACCAGTGCGCCTACTTCTCCCGGTCGACTGTACGGGGGCACGTGCTAAGCCCTAAAGCGAGCACCTTCGTCTACATGGGTTTAGTTGCTTGAGGTCTACACGTGCAACTAAACCCGTCTATGTCATTGTAGACAAATCACATATTTTGTCAATCGTTCCAGTCTTCAGTATCCAGTATGTCAGAAAGCAAGGCAGATATCCCATCTATTGGCGCATTTCGTGGTCCAGCGCCTATTGTAAAGATGGACGGTACCAACTATGAACTGTGGGCAATGCAGTTCATGAGCATGATGAAGTCAACAGGTAAGAAGCACATTCTTACCGAATCAGAGCTTGTTGAGAAGACTGGAACCAATGCCTCTTGGGAGGCTGATGACGCATATGCCAAGGTTTGGCTATCTGGCACGTTGGCAATTGAGATTGCCAATGACATTCTACATCAACCCACAGCGAAGGATATGTGGGACATTCTGGCGGCTACATATTCACAGGCGAAGAACGAGACAAAGATTCTGCAACTCCAACATGATATATTCACTATCAAGCAGAATGGTCGCCCTCTACATTCCCTCTATACATCACTGAGAGGGATGTTTGAGAAGCTCTACAGCTTCATGCCCTTGACAGCCACGCCAGAACAACAGAAGACATACAGGAATGCGACTATGGTGGGCGTGTTCCTGGCTGCACTTGATCCAGAATATGAGGCGGCACGATCACAGATTTTGGTCGACTCCACTATTCCTCCCATGGAGGAAGCTTTCCATAGACTGAGTCGGATCACAGTTCCATCCACGGCTACGAATCAGAATACTTCAGCCATGGCAGCCAACAGGGGTCGCGGATTTCATAATCAGGGCCATGGACGTAGACCTCGTGGAAGAGGGGGTCGTACTAGGCCAACATGTACCTACTGTCATCGTGTAGGACACAATGAAGACACATGTTATTCAAAGCATGGATTCCCTGCATCTGCACGAGTCGCTGAGCAGATAGAGCCTCCTTCTGCTGCCACTTTGGATCAGCGGTTCGACGATCTAGTTGCCCGTCTGAGGGGCATTATTCCCCCATCTGGTCCAGCACCGACTACCGAGAGTCAATCTGATGCTGCTGCTTCCGCTTCTGCGTCGACCAGTGCTTCAGGTAGCATACTTGCCTGTACCAGTAGATCAGATACTTTACCATGGATTATGGACTCTGGCGCTACACATCACCTATGTGGCGACCAGAATTTACTTACAGGATACACTCAGATTCCTCCAGGCAGAACAGTAGTAATTGCCAATGGGACACATTCCCTCATTATTGGATAGGGGGAGATTCGATTGACATCTTCCATGCCGCTCAAGAATGTGTTACATGCACCTCATTTTTCAATGAATTTGCTGTCAATTAGTCAAATTACGAAGGATCTACATTGTCGGGCAATTTTTGATCCATCTTCTTTGATTTTTCAGGACATCCATACGGGCAATGTGATTGGTCGTGGCTATGAGCAAGGAGGCCTCTACCGCTTGAATCAGACCCCCTTCGCTGGAACCTCATCCATTCCCACTGGACAAGTATCTCCTTTATTGTGGCATCTGCGCTTTGGACATTTACCGCTTCAGAAGTTGCGTCGCGTGTTACCTTATGGTCTTCCTCACACACCTATCCAATGTGAGGCGTGTCAGTTGGGAAAGCATCACAGGTCGACCTTTCCCAGTCGTCCAGGTCGGAGTAGTACCTCCAAGTTCGAGTTATTTCATATTGATGTTTGGGGTCCGAGTCGTGTACCTGATCATCAGGGACAGATTTTATATAGTTTTTGTGGATGATTTTTCTCGAGTGTCATGGGTATTTTTGATGAAAAATAAATCTAAAGCAGGAAGTATCATTATCCATTTCTGAATGAAATACAAAATGTTTTCTCCACATCTGTCAAATTTGTGAGAAGTGATAATGCTTTAGAACTGTGCACCAATGTCCTTGCCAATTATTACTCCTCAAAAGGGATTGTTCACCAAACATCTTGTGCTCATACATCTCAACAAAATGGAATTGCTAAAAGGAAACACCGTCATCTTCTTGATGTCACGAGATCACTTCTTATACAGAGTCATGTTCCCTACTCTTACTGGGGTGATGCAGTTCTCACTGCATGTTACTTAATCAATCCCCTCTTCTATCTTGAATGAACAGATTCCGTTTTCCCTCATCCATCCCGGGAAAGATCTGTTCACTCTTACTCCTCGTGTGTTTGGTTCGGTTGCCTTTGTCCATCAGTTGTCGCCTGGTACTGACAAGCTCTCTCCTAGGGTTGTCAAGTGTATTTTCGTTGGGTACTCCAGAACTCAAAAGGGGTACAAGCGTTTCGATCTTCTGCGTCGGCGATATATGGTCAGTGCAGATGTTACATTTTTTGAATCTGTTATGTAATTTTCAGCCTCGGGAGACCAGCAGCTACCACCTCCATCTACTGATGCCATATACATGACACCACCACCTCAAATGTCGTCATCAACATCACCCCCACCACCACCACCATCGCCACCACCACATATACCTGTCTCACCGCTACCGTTCCATTATACCCGCAGGCCTCCTCCCGCTCATGGTCATGACTCGTCTCCTAGCTCGCCTATGATATGTAATGAAAATATTTCTATTGATGGATCTGATGACATTTCTGAGCAGGATATGTTGCAGGGGCCAGATGAGGCTACAGCAGATTTAGATGTTCCTATTGCTCTACGCAAATCGAAGAGGAGCTGTGTTACATATCCATTGTCAGCATCTGTGTCTTTTGAGAGATTATCTGGAGATTTCAGGACATTTGTGGTGGCACTGTCAACTGTAGATATTCCACGAAATTATCAAGATGCTCTACATGATAGTAGATGGAGGCTAGCTATGGAGGAAGAAATGGCGGCACTTCCGTCCAGAGGAACTTGGAGTCTGGTTCCTATACCTCCATATGTGAACCCGGTGAGCTGTAAGTGGGTGTTTACAGTGAAGCATAATACGGACGGCTTCATTGATAGATACAAGGCACGACTTGTTGCACATGGCTTTACACAGACGTACGGGTGGATTACCTTGACACATTCTCGCCAGTAGCCCGTCATTCCACTCTCCGGATCTTGTTGTCAGTTGCAGTTGCTAGAGCTGACCACTCTATCAGCTGGATGTGAAGAATGCATTCTTATATGGAGATTTGCAAGAGGAAGTCTATATGCAACAGCCACCCGGTTTTGCTGTTGAGGGGGAGTGTTCCAAGGTATGCAGATTACATAAGGCTATCTATGGCCTTAAGCAGAGCCCCAGAGCATGGTTTCAGAAGCTCTCAGACCTCTTTGAGAAACAAGGATACAAACGCTCCAATGTTGATCATTCCTTGTTCGTACAGAAGAATGCTAGAGGTATTATTGTAATCATGGTTTATGTAGATGACATCTTGATTACAGGAGATGATGAGCAGGGCATAAAGCAGGCGAAAGAAAAGCTGGGAACCGAATTTGTCACTAAGGACCTTGGAGTCCTTAGATATTTTCTGGGGCTGGAATTTGCTAGAAATCCATATGGATTAGTAATGTCGCAGAGGAAATATGTTACAGATTTGTTGAGTGAAACAGGTATGCTTGCGTGTCGGGCTGCTATGACACCAATGGATCCCAGCATGAAGCTCTATGATGATGACACAGAGGAGGTGGACAGGAGAAGATACAGAGAACTGGTAGGCAAACTATTGTATGTCACGATCACTAGACCTGATATAGCATTTGCAGTGAGTCGTGTGAGCCAGTTCATGGAGCAACCACGTCAGGTCCATATGGACGCAATACACATGATTCTTAGATATCTCAAATCATCTCCAGGTGCAGGTTTGCTATTCAAGAAGGGAAAGGAGATTTCTATCTCAGCATGTGCGGATGCAGACTATGCAGGATGTCCCAAGGACAGGAAGTCCACCTCAGGATTTGCAGTCTATGTTGGAGATGCTCTAGTCTCATGGAGGAGCAAGAAACAGACAGTGGTAGCTAGGTCCAGTGCTGAATCCGAATATAGGGCTATGGCCCAGGCTAGCACAGAGATGATGTGGGTGAAAGCGGTTCTTACAGATCTATGTCTTGATGTACCGCTTCCTATGAACTTGGAATGTGATAATCAGGCTGCCTTGTTCATTGCAAACCCAGCATTCCATGAGAGGACCAAGCATATTGAGGTTGACTGTCACTACATACGTGACATGATTCAGAAGGGATTCATAGCTACATCTCATGTTACCTCAGAGAATCAAACTGCTGATATATTCACCAAGGTATTACTACGAGGCCGTGGATGATTTTAGTCATTTGTCTTGGGTCTTTCTGCTAAAGAATAAATTTGAAGGGGGAATCACTATTATGAATTTTATTAAAGAAGTGCAGAATGTGTTTTCTGTTTCTATCAAGATTGTGAGAACTGAAATGCCCTTGAATTCGGTACTCGAATATTATCTCAATTTCTTTCATCCCATAACATTCTTCATCAAATATCTTGTGCCTACACGTCCCAACAGAATGGTGTCACAGAAAGAAAACACCGCCACATTCTTGATGTCACTCGTACGCTTCTTATCCAGAGTTGTACTCCGAACTCGTTTTGGGACGACGCGGTTCTCACTGCATGTTATCTCATTAACCGCATGCCCTCGTCTGTGTTGGGGGAGAAGATACCTTTCTCCCTCGTTTTTCCTAACAAGGAGTTGTTCTCTCTAACTCCTCGTGTCTTTGGGTCCGTGGCATTCGTTCACCAGTTGTCTCCAGGGGTTGACAAGCTTTCTCCTAGGGCTATCAAATGTGTTTTTGTCGGGTATTCCAGGACTCAAAAGGGGTATCATTGCTATGATCCGCTACGTCGAAGATATTATGTCAGTGCAGATGTCACGTTTTTGAGTAAGTCATGTGTTTCTCTCCTACAGGTGACAGGTTGGTGCCATCAGATATAAATGATGAAATCTATATTCCTCCACCCTTGTATGCACCACAGCAAGCTCCTACATCTCCACCACCACCGCCATCCCCATCACCACACCACCACTATCTCCACCACCGCCACCACCTCTACCACCTTCCACATCTTTGGTTCCTCCTCTACCATGCCACTATAGTTGACGGCTAGCCCCTGCCCATGACCATGGTCAATCATCACACATGCCTCAGGTTTGTTCTGATAACATTATTTCTAATGATGGGACTGGCGACAATTCTCAGCAGGAGCAGGCAGGGGATGACAAAGATGTTGGTACAACTGATGCAGATCTTGATTTCCCGATTGCACTGAGGAAGCAGAAGAGGTCCTGTGCTTTATATCCGATTGCTTCTCATGTTACCTTTGAGCGTTTGGCAAGAGATTTCAAGAGATTTGTAGTTTCTTTATCCGATATGAACATTCCAAGGAATCACCAGGAAGCATTAGCTGATAGTAGATGGTGTATGGCTATGGAGGATGAGATGGCTACCCTTCAATCGAGTGGTACTTGGAGTCTTGTTCCAGCTCCTACTGGAGCATCTATTGTGAGTTGCAAGTGGGTGTTTACAGTGAAGCACAATGCCGATGGCAGTATTGATAGGTACAAGGCTTGATAATTGCTCGAGGTTTTACTCAGACGTATGGGATAGATTATCTTGACACATTTTCTCCTGTTGCTCCTCATTCTACCTTACGGATTATTTTATCTGTTGTTGTGATTCAATATTGGCCCTTGTTTCAATTAGATGTCAAAAAAGTATTTTTATATGGTGATCTTCAGGAAGGAGTTTACATGCAGCAACCACCTGGGTTTACTGCTGAGGGGGAGTGTGTACATGTATGCAGGCTTCTTAAGGCGATCTGTAGCCTAAAGCAGAGCCCAAGAGCTTGGTTCTAGAAGCTCTCAGATTGTTTGAGAAGCAAGGGCTCAAAAGGTCAAATGCAGACCATTCTCTCTTTATACAGAGGACATTCGAAGGTATGACCGCCATTATGGTGTATGTTGATGATATACTCATTACATGAGATGATATACATGGAATAAAAATAGCAAAAGAATTCTTAGGCCGTGAATTCGTTACCAAAAATCTAGGAGTACTTAGATATTTCCTTGGATTGGAGTTTGCTAGAAATGAGCAAGGACTCGTGATGACTCAGAGGAAATATGTCATTGATTTGCTAAGTGACACAGGTATGCTTGGATGTCGACCTGCTTCTACACCCATGGATCCAAGCATGAAGATGTATGATGACGACACTGAGGAGGTTGACAAAAGAAGGTACAGAGAACTGGAAGGGAGGCTTCTTTATGTTACTATTACCAGACCAGATATTACATTTGCAGTAAATAAAGTGAGCCAGTTTATGGAGCAACCTCGCCAGGTACACATGGATGCCATACATATGATACTAAGGTATCTTAAGTCATCTCCAGGTACAGGATTGATCTTTAGAAAGAAGGGCGTTATTACTATCTCAGCATGTGCAGATGGAGACTATGCAGGGTGCCCGAAGGATAGGAAGTCTACGTCAGGCTTTGCTATATTTGTTGGGGAGTAACTTGTCTCATGGAAGAGCAAGAAGCAAACAGTAGTTGCGAGATCTAGTGTTGAATCAGAGTATAGAGCTATGGCCCAAGCATGTGCAGAAGTGATGTGGGATCGCGCAGTTATGACAGATCAACATATAGATGTTTCTTTTCCCATGTGTGATAATAAAGCTGCATTATTCATTGCAAAAAACCCTACATTTTACGAGAGGACAAAGCACATTGAAGTTGACTGTCATTCATTATATCCATGATATGATCTAGAAAGGTTTCATTTCTACAACCCACGTCAGCTCAGAAGACTAAACGGCAGACATTCTTACCAAAGCTTTATTTCGGGGCTCCTTCCAGAAGTGCTTATCAAAGATGAGCATGATAGATATCTATGCTCCATCTTGAGGGGGAGTGTAGAAGTTTAGTTTATGTTTCTGTATCTTTTATTTATTGTTATTTTCGTTTGTCTACCATATGTAATTTGCCCATAGATCTCTCCCTATATAAGAGAGTCTAGGGCTCAAAGAATAAACACAATGCTTATTTTTCCCAACAGTCATCAAGTTCCAGATTTGGTTCTAGGGTTTCTTGAAACCCTAATTTTTGCACAACGGTGAATATCTCCAGTAATATGTGTTCAAGTTTTTCTTCTCATATATCCAACCATAGGTGCTCTAGGCAGCCATCAACCCATGTCAGCAGTGGTGTTCTTACTCCTTCGATCTCCAATCCAAAGGGTGCAATAGGCACCTTCTACTATAGCCACCTCACAGCAACATCACAAGCGAAGAAGCGACGGTTTATCCCAGAGTTCCAAGACTTCGGAGCCTCACGAGAGCCAAGGCGACGCTATCGTGCATCTTCATCTCCCTGAAGAACCCCCAGGCAACGACCATTACTCCCAATCGCTGCCGACTGCACAAAGAGCATCACCGATCTCGAAGAAGATGAGGGAGGTGGCTCATCTCCCTTGTAGCAACACCGCCCTCTAGACGTGCCTCCAGCATCACCGGAAGCCTATCCATCGCCCGAAGACCCCTTAGAACCATGATGATCAGGTCCATGCGAGTCCTCTCCGAACTCCCATGGCGGCAGCATTAGGTTCCATCGTGGAACCCTAATTCATGTGAAGACACAGAGAGGGGCATATACTCCTTCATTTATTTGAAACTGGGGGAGGGGGGGTTAGGTCCAATTGGGCCAAAATCTATTACAGTAAAAAATAAGGGGATAACTTTTACTTCTTTGAGGCCAACGGGTCCAGTTCTAGAAAAAGGAAGAGGGTTTATTTGGACCTGTGTAACAGTTGGGCTGCTATAAATTAAAAAAAGGGAGCTGCATTTTGGGCCCAATTGGACCATGAGTTTATTTAAAAATGCACGTACATAGGAAAAGTCGTATGCAAAAAAAAATTGCGAGAATAAAGAGCTGTAAAAAATAGAACGACTTTAAAAAAAGACAAGAAAAGCTGAGAAAAAATTTCTGTGACGGCTTATTGGTTTTTATTCTCCCCATTTCTTGTCTTCTCCCAACTTGGTCGATGTCATTTTTTCCGACCATGCATGGGGAGAAAGGGGGAGTACTATGTAGAGTTCTATGGCTTATATTCAAATCCTCCAGTCCAGATGCCAGGCTAGTTGTCATATTCTACAGTTAAGATTCAGACTCGACGTTCAGATTGGTTCTGAGTCTTCAGTATGATGCGCACATGTATTCGATCAAAATTTGTGTGGTCCCTATCTTTGTTTTTGATCTCAGAGTTTTCATGTGATCCATAAGAACTTCAGAGTAGAGATCTCATTCTCTATGCCATTGTAGGCTAGGGTTTTCATGTGGTTTCATAGGAACTCAAGAGTAGAGATCCCATTATCTGAGCCAGTATGGGAGAGATCCAGTTCTACGATGAGGAAACTTTCAGACTCCATTCTCCAGTGACCGTAGTTTCCGACGAAGTTGTTTCCATGGTTTTTTAGTTCGATCCTCAGACACATGATGCACAGTCTTCTACATGTGATGGGCCAAAGTACTCCGGCGAGGAGACTCATTCGGTTTCAATGACTCTAACAGGTGCGGTACATAGCACATTCAATTCGACTACTACCTTGCACGACATGAGAAGCAGCATCTTCGATAACAACCAACACTAGAGTATGCTTGAGTTGGTATCATCTGTAGTACCTTGTATTTTGAGTTTGAGATTTTTTCTATTTGTTTATGTTGAGAATTATATGACTCCAGCTTGAGGGGGAGTGTTGGAGTATATGCATCATGTATAGATGGGAAATTGGATCTCTCCACGGTCCAATTACCACATCCAGTGGTTTAGTCTCATATGTAATATTTGCGGGAATCGGAGACTCAAAGGGGGTTATATAAGAAACCCCACACCCATTGCATCGGATGAGAAAAGTTAGTGAAAACATCAGCCCTTTGAGGCGTTCTCCCGTGGTTTCATCCAATCTCGCTCCTCACAAAGTTGGGTTCTACGTAAAATCTTGTTGTTCTTCATTGTTCTTATTCTTTGTCTCTGATATTATGCTTCCGCATTCTTGTTTTCTAACAATCCTGCTATGGAGAACAACACTGGAATGAAGTAAAGAATATCTTTAAGTATCTAAGACGGATGCAAGATTATATGTTGGTCTATGGAGATGGTGATCTCCAAGTCTTTGGATACCATATGTTCGGACTTCCAATCTGACATTGATGACATGAAGTCAACTTTGGGGATCATATTCTTATTGAACGATGATGTTGTGCGATAACACGTGAGCCGCTGCTCAGGCGAGGGAACTTATATGGCATCAAAAAAGCAAGCACGCGGAGAGGAAATACCACATCATTCGGGAGGTTCAGAAGCGTGGTGACATCGTCATCACCAAGGTGACCTTTGCTAATAACGTTGCTGAGCCTCTTACTAAACCTTTGTCCCAGAAGGTTTTTGACTAGCATGTAATGAGTATGAGTTTAAGGATTGCACCTAAAGGATTCTTAGTCCTAGTGAGAGACTGTTGGACATGTGAGCCCTAGGCAAACCATTTCTACAATGTAATCATTTTATATATTCATAAAAGTTATTGATTTTCACTTCCTATCTGAGATTAATAAATGCATGCACTTATAAGGTCTATTCGTATAATTAGGGATATGTATCATGGCCATCTTGACAATCATATAGTTGTTGATCTAATGGTTGGATCATAGAAGTCGATGCTAAGATGCCATCTAAAGAATTAAATTGAGGACTCATCTAACACCGCCAAATGATTGTCAAGAAAGGATCTCTAGTCTGAGAAGGAGATGAAAATCCGTACTTCATAGGCGTGATGGATATGGGAAGATCCTCAAGCGCATCACGGAAGCGTGGGGATCGCATCGTATGCGATCGGGAGCGACTAGTCACACTAGTTGCTCTGAGCAACAGAATTTAAAAAATTTTAAATGATGAAACCACATGATCCAAGAACACTTCTTGGATCGTTTCATCTAAACCACAAATAGGTACTAGGGCTACCTCTTGAAGCGTGGTTGCGATCGAGTCTCTAAACCAAGAGACCTCCTGTCTCAAGTCCGATCCAACGGAGGAGTCTCTTGCGAGCACGTTGATGAGACGTGTACTCCTCGCAATCCATGTTGATGGTTCAAGCAGCAGATCTCCTGATATCGTCACACGAGATCCAACATCTTCTTTACGAACGAAGCGCGTCGAAGGAGATGGAGATCCACGAGTAGATGATCCGGCAGCATAACGACGATGATGCGGTGATGACGACTCTCACAAGGGCTCCATGATGGACAGCCACTATGAGAGAGAGGGAGAGCACCTTTGGCATGTAGAGAGCGAGAGAGAGAACCTATGGATTGATCATGTAACTTGAAGAGCAAGGGGTGCCTTATCTTAAATAGTGTTTTGTGATCCATAGATCTCAATCCATGGACAATATAAAATCAATGGATGAGATTGATTTGTGTTTCTTTCAATGGCCATCATTTTGTTGTGAAAACACAACAATAATTACTTTTATTTAAATTAATATATATCGATAAATCAATACATTTAAATTCAAATCATATCAATTAACTATCCTTGGAGATAATGAGAGATAAACCATATCCCCTAAAAAGGGGGGGATGGCTACCAACATCTCATGAGATCTCATTATCTTATGAGATCTCACTATCTCATGAGATACCATTATCTCATGATATCTCCAGGATTTACAAAAATAATTGTTGTAAATTATTTCACAAAATAATTCATAATTATCTTGTGAAATATTGCAATCATGCCATTGGAAAAATGTGAATGACATTCGCATCCCAAAACAAAATGTAAATTATGTTTTAATTAATCATCCAATGTGAATCCAATTCACATCAATAATTAATTAACAAATATAAATCATAATATGCTCTCTCTCTCTAATATATTATAAATCGCATTTATAATATATATAATTAATATGGATAGTGCTATCCACATTATTCATATCCATGATCATTAAATCACATTTAATCATTTTGGATCTCTTTTCTCATGTGCCCAAATAACATGAATCGCATTCACATTATTCACATCTCTGATAATTATATCACATTTAATTATCTTAGATATCACTCCTTATAATATGAATCAAATTCATATTATTCATGATAATTAAATCGCATTTAATTATCAATTTTCTCAATGATCGGATACACATATCAACAATGAAATTATCCATGAACTCTTTTAAGGATAATACGATTTCTCTGCAGATACTTGGAGATAAATACAGGGCGGTTGTATTGTTCCACATATAGTGACTTGGATATTGAGATCACATCCCAAATCCAGATCTTGCAGATCTCCCATAGATGCTTTATTATATCAAGACCACAAATCTAATCTTCCCATTGCATCTGAACCACATTCAGATCAATGTCCAACATTTGGACCAAGATGAGATCACTTCTGTACTGAGAGGAGTCACTAAAATCCTGACCCATTTCATCACTCCCTAGGAATGGAAGCGCCATGGTTATACAATCGTTTATGATCACATCACCCTCAAGTATTCCTAATACATGTACATCCTGCATACTAGAAGACCTAGATTAAAGCCAAAGTTTTAAATCTCTTTCAGACTGTCTCCTTCAGGGTTTTATCATTAAGTTTCTCATTCGATCAAGCATATATCAAGCCTACAAATTCAGTCAAGCTTCCAAAGCGAGACGACCGTGCATGGAATTTGATTCTTCCCAATATCTCATGAGTGTGCTCATGTCTTCCGGTTCAGTAAATGAACATATACGATCCCTTTGAGAGATCGTATTACTCATATGCCCTTATATGCACACCAGCTCACTGGCATATAGACCCTGATTAGGCCATCAACCTATCCATCTACCAAATGTACATACTCATACATATAGTAACACATCTGTCTCCGGTCAGAGGATGCGTGCCTATACCGTGACAGCATACGACATAGGTCTTTGGTTATCTCGATCTCGTTAAGTCAACTCTTTGACCTAACTAATCTAACACCTCCGAATCTCTAAACCTATGCAGAGGACCTGCATCAAGAGGTCGGTCAGATATCAGCCTTTGAGATAAGGAATCAAGGATTGACATCTCCTACTCAGGCTGGAGATCATCTCTTAACAATAATTTGACGATGCTCGATGAGTCTTCAATCTATCCCTTTATATATTCATCCAAGCACCGGCCTCTATGATTCAATTATTGAATCAATAGATGTATGATCATTAAGATGGCCATGGTACATAACCCTAATTGTACTAAGAGACCTATTATGCAAATTGATATTCTTCATTTCAGATCAGGAAATGATATTCGCAATAACATTTATTGAATAATGGTTCGTTGTGGGCTCGCATATCCAACAAGGTGGATATCCGACTGACCTCTTGATGCATGTCCTCTACATAGGAATAGAGAATCAGAGATGTTAGATAACTTAGGTCAAAGGGTTAACTTAATGAGATCAGATAGCTAAGACCTATGTCGTGTGTTGTCACGATATAGGTACACATCCTCTGACCAGAGGCGGATGTATTAATATATGTTTGAGTATGTACATTAGGCAGGCCATTAGGTTGATGACCTAATCAAGGTCTATACACTAGCAAGCTGGTGTGCATACAAGGACATATGAGTAAATACGATCTTTTAAAGGGATCATACATGTTCACTACTGAACTGGAAGACATGAGCTCACTCATGAGATATCAAGACAAACATAATTCCATTGATGGTTGTCTTGCTTTGGAAGCATGACATGATTTGTAGGTATGATATATGTTTTTAGAAAGCATATGATCGATAATAACTCCTAATGATTGAATGAGAAATCTAATGATAAAACCCTGAAAGACACAACTTAAAAGTGATAAAAACTTCGGGTTTATTCTAGGTCTTCCAATATGCAGGATGTACGGATGTTAGGAATACTTGAAGGTGATGTGATCTTAAACGATTGTTCCATGACGCTTCCATTCTGAGGGAGTGATGAAACATGTTTGGATTTTAATGACTCATCTTAATGGACTACATATTCGATCTTGATTCAATTACTGGGCATTGATCCGAATATGATTTAAATGTAATGAAAAGATGGGATATTATGTCTGGCATGATCAGACACCTCTGAGCGGTCTTCTAGATCTGGATATGAGATCGGATCTCATTATCTAGGTTATTATATGTGACATATACAATCGCTCTTACCTAATCTCCAAGTATCTGAGGAGAAGGCACATAATTCTTGAAAGAGTTCGAGAATCATTCCATAAGCAATTTTATCTAAGCATCAGAAAATTAGATAATTAAATAGCATTTAATTATAAAAATTAATGTGGATAGAGAAACTTCAGATAATTAAATTGGATTTCATTATCATGGATATGATTAATGTGGATAATACTATCCAAAATAATCATATATAATGTAGATATGATCCACAATATCCTGGAGAGAGTTAATTGTGAATGGAATTCATAATTTATATGTTAATGTGAATTGGATTCACATTACGTAATTTAATATAAATATAATTTACATTAAATATTGGATGAAAGAATTTAATTCTTAATAGTTAATGGTATAATTACAATTATCACAAATAATTTAGAATTATTTGGTGATATTCAATTAATTAATAAAGTAGATAAATTAACTTGACTCATTCCACATTTGATTTAGGGGGGATGTCCATGGGGTTTCAACCATGGTGGATGCCCACCCTAAATAAATATAGTAAATAAATGGAGCCTTTTTAATTCAAATCCACTTATTGATTAATTGATTAGTTATTGATTAATTTATATAATTTGAAAATTATTTTCAAATTTCTCTTTGTGTTTTCTTTTGTATTATGTGAATTAAAAAGAAACGCAAATCAATCTAAACCATTGACTGATGAAATCACATGGATTGGAATCCATGGATTTCCAAATGTTATAAAAGAGAGGCTAACCATAGCCCTTTTTGCATAATATATATATATGCAAGTATTGCATAAATTATTTCTCTCTCTCTCTCCACACGTCCAATCTCTCTTCATAACCCTAGGTCATCCCCCTGCCTAAGGTTGGTGGAGATCGCGATCGTTGTTGTACTGTTGTCATGATGACGGACTGGTTGCTAGAGGAACTCCGTTCTCTTCCGTGCATCGTGCTCGTGAAGAAGACAAGTGATTTCATGAGACGAAATCAGGAGGTTGTTTGCTTGGATTGATGCTCGGGATTGTGGGAAGTACATGACTCGTCATCACGCCTGCACGCGCACTTATCAGATCGGACTTGAGTCTAGAGGCTTCTTCGTTTAGAAACTTTGAGGATTAGAACCACGCTTCAAGAGGTAAGTCTAAACTTGTGTGGAATCGATGAAACGGCATGGGAAAGGTTCCTGTTCCATGTGGTTTCATCTTAAATTTTTTTCCGTTGTCATGACAACTAATATGACTACTTGATCTTAATAAAATAAAAAATGAGGGAACAGTAAAAGCATTTCGAGCGGTCTGGGGATTTTTGTGGCCATAGATTCTCCCTCGGCATTAGAGAATTTCCACGTTGAATCCTTGTGTGGTGCTTGATTGTTTGTCCTTTTATAAAAAGCAATCACAAAATGTCAAAATCAGAATGCAAGTGAATGCTACATTTTCAATTTAAGTATATATGCATTGTAAATTGTTAAAAGAAATACTATAACCTGAAAGTCATCACAGCATCACTACATGTTTCTGTAAATAAATGAACACCAACGGACCTCATATGTCAGAGTACCCCCTGAAGAATCAGGCTGGCGGAGTGTGACATTGGAAATGACACCATTGGCAGAAAGAATGCAAACTGCTCTAAGACCTTGTTGAGAAAATGTCATGATCCTAGTAGTAATATCCTACAGAAAAAATGTATATATCATCAAGGAGAAAAGAGAACAACTTCTCATTCTTTAACTTTTAAAAAAATAATTTTAAATGTTGACAATAAATTTTCCTTTTTTTTATTACTAAAAGGTACAAGTCAAGAGATCGAATATAATAAAACTACAGTGTTGCTTTTTCCTGAGATAGGTAGTATTTGAACCGGCCCTGCTCTATCAACAGGCCATATATCACATCTTACCGTATTGTTTTCCTATCTTGTTTTTGGAAACAGAAAAACTAAGAATCCTCATTGTGGGTATCATCTGTTATCGGTCTGTTGAAATTTCAGGCTAATCCTTGTTGAAAATCATACCAACAATCAGAAAATTCACGAAAACAATGAGAAATGACAATTCACTATGATAGAAATCCCTCCAGAATATCGAATGAAAACCACATGCAAAAAAAACAAGGTATGAAACTGAACAGAAATATCCCAAGGGACAGTGCTCATAACAAGAAAAAAGAACAAGTAGCATATCACGATTAATCCTAACACCCTCGAGCATAGCTAGGATACAATATTGGATCCATAATTTTATCTAGAAGTCCTTGTCAGAATTCGTGCAATATGTATGTTCTTCTAACCAATGTTTGCTCAAGACATTTTCAGAGAAAAGTAAAAGTAAAGCTTCAAGGCATTATCAATACTCCACATTCTTTGATTTAGATGGTTAATTTAAGGCTTGATTGAAGCACTTTGCAGGGCTACTTATGGCTGATAGCGAGTAATCACTTTTTTGTTTGGGTGCAGTTACCCCATGCCAGAATTGTATTAAATTAATGGTATAATACAGGGGTATTTTATTGTTAGAACTCCAGAAAGTCAGTGGAGTAAACCCCATAGTCCCCAACCACAAGAATGGGTGAATGAGCATCATCGGCTAAATGAACAAACCTTATAGCAGAAGTTTCTGAAGAGGCTGGCAGATTTCTTTCTCTAGTCAAGTGCGCAGATGCGCCATACTCAATAATCCAAGTTGGCGCTAGACTGAAGTAGAGTTGGCTACAATACCTAAAATAGTAGCCAGATTCACATTAGGAGTATTCTCACATGTGGGGGAATTCGATAGCAATTGCATGAGTCTGGAGTAGTCTGCAACACAGAGTTGGACCTTCTATTCATCGGGCTCTTGATGTGAAGATAAATTTGTCATATTTGCATCCTTATTAGATTATGATGCCATGTGGGCCCATGGTGGTTTGACAAACCTTTTCCAACACCTCTCATATGGGTGGTTGGATCTATGGTAGTGAATACACATAATTTATCACTGCGGCCTCAACCAGAATCATGACCTCGTCCTCCTCGGGAGTTGTAGCAACACCCTTTCCAAATGACATTAGAAAAGCATAGTTCTTCACAGTCCATAGAGTATGAGTATGACCAATGGAAGTCTCGAGCTGCAGCGACCAAAGATGATCTTGATGGAGGGAAATGTATCAGACATGCGAAACCGGTCCTTCACGGTATGATAACAACAATAAATTGAAGATTGACAAGAAATCTATAGACTTGCCACTCAGATCTCTCTGCCACCTTTTTGGTACAAGAAGACGACTGAAGATGACAAGTTCCTCATAAAGGCTGATGAGATGTCGATAGTACTCCACGACGGTAGACTCTCCCTGGTGGACCAAATCCGTATGCAGATGTCCACGAGTCGCAACTTGGTAGATTACTAAGAATAGTTCTATGTTGTTCATCCTACATGTCCTTCGTGGTGTCCTCCGCAATGTAGGACTAGTTGTTTTAATAGGCATCAGTGTCATGACTTGATAGTTGTCCTCAAATCAGGACTCATAATCTTTGTTTGTTTTCTTTAGAGGTTCCTTTATCATGATGACCATCGATGAACACCTTGAAGGCTCGAGACCAGATCACATAGTTATTTACGCCCTTGAGTTTAAGAGAAGTCCCATGAACCATCATTGAAGATGTAGAAAACAAGGTCTAGGTCTCGGTAGGAGTTGTGGGCATCGTGGTTAAGGAGTTCAATAAAGTGTTGGATGCTCTATTTATGTACAACGAGGGCAATTAGGGTAGCAACCATTGATCAAGAGGGATCTACAAGGGGTAGAGAGAAGGTGGGTTAGTCGTACGGGGTCTTGTGATGCGAGGAGGACCCATGCGAGGTCTGCAGCGAAGAGAAGTCTCACAGATGGGGACCTACGATGGAGATAACTCCCGCATGACCTAGCAGCAGCGAGGAATGGTTACGACGGGGGGGAGACCCCCGGACGGGGTAGGGGGTTGCTGCAGCGCTAGGGTAGCAACTGCGATAGTAAGGACCCCCGTAGGGCCTAGCAATGACGAGAGAGGCCCACACCAGACTTGATAGCGGTACACGAGGGGTCTTGGATGGCGATGGTGTCGTGCATGACAGAGACAGATAGAGAGAAGGGTTGTTGGTGGAAGTGGGGTTTGGGTACGAAGAGCCAATATCTTCCATCGCCTCTCGTAGACAACCTTCTCGCACTGAGCAGACCCTAACCAGAGGCCATTGCTCTGATACAATGTGGACAAACAAATGAGAACGCAATTAAATGTATTCATGGGGCACTGTTTCTTATATAATGTAAAGCTCTAGGTCCCAATAAGCTGCAATTACATAATAGCCCCCAGGGGTTTCATATAGAAAGAGCATATATGGAAATAGACTAGACATAGAAATAAGATAAAATAGGAAAACACTAATAATGGCAACAACAAAAAGTAAAAAGGGATATTTATAGGTTATGGTACAAGTCTAAAGAAATATAGAGTATATCCTCCTTAGCATAAAGTAATTGTATATAAGAATTGTATTTTTTATGAGAATTATATGGATCACCCAAGGATCGAGTCCGTTGTAACTTTAGCATGTGATGATATCCACGAGCGAGTGGAGTTTATAATGGCACTAAGTAGTGATCAAATAGTGATCAAACTACTTTTTATGAGGTTGTTGCTGAACAACCTGAAGTCCAGAGGGCATACCTCATAACATTGTTGTTGATTGACCTCATAAAGAGATGCATCTTTCTTAAAGATATGAGGCTGAGGATTGCAGTACATGTTTCTGAGAAGGTAGAGTTGTCCAGTCATTCATATACAAGGAGATTGTTGCATGAGCAAAATTTAGGCAGTGCATTCCTGGAGTCTTCACAAAACTCAAACAAACGAGCTAGATAAGATTCCAGGGGAGAGGAAAGTCATTAGCTAAAAATGGAGAGGAAAGTCATTAGCTAAAAATGGGTTTTCAAGAAAAAATACATGAATCTCAAGCAGTGAATGCATCATATACAAGGCCCACTAGTTGCAAAAGACTACAATTAGATCGAATGTTACCTTTGATGAGAATTATATACTTTACTCCAAGATCGAATATGTCGATACCTAGACATGTGATAATATCCATGAATAAGTGGAGTTCTAAATGGCAATAAGTGGTCCATAAGTAGTTGATCACACTACTTTTGACCAGGTTGTTGCTGAATAACATGAAGTGAGCACCAAAGAAAAGGCCTCATAGCATTTCTGATGATTGCCCTCGCAAAGGGATACATCTTCCTCAAAGATATGGGGTTTAGGATTTCACAACATGATATTGAGGAGGCAGAGTCTCCAGAGTCACCCACATACAAAAAGGTTGTTGTATGAGCATAATTTCGACAGTGCATTGTTGTTATGGGCAAGGATAACGACTCTCTTCACAAAAATCAAACATAGAAGCTTATCAAGATTTCGAAGGAGAGAAGCTGGCTACAAATGGGGTTTCAAGAAAAGACAAGAATCTCAAGCAATATAAGGCACACCTAGTTGCAAAAGGCTACTATCAAAAGAAATGTGTGGATTACAATGAGATATGCTCTCCTTTTGTTAGGTCGATGTCCATTATGGTGCTATTAACTCTTGTAGCACATCGTGATTTGGAGCTGGAGCATTTAGAAGTTATAATCGCTTTTTGTATGATAAAGTCAAAGAAGACATTCCAATAAGCCAATCAAAGGAATTTGTATTTTAAGGTAAGGAAGACTATGAGTACAGATTGAAGAAGTCCTAATGTAGACTCGAGCAATCTCCTACATAGTAGTCCTAAAAGTTTGATAGCTTCACGATTGGTCGTGAGTTTGACAAAGCCTATATAATTGATGCATTAACCACATCAAAGGTATAGGATGGGTCCTTCGCCTCTATGTTGCCTTATGTCGATGATAGATAAATTACTATTTACTATTAAGATGAAATGTACAATGGATAATATGAAGAAGGTCCTTAGTTTAGAGTTCTTTATGAAGGATCTTATCACAACAAAAAAGATTTTAGGAATGAAAATCATCAGCAATCCTAGAAGGGAAACTCTTCTTATCTCAAAAGAACTATATTAAAATGGTTCTTACAAGTTTTGGGATGTCCACGCTTATGGTCATGAATACTCCATTTGCTGCAAATTTTCATCTTTTAATATCTTTTGCACCTTGTAAAGATATGTTTCTTTACAATAGTTATTTCATGTTTCTGTACTATTTCCTAATTCTCTATACTTATGAATGTCTTATGTAATTTACCCATAGGCTACTCTCCTATATAAGAGAGCCTAGGATTCACGGAATAAACAACTCTTTCTATTTTCCCAACATGGTATCAAAGCATTGGTTCTAGACCGGAGCTCCTGTACCGAAACCCTAACCCTAACCCCCACTGCAAGCCCCTCCTCCCCGTGTCGTGCCTCCTCCCCGCGTCGTGCCTCGCCCCGGGCAACCGCGAGCCGCCCCTCCCCGTGTCGTGCCTCCTCCCCGCGTTGTGCCTCACCTCGGGCAGCCTCGGGTCGCACCTCCTCGTGCAGCACTCCGTGCTGCACCCCGCCTCCCCGTGCTGCGTCCAGGGTCGTGCCTCAGCTTCTGTGTCGCCTAGGCTAGCACCGCCTAGGCTCTCCCTCATCGAGGTTGTTGCCGCATTGGTTTTTGTGTGTGACGCCTAGGCTTCTCTAAGCCTTGGCGTTGTTTAGGTTCTCGCCGAACCTTCTTCTATATGGGTTTGGTTGCTTGAGTCTACACATGCACCGAACCCGTGAATGTCAGTGTAGACAAAGGTCTATCCAGTCTACAACCCTAGTCTTCTATTATCATCATGTCAGAAAGCAAGGCCGATATTCCCTCCACAGGTGCCTTCAGAGGTCTTGCGCCTATTGTGAAGATTGATGGGTCAAATTATGAACTGTGGGCTATGCAATTCATGAGTATGATGAAGTCTACCGGTAAGAAACATATTCTTACCGAGGAAGAGCATGTTGAGAAGACTGGGGTTAACACCTCATGTGAAGCGGATGATGCATACGCCAAGGTTTTGTTATCAAGCACATTAGCAATTGAGATTGTTAATGATATTCTCCATCAGCCCACTGCAAAAGCAATGTGGGATATTCTTGTTGCTACCTATTCACAGGCAAAGAATGAGATGAAGATTCTACAACTCCAGCATGACATCTTTATAATCAAGCAGAATGGACGGCCTCTCCACTCGTTATATATATCTTTGCGTGGAATGTTCGAGAAGCTCTATAGCTTCATGCCTCTCACATCTACCCCTGAGCAGCAGAAGACCTACAGGAATGCCACTATGGTTGGTGTGTTCCTGGCAGCGCTAGATCCTGAATATGAGGCAGCCCGTTCCAAGATTCTGGCCGACTCCACTATCCCTCCTATGGAGGATGCCTTTCGCAGGCTTAGTCGGATCATTGTTCCATCATCTACCGCAGCTCCGACATCTTCTGCGATGGCAGCCTCCTGAGGTCGGGGAGGTTCATCTCAGTTTCGTGGATGAGGACCTCGCGGCAGAGGAGGTCGAGTTTGTCAGCCATGTAATTTTTGCCATCGTCCTGGACATACAGAGGATACATACTCCTCCAAGCAATGGATTCCCTGCCTCTGCTCGAGTAGCCGAGCATATTGAGCCTCCGGCTGACTCTTCTCTGGATCAACGTTTTGAGGATATGGTAGCACGATTGAGGGGCATTATACTTCCTTCTGGTTCTGTGCCATCTCCATCGCCCCCTGGGAGTCATTCAGATGAAGCCGCTTCAGCCTCCTCCGGTACCTCAGGTAGTACTTATGCACTCACTAATAGTGGTAGATCTGATGTTATATAATGGATTATGGACTCCGGCGCCACACATCATTTGTGTGGCAACAAGGGTCAACTTACAGCCTACAGACAGGTTCCTCCAGGACGACTGTGATCATTGCAGATGGGACTCATTCCCCAATTACTGGATAGGGGGAGATTAGTTTGACACCCTCTATGCATCTACAGAATGTGTTACATGCACCTGACTTCTCTATAAATTTGTTGTCCATTAGTCAGATTACAAAGTATTTACATTGTCATGCCATTTTTGACCCATCTTCTCTTGTTTTTCATGACATCCTTACATGCAAGCTGATTGTGTGTGATTGTAAGCAGGGCGGTATGTATCGCCTATTTCGAACTCCCTATGCTGGAATCTCCTCTCTCTGTTGGACCTGTCTCACCATTTACATGACACATGCGCTTTGGTCATCTCCCACTGCAGAAACTATGTCATTATCTGCCTCAGATCTCGCCTCATATATCCAATGTGAGGCATGTCAGTTGGGAAAGCATCACCGCTCTACCTTTCCCAGTCGTCAGAGTCGGAGCAGTAGCTCCATTTTTGAGTTGTTTCATATAGATATTTGGGGTCCCAGTCGTGTTCCTGATCACCAGGGGCACATGTTATATCTAGTCGCTATTGATGATTTCTCTTGGGTTGTTAAAGAATAAATCTGAAGTTGGAGATATTATCAAAAATTTCTTGACAGAAATACAAAATGTCTTTTCTGCCTCAGTAAAAATTATTAGAACTGATAATGCATTAGAATGTCGTAATCATTATCTCTCCAGTTATTTTTCAACCAAGGGAATTATTCATCAAACATCATGTGCCTACACTTCACAACAAAATGGTATTGCAGAAAGGAAGCATCGCCATTTGCTTAATGTTACAAGGACATTTCTCATTCAGAGTCATGCTCCTCATTCCTTCTGGGGCAATGTTGTTCTAACGACATGTTATCTTATTAATCACACGCCCTCGTCAGTCTTCGGTGAGAAAATTCCTTTCTCTCTTGCCTTTCCTGAGAAGGAATTGTTCTCCCTCACTCCTCGTGTGTTCGGCTCAATCGCATTCGTCCACCAAGTGTCTCCTGGTATTGATAAGCTCTCTCCTAGAACTGTCAAGTGTGTCGTCGTTGGGTACTCCAGGATGCAGAAAGGATACAAGTGTTATGATCCATTGCGCAGGACGTATTACGTTAGTGCCGATGTCACCTTTTTTAAGTCCGTGATGTACTTTTCTCCTACAGGTGATCGGTTGACGTCTTATGATACAGATGATAATATATACATGCCACCACCACCACCACCATTATCTCCCATATCTCCACCACCAACACCTACTTCATCACCACCATCACCACTTCCTATGCCACCTCAACCTACTATAATGATCCCCGTTCCACCGTTGCCTCACCATTATACCCATCGGCCTGCTTCTGCTCATGGTCACCGCTCATCATCTAGCATGTACGAGGTATGTTCTGATAATACGGTTTCTAATTATGGATCTAATGGTCTACCGACGCAGGATTCTTTATGGGAGAATGATGGAGAGGCTGCAAATTTGGATCTGCGTATTGCACTTCGGAAGCCGAAGCGTAATTGTGTATCATATCCTATAGCAACCATGGTATTCTTTGATCGCTTAACATGCACTTTCAGAAATTTAGCAGTGGCCTTATCAGCCGTGGACATTCCACGGAATTTTAAAGATGCCATGAAGGACAGTCGATGGCGTTTGGTCATGGAAGAAGAGATGGTTGCTCTTCAGTCGAGAGGCACTTGGAGCCTTGTCCTAGCTCCCACTGGAGTCTCTACAGTAAGCTATAAATGGGTGTTTATAGTTAAGCAGAATGCAGATAATACCATCGACAGATACATGGCACGCCTGGTTGCGCGAGGGTTTCCACAGACATACGGGGAGGATTATCTCGACACATTCTCACCAGTTGCTCGTCATTCCACCTTACGGATTCTTCTCTCTATTGTTGTTATCTGAGATTGGCCTTTGTTTCAGTTAGATGTCAAGAATGCATTTTTGTATGGTGATCTTCAGGAGGAAGTCTACATGCAATAGCCACAGGGATTTGCTATTGAGGGGGATTGTTCACAAGTGTGTAGACTTCATAAGGCGATATATGGCCTTAAGCAGAGCCCTAGAGCTTGGTTACAGAAGCTTTCAGACTTGTCTGAGAAGCAGGCGTACAAACGCTCGAATGCATATCATTCTCTTTTTATACAGAAGACATCTAGAGGTATGGTCCTTGTTATGGTGTATGTTGATGATATTCCTATTATAGGAGATGACATACAAGGAATAAAAAGGGCAAAAGAACTTCTGGGTCATGAATTTGTCACAAAGGATCTTGGAGCTCTTAGATACCTTTTGGAACTGGAGTTTGCCAGAAATCAACAAGGGCTTGTGATGACCTAAAGGAAATACGTCACTGATTTGCTAAGCGACACAGGAATGCTTGGATGTCGGCCTGCTACCACACCCATGGATCCAAGCATGAAGCTATATAATGATGATACTGATGAGGTGGATAGGAGGAGATACAGAGAGCTGGTAGGAAATCTCCTTTATGTTACCATCATCAGACCCAATATTTCTTTTGTTGTTAGTCGGGTAAGCCAATTTATGGAACAACCATGTCAGGTGCATATGGACGCTATACATATGATACTCAGGTATTTTAAATCATCTCCAGGTGCAGGTCTACTATTTAGAAAAGGCAAGGAGATTACCATCTCAGCATGTGTAGATGCATATTATGTAGGGTGTCCAAAAGATAGGAAATCCACTACTGAGTTTGTTGTATATGTTGGAGATCCACTTGTCTCATGGAGGAGACAGAAGCAAACTGTTGTAACCAGAACTAGTGCCAAGTCTGAATATAGGGTTGTGGCCCAAGCTAGTGCAGAAATGATGTGGGTTTGAGTTGTCATTGCATAACTATGTATAGAAGTTCTCATTCCTACAGCACTGGAATGTGACAATCAGGTAGCTATATTTATTGCAAATAATCCAGCATTTCATGAGCACACCAATCACATCGAGGTTGATTGTCACTATATACGAGATATGATACAGAAGGTCTTTATTTCCACATCTCATATCAGCTCAAGGAATCAGACTGCAGATATCTTCACCAAGGCCTTACTCAAAGGACCTTTTCAGAAGTGCTCGTCCTGAGCATGATCGACATCTATGATCCATCTTGAGGGGGAGTGTAGAGATATGTTTCTTTACAATAGTTATTTCCTGCTTCCGTACTATCTCTTAATTCTCTGTACTTATGAATGTCTTATGTAATTTACCCATAGGCTACTCTCCTATATAAGAGAGCCTAGGGTTCACGAAATAAACAACTCTTTCTATTTTCCCAACACACCTCAATTAAATGCAGTTAAAGAGCATATGTCAGAGGTCCACTATGCTAGGGCAGTTAAGAATCTTATGTATGCCATGGTATACGCACAAGATCAAAAATCACTCATGCTATAAGCATTGTTAGCAAATTCACGAAGAATCTTGGGAAGGATCATTTGCAAGCAGTCAAGAGGATTTTTCAATAAAAGAAAGGAACATCTTATATGTCTCATCTATAGAAATGATTCAAAAAATTTTATTGTTAAATCTTCATATTCAAACTATGTTGTATGTATTGATGGGATGAGATCAATGGTGTCTTATATCTTTACCTTAGAGAGTTTTGTCATTCATTGCAAGGTTACATGACAACATTTAGTTAGTTTGTTTACTATAAAGGCAAAGTATATGATGTCACAAAAGCTACAAAGGAAGCATCCAGTTGGAAGTATTGATTGGAGATCCGGCCTATAGTTTGATCATGTGCATCATGAAGGGATCAAACACATTGTTGTTAGCTTTCACTTCACAGTTCACACTTTATGAGAAGATGATCAATGTGAAGAAGATTATCGTGATAAATAACCTAGTTGATATGTTCACAAAGGCGGAAATAAGTTCAAATATTGACTGGACTTGCTCAATATCGACTGTAGGTAGAAGCCACGTTGAGGGGAATGTGACACCCCGAGTGTGTTTTTAGAACCATGAGCAGAACAAATGGTTAGGATTCATGGCATATCGACACCTAGAGATGAAGCATATTCGTGCTATACGTATTGATCTACATGTGGCAAATTACAAGCAAATGGAATTACGATGTGACAATCGGGCAACTATGCATATTACCGACAATCACAAGCTTTATGAGTGCACCAAGCATGTGGAAGTGGATTTCCATTTTTCTATAGTTAGATTCAGATTTTGTCCTCTTCACACCACCAATATTCCTCATATAGAGGAAGTTGTAGACATCTTTATCAAGGCACCTCCTTCAACTACTTTTAAGCAATGTTTGTAGCAAGATGTGCATCATATATAGCACATACATACATCCTCCAGCGATGGGGAGTGATAAGGTATATGCACGAAAATTAGTTATATCTCCTCTATTTTATCTCTTTCGTATTTTGGCCTCCACTCTATATTAAGAGGCATATGGTTATGGAATAAGACATTTTCTCCAAATAAATGACCTATGTTCAAATGTATTGGAAGGCAAAAGTCGGTTCTCTGGATACATGAAATCTTGAATCTTGGTTGTTTTCTTTCAAGACATCACCATGATCAAAGACATCCTCCTTTCCTATTGTGTGCTCTCCAAATAGGACGCCATATAATAAAAAATAGGAAAATTCATGCAATTTCCTATTTTAGTGAAATCAACTGCATGGATCAATTTGCTAGGCATTGATCCATGATGATAGGTATTCTTGCTCTTCTCTCCCTCTATATATTGCAGAATTTGGTAGGACCTCATTAAATTTGTGCATATTGTGGTTGATTCTCCATTGTGACTTTTGTGTCTGTAATTTTGTTCTTAGCTCCTACTTGGTTTTCTGGTTTGTGGAGATGCGTAGTGTATCTATCAAGAAAATCAAAATCGGACTTCATATTGTGGTACAAAGGAGAGAATGCAATGGAATATTAATATTGCCCCATGCATTGGGGCACATTTTGTTGGGGGAGAAATCAGATTGACGGGTACAAACATCAGCTCCATAGTCTTCTTCCTAGTTCTTGTTTATTCATAGTCAAATTTCATTTGATTGTAAAATCATACCTTAAACCCAAATAATCCTTTCAGTCCATCATTGCAAGATAGAAGATAGTTTGTGCATGCACTGAGACATTGGCTCCGGAAGCTTACATTTTTTTTAAATCATCATCATTGGGATTTAAATCAACAGCTATATTACAAACAGAAGGGTGTTGACAACAAAAAACTGATAATGAGGAGATTTTCCTATGTTGCATTCTTATTATATCGCTACGATTAGGTTCTGACGAAGATAAAAGCGCACAGAAATACACTTCTAATGGTGGTGTGTTTCTTCGCGACAAGTTCGAAAGCGATGCCCCTGGCCCAGTATAAACTATAGTACTAACTTAAGAATAACCATACCTCACCCGCACCAATTCTGATAATGTGAGGCACAAAATTACCACGACCATTAAAAGCAGCAAGATCACCTGCAAAGAACATTTTCAGAGCCTGCATCAGTTCCTACATTCACAAATATCATGTCCTTTACTGCGGCAATCTTAGACAGACTCATTTCAGAATGCTTCATCAATTGAAAACGGTTAAGTTGCAGACTCAAACAGATCATCACGGGCTTGGAAGATTAAAAAATCTTTCTAATTCAAATTTCTTTGACGAATGAAGGCTATTAAGTACTAGCCACTATACCAGTGTGAACATAGGAATCACAATTTACTGCCAAATGTAACCAGCTGTAGGAAGAAAAAAATCAACTGGACGTATGTATAGAGGAACATAGCAATTAGCACATGCCAAACGAACAAAGAAGAACAAACAACATGATCACGCACCCTAGGAACATAAAGATTTCTCAACAAAGTTCCACCATTTTGCTGCAATCCTGTGCAAAAGAAAGATCTGTTTTTACTATTAAGAAGATAACGAGCACCAGAGTTGCACGTAAATTTATAGCCTTCACACAATACCGATGACACAAATCCCGAAGGTCCACGGCAAGTTTTCACGTCTACTTCAAAAAAATAGCCCATTCTTCACATCTGCAAGGGAAAAACTTGGAAGTCATCTGTAAGACCTCGCTGTCCCCTTCACTGCAGTTAAGATCGCGCATTAACCCACCTAATCACCAACCATAAAACCACAAATAACCTCCTCTTAGTTCTAATCGTACATGTAGGAATCCCCACAAGCCATGCCACTCCTCAACCCTAAACCCCTAACACTTGGTCAAGTAGCACCCCCTCCCTGACCACAACCAGCAACTTCTGCTGCTCTCACCTGACAGTGTCCCCAACTGAAACACTCTGCTCCAAAAATCCAAACCCTTTCACTGTACTTCCCCGAGATCGAACTGTGGACCCAAGAATCGAACCAAAAATCCCAAATCTCCCAGAACCCAACTCGCCACAGCAAAACCACGCGAAGATCCCACTACCCACATTCCCAATATCCAATCTTTTCCGCAAAAAGAAATCGATCTTTTCCAGCAAGAGAGCTTACCCAAAATGGCCATCTCGGGACTCAAGAACATCTTGCTCCACGAGGGCCTCGCCCTCCCCCTCCCTCTCCCCCTCCCCCGCCTCACGGGCTCGCCAGGGGTCACAGTGAACTCCCCAGGAGATGAGGAGATCGGCATCAAGCTCAAAGGCACCACCAAGCTCCCATCTGGGCTGTACTTCCTCGGCCTCCCCCTCTTCTTCATCACCCCCATGAACCCCATGCTTGCAGGATCTGAAACCAAAGCCACAGCACCAGACGCAGAAGCAACTGCAGCAGAGGATGAAGCAATTTCTCCGTGGCTCTCCATCTTCCTCTCCACACTATCGGGAGCTTCAACTGCTTCTCTTTCTTCCATGGAGGAAACCCCACAAAAGGACTTTTGAAGCAGAAGAGGAGAGAAGTGAAAAGCTCTCAGCTTTCAGCTTCACTTGGAGCCATGAACAGAGGTTTCTCTGGACAATGTGGCACTCCTTTTTTGATGGGTTTGAATGGTTGGGGAGGGGAGAGGAGAGTTGGGAGATGGTGAAGCTCTGTTTGCAGGAGGAAACAGGGGAGGGAGGGAGAGCAATTTTTATTCGAGAAATGGTATGTAGTAATAAATGTAATCATTGAATATATTAGTTTTTAATTGTTGTTCTTTTTGGGCAAAGGGAAGGGTGGTTTAACTTTTTGTGAAGAACGATGGATGTTTTTGAATAAATAAAGTTGGATTGCAGGTGGTGACAGAGATCGAGGAGGCCCGTTTGCATTTTTTTTAAACCATGGTTTGCATATTATTTGATAAGATTTTTTAAATATATATATGCCATCCCTAAATATAAATTATATAACTAAAAAATTATAAATTATATTATTACTCTAGAAATGAGATAAAAATCTACTCAAACATGATTTAAAATGATCTATTAGGCTACATGTTGTGTAAGAATGCATATTTAGATTCTTTGGTCATTTTTTAATAAAACTCTTTCACCATGTAAGACAATTCACTATTCAAAGAAGTTTTACTATGGCAAAATAAAATAAGAAAGATAGAGAGAAACCGATGGAGTAATTGATAAAGCATTCTTGTTGTAGAAGTCTCTGTATTCTTTGTATGCTTTCCTTTAGTATTTAGGGATAAGTCTCTTATTGCAAAATTATTTGTTTTTTTGTATGCATCTTAAAATTATAAAATAATTTTATATAATACGAGATGAAAGGTAATTTATTCATATTTTTAGCAGTAATTTGCATCACTATATAAAAACTTTTAAAACCGTTTATATGTCGTCAACACAAATCATATGACTCAAAGAAAAGTATTTTCCTATTCTCGAAGTGAAATAGGAAAATATTCACTTATTATTTAAAATGATATGATAGTCACATTTTATATAAAACATTGATGGGGTGTTTAGATCATTTTCAAATAACAATCTTGAATTTTAGGATGATTATGTGGTCAAAGAAGTCTTATGATTATAGAACAAACTAAGAAAGATGAAACAAAGTTGATGAAGTAACCGATGAAGCATTCATATCATTGGTGTTTCTCATCTTCATTGTACTCTTTCCTTTAGCATTTAGAAATAAGTTTCATATTGTAAAATTTGTTGTTTTTTGTAAGCATATTCAGAATTTTTATATATTCTTTTATACAATATTATAGAAGTTAACTTCAAAACATGTTTATTTTAAATATGGTTTATATTAGCATTTTAACATATAAATTAAAATAATTTATAAGTCACGTAAAAATATAAAATCTTATAACTTAAATGAAGTTATTTTCCTAATTACATAAAAATATATAATTATGTGTTCAGAACATTTTTTATTTAGGAACTCTTGAAGGCCTAGGATGCTCATATGCTCAAATAGGTTATATTTTAATAAAGCAAAAGAAGAATGACTAAAAAATGCATAGAGGGATCGTATTAGGAGCAAGTCTCTTATTGCATAATCATGTGTTTCTTGGATACATGTTATTTTAAATTGTGGTATGTATGTATGTATAATGAAGTTTGTATATTTTTACATGATTGAAAAAATTGCATAACTAAAAGAAATTTATATTCTCATCGTGATAGTAAAATAGAAATCTAATCAAATTAGGTTAAAAATATTCTGGTAGGTCCCATATTTTATAAGAATGTATTTTGTTAGTGGAGTATTTTTTAAACATTTTTTTGAGCAAAGAACTCTAGAACTATTAAGATGTATGTATGCTCAAAGAATATCTTTCTTGAAGAAAATAAGAAAAAGAAGGGAAATTATAATGGTGTGAATGAAAAATTAGGAGCAGATGTCTTATTATATAATCGTATATTCTTACAAGCATCTTCAATAATTTAAGAAATAATTATATATTTTTTGTAGGAAACATTTAAAATATTTTTAATAGTATTGTTTATTAGTGTGAGATATAATTATAAAAATTGATATGGCTTTTGATATATAAATAATATAAATATAAGAAGAATGTGATATTGCTCTAAGATCGAAATAACAATCTATTAAAATATGACTCAAAATTATTTAGTCAACCACATGTTATATAAGGATGTATTTGATAGTAGGGTGCTTCAATCATTTTTCATATAGAGACTCTAGCTAGCACGGCTAAGATGAAAATATGCATGAAGAGGCTTATTTTGATAGACCAAAACATAAAATACATAAAAAAAGTTAATGAAGCATCTTAACATTCATATCATTAATATTTCTTGTATTTTTCGTGCTCTTTCTGTTGCTTCTACAAATAAATCCCTTATTGTGTGATTATGTGTTTCTTATGACATGTTTAATAATTTTTGATAAATAACTTTTATTAAACTACCTAGTGATTACTATGTATATGTTCTTGTGCCACTTTCAAATATGAAAAGCCTTGTAAATTTTGTAATTACGTCACGACCAATGTAAGTTTATTTACTCTTGCACCTTGATCCATGTAGGTTAGCTTTCATAATTTGATTGTTATGGATAACAAAGTATGTAATATTTCCCTTTTAAATATTTGAATAAATGATGTCATTTTTTCCCTCTCATCTTCTCTCATTGAGTTTCCTACATTGCTATCTTCCATGTATGATCACATAACATCATTATCACTACACTGACATTTGTGAAGTACCATTATTGGACATGCAAGCCCATGATGGGTCATTTAAAAATAAATATTATAGCAATTTAAAATAAGTATTAGGGCACTCTTATTGGTCTATATCAGTAGTAAAGTACATTTTAGTATGCATGACTAATTGTGTATCTTTGCATGATTAGCCTTACATAACTTGGTCTCTTTGGATATCATGTAATTAATGATATAAAGAGTTATGTATTTTTTAATAATATAAAGGAGGACAAAACTTCTTATGATTTTTTATGTTATGAGGAATGGTAGAAATCAAAGTACGCTATGGAAGGCTAGAAAAAAGTTATTATCTTTATAGAAGACTAACAGTTGAAATCCTAAACTAAGCATGAAGTAGACTCTCAGAGCTGACAACAACTAACTTATTATATGAATGAATTCTTCATTAGCTAAAAACCAAGTTTTTCTTTCAAGATAAGAGGACAAACTATAAGATAGGGGCCTCACCAATATTTTAGTCGTTGGAGGCAAATGGTTGGTCTTCTTATTAGATTCCAAACCATGTGCGAGATCTAAGGAACAATGTTACCTAGTCTTTATATGCATTCTAAGATCCTATAACTATCTAGTGGTAGAGATTTCAAAACAAAGTGGGAGTCTTAGCGCAATGGAGTTAGAAAGGATCTTTGAGATCTCACAATTAGCATATAATCCTATTATGACTAGCAAAAAGATTATGGAGAGATTGTACCTTAGACACTTTGGATATCATATAGAAATGATATTAAGAGTTATATCGAAATAATTTTGTTTAGTTGATATAAAAAAGTTAGATTAGGGGAAAACTAACATCACATAATCTTATTCAATACTATGCTCTTCAGTTTGGTTGGGGGGGAGGGGGTAATCTTCTTCATAGAATAATGGTTGATTGGTACTCTTGATAGAGGTCCTCTACATGGGAATAGAGTTCATAGTTGTCAAACTATTAAATATTTGATGAGTTTGAGACATATAAAGTTACACACTATAGAGTTTCATGAGATATATATCCACTCTTTATTGGAGGAAGATATGCACCTCTATATCTAATTATTTGTACTTGTAAGACCACAAGATGATGATTACATAGAAGGGTATATTGGATATTATAATTTCTCAATGGAATCATACATATTTATATATAATAAATCAAGAGAAAGGGTTCACCCATGAGACATTAGGGTAAAATGAATTTGACTAGTGATCATCCTATTTTGAGAACAAGATACAAATTAGAGATATCAATGTATGCTTCTGGAAAGCATGTGATTGATATCGTTACCCTATGGTCAACTGAAGCATCTTCTTCTTAACCTTTCTGGAGACATGAAAATGTCATAACATATATTTCGGGTTATTTATTTTTTCAACATGTAGGATGCATGAGTATTGTTATGATTCAAAGTTGATGAGTAATAGATTTTATTCCATGAGGCTTCCATTCAAAGAGAACATTGAAACAAGATAGATTTCAACGACTCTGTGGTAAATCCCGAAATCCATCTACTTTAGGCTTTAATAGTGGCCTAAAATCCTGAGCAAATACATAAACATTCTACACAATTTTGTGTTCTTATAAGAATCCCTTATGAATAAGAAACCCTAATTAAGATTTAAAATATATAGAAATATAAAATCAAATAAAATAATAGAGAATGATGGAGCATATAAATGTACATACAGATCGGTAAATAAACCCAAAAAACATGATAAAAATATAATTTATGATCCTAATCCAAGAGCAAGTAACAACAATAATAATCAAGCCCAATGGAAAAAGCAACTAACTATGGCTCTTCACTTAGATAATGTCCACGGCATATGGAGAACATAGGGAAGGTCTAGACAATCATGATCTTCTTATGTTGCAATAAGTAGATCAAGAGGCCATTCGCCCCTTGTCCCCTAAGATGGGTAATATGTTTTCATATAATTCCATCTTGCATATACCTTCCAAAGAAATATGGCAGGGATGGCGATCAATCCAAGTCATCGGTAGAGAGCAAGATAACAAATGAGCCTTTCTTCACATCTTCTCCAACAAGAACTGAAGTTTCATGATAACTTTGGGTCTAAGGCTACCTAAGGAAACTCTGATTCGATCTGCATAATGATTGTCCACTTCATCACCTTTACTCTTTTATTTTGGTCTTAAATCCTTAGCTAAAGGCATGTATATAGCATTAATTTATATAAAATAACACTTAATAATTGACTATTAAATATTGTATGAATACATGTATTTAATTCCAAAATAAAAGAATAAAGGAAGAAAACAAGAATGAAGTATCAAAGACACTAAGTAACCCTAGACCCTGAGATCTAGTCATCATGATGACTTGGTTGACAAAAAATAAAGTAGAGGAAAATGTGTCAAAACAACTATATAGAAAACAAGCTAAAACCCCCCTCATTCTTTTTGTCAATATATTGCATTTTGGGACCTATTTTATTTCCTATTTTTATACCTCAAATTATAAAAAAACTCTATATGAAATTTTTACATAAAAATACAAAGAAAAATATGAAATTAATTTTACTCAAAAATAATGCATGTGTGCTCGGGGCACTCATAATAAAAACCGCAAAGAAAACTACCCATATATATATATATATATCCTCCATACAGATTCAAAATTCACCCCAAGTCACACTATTGTTCACAAAATTAAATTATCTATTTAATAAAGTGGTTTCATTTTTTGGAGTTAATATACAAAGTTAACTTTTGGGCCCTCATTGTAATATAACTGCATAAAAATATTCACTATATTTATTCTTTACATTTTTAACTTCCTTATATATTTATATATTTATAAATTAATCAAAACATATGTAAGTAACAAAAATAAAATTAAACCATGAAAAATACATTAAAATAATTAATGTATAAAAATATATGGATGAACTATACCTACATAATACATATACCTATTTATTTAAGTAAGCAAATAAAATCAGGAAAATGAACTAATAATATGTAAATATGTAATTAAATAAATTATAAATATATAAATTATGTACATATAATAATAAAATATTTAGTGCAAAATAAAAAAGACCCAAAATCCAAGTATATGTACTTATATATCTACATGCAAATATTAGCATGTAATAATTTAACTTGTAAAACTAAATAAAAATCATAATAAAATACTACATAAAATGATAAATATTTTTAATAATTTGAGTTTAATTTAATAAAATCACTTTCTATTTTTAAATAACTTAATAAAACATTTCTTCTACCCTTTTTCCCAATTTGTTCACATGGACCGACCAGAAGATTTCCTTTGTTGACCTTGGTCAACTATCCTTTCTTCTTCATTTGACTTGGCATACATTTCAAGCTGTTATTTCCCCTATTTTTTGGCACTCTTCCTCAGACCTAGAGCCCTACATCAATCATGCTCCCATTCCATATTTCTATCTCGATAGGGTCTTAGATCTTGTGTACGACCACACAAGCATCTAAAATCTCATGCCCAAAGTCGCCTTCTCCCTTAACTGTATATGTCTTCCCCCATCTCCATTTTTTGTTTTATAATCATTATTTCTTCTCCGTAACCCAAGGGATTCACTAGGTTGAGTACTTGGTGATAGCATGTTACTCCCCATCTCGTAGGTGTGAATAAAGAGGACAAGAATGAGTCCCCTTGGCCGGAGCACTGCCTCCACCTTGGCCCTCTTCTACCAGGTGACATGACCTGGTTCAAGCTGTTTTACCACATTTCTAGGTAATTTTCTATTTCAATTTTCATTCCATAATTTCCTTCAAATTTAGCATAGATCTTAGGAATAAAGTCCACTGGAGCACTAGGTTGTGACCTTTTTTTCACCTGTAAATCCACTTTTCTGACTTGCTTCACCGTCCATCACTTTTCCCATCATCCGTTCTCTCATTTCATGACACCATCCATCTCTGATTCTTTGTGGATCGGAGCTTCGACGCTCTTCTTCTGCACTATGCTGGAGCTCTTCCGCCCAACTCAACCGCTCATGCAATACATCTTCAAACGGGTCGAGGGTGTTCCCCTCGAGCCCAAAAAAGTTTTCGTGCAGGTGCCCGGCTTTGGAAGGCCACTTGGAATGGGAATAGATGAAGGGATCACCCTCTAGGTGCCTTGAAATGACATCGAGCTGCAGGTCCCCATCGTTGGGACCAGGACCCCCTTTTAGCTCATCTACAGACGTGGGGGCTTCTAGGAAGCCAACGATAGGGGTGCTAATCGAATCGAATACATTCGAATCCACCGGGATTCTGATTCAATTCATTATAAAAATTTCGAATTCGAACTCGAATCGAATTTAAAACGAATTTGCTAACTTGAATTCAGATTCAATTCATTTCGAGTTTTGGATATTCAAATTCGAATCATTTTATTTCAAATATTAAATGTTAATTGATGTTTTAGAGATTATATAAATAATATTATATTAATAATAATATAATATCAATGTCTTATTGTAAAATTCTAATTTTAAGTATATTACTAAGATAAGTTGAAAACTATAAAATCAAGGAAAATATTAAACCATTACAATACATTGGATAAAAGTATCTAATTTCTACAATTATTATGTGTTTTTTACAATCTAATATACTTTGTCTATGATGAATGAATGTATGCATGCAATATAATAATATGAGCCTATCAAAGAGATAGAATCATTGACGAAAAAGCTGAACAATATAATTAATATTGCATGTTAAAGAAAGATAAGATCAAACTTTACATAGAAAGTTGATACAAATTAATATTATTATTTGAAATAATGGAAATTGTAAAAAAATAACGTAAAAAGATAAAACCTCTTCATTGAACGTGGGTATCTTCAATATCAAAAAAATTAAGGCATGAAAATGAAATATATGAATTTTTTATGTATAAAGGAACAACTTACATTATGGTGAGAAGAACTTCTATATTACTCATGTGATTTTAAATTTCACCTTGACAATGATATTCATCATGGATTGCCATGAAAGGAAAATCAAAGTAACAAAAAATTAAAGGAGATATATCTAGATAAATTTTGAAATCATGATAAATGTTAAGGAGGAATTCAAAGTAGCAAAACCATCATTTTCACGTGCTAGGAGAAAGGTCACCATAATCTGCCATGGGTTTTTAGGAACTTTGGTAGATAATGAAAGGGGGAATGGAAAAGACAGTGTAAGGAATGTGGGAGCATGAAAATAAATGTGTGGATGAGGATTTAGAATAGCAATATTAGACATTTGATTTTTCTTATTAATTTTATAGCTAATATTTTTTACTCTTTTTATATCCAATAATTAGTATTTAAATAATAAGATTATACATACATATAGTATATTAAATTGGATATGGCTTAGAGTGCTTTGTATACTCTTAATGCCTCAAAGTTTTTTGAGTAGCATGCTAAGATTGATTATTGTACTTATACAAAGTAATAAGAAGTAAAGACATAAACTTAAATATTTTTTTAAAACCGATCCATGAGGGACACACATCTTTATTTCATAACATACTTTGCTGTCAAACCACTTGAACTTAGCTATAAGAGGAAAGGAAAGAGATTGGATCTCTTTAGGGGGGAGGGGGCTAATGCTGCATATACACATCATGCATTTACAAGTCATATCAGTGTCGCGTGGGAGTATGGAAATCATAGCGGTGAATGCTTCACATGATAAATCATATCAATGGATCATATATATGATTAGAAGTACATAATTAACAACTTAATCACTGTAGTAAGTTGGTTTGAGAGTATCTTTAGTTGCTTGCACATGTTATGCCTAGTGATATAATGCAAATGCTAAATCTTTCAGTATAAACTAAACGCAGTAACTTTTTAAATACATATTCATATACTCTTTTTTAATTTGCATATATTTACTTACACATATCAACCTTTTGATGTAATGATGCTATAATTCCTTGTATAAGAAGATTCAAAAAATATCATAATTAACCAAGAGTAGTTGTTACATGTATGTATGTAAATATGCATGTATTATATGAATGTGTATGTATGTACTATGTATATATATACATGGATATATAGATACATACATGTATGTATGTATAAAAATAATGAATCGAATCATTATCGAACGAATTCATGTTAATTCAAATTCGATTCATTTGGAAACTAAGTCCCCAAGTAAAATTCAAATTCAGTTCATTTCATTTCGAATCGAACTTTTTTCGAATTTTTATCGAATGAATCCTAATCGAATTTGAATGATTCAGTTCAATTAGCAGCCCTAGCCAACGAGCTAGTCAGCATCGTTAGAGTGGCCAAGATGAGAAGCATTCATCGATCGAAGGTTGGGAGGGTGTTGTTCTTGCGCCTTCTTCCAACCTCCTTCACAGTTGTCGGATCATACATGTGACCTGAATGTAATCTAGGCCGTTGAAGTCATACGAAATGGTGCATCATCACAACCGCCCTGTCTACTTAGGTGCGCCTATGTGGCGCACCAAGAGCCGCTCATCCTCACGCTCGATGAATCCCCATTTCATAACCTTTATTCTTCATTTTGGCCTTAAAACCCTAGCTAAATGCATGTAAATATCATTATTTTGTACAAATTAGCATCCATTATTTATTGTATAATTAATGTAAAAATTACATTATTTAAAGCTAAAATAAATGCATAAAGATATAAAAGAAAAAATAAATAAAATACCAAAGGTATTTTATGACCTTAAACCCCATGACCAAGTCAAGAATTGGTTCGGTCGACAAAGAATAAATTATGGGGAGATAAGGGCCAAAGATAGAATAAAAATTCCATTTATTCATTCATCAATAAAGCATTTTGGGACCTATTTTATTCTTCATTATTTATATCTCAAATCAATAAACTTTGTACATAAAGTTGTAGATAAAAATGCATAGAAAAATACAAAATTGAGTTTGCACCAAAATAATATACACTGTGCATTTTACACTAAAAAAAGCTAAAACCCAAACTTCCCAGACCCATATCTCATAAATGAAAACTTAAAATGCCTCAGAATCGCTTTAATTGTATATAACTTTTAATTAGCTATTTAATAAAAGAGGGTTCAGTTAATTTGCAGTTAAGGTGTAAATGTTAGGTTTTGGACCCTTATTGTATAATATGCTTGAATAAAATATTGATTTTATTTATTCTTTTTTATTTTACAATTTTATATTGTATAATTTTGTAAATATTATTTATAATATATATACATTTTTAGAATACAATAAAACCATAAAGAAAACACTAAAATAAAATAACCTATAAAATATATAGATAAAATACCTATATTTATACCTATATAATACATACCCCTATTTATTTAAGTATATACAATAATCAGAAAAATGTAATAAAAATATTTTTGTGTTTCTAAAAATAGGTTGTAAATATATAAAATATGAAAATAAATAATAAAATCAAATACAAAATAAAATGCGTAAAATATAGGTCAATATACCTATAAATATGCTTTGTAAAATTTACTTGTAATAAATTGACTCATAAAAATAAATAAAAATCATATTAAAATACTACATAAAATAGCAAATATTTTTATTTTATAACCAAAAATTAATAAAATCACTTACTATTTTTAAATAATTTATTTGTGAGTAAGGCTCCTATTTTGTCATGTATGGACGAATCAGGAGGCGAGGACTGTTAACCTCTGACATTAGCCTCCTCTCTCTTCCTCGAGTCGCTAGACTGTCAAGACCTCGAATTTCACCAATTATTCTACTGACACTCATGATGACCTGGCTAGGTGTGATGCACAATTCATGGAGATGAACATCCTTGAATCATGCTCTAGCCCAATATCCAATCAACACACCTCGATTCAGTCGCACTTCCTCGATCAATAAGGGTTGACCCTCCTGTTTATAAATAAATCCATCTTCTTCCAATCTATGTTCGATCCCATTTCCTCCCCTAAAATCTGCTACTCTTGGCCTAGTGTGCATCCCTATAACAGGGGAAATTCCCTAAGATGCTGGCGTAGCCAATGGAGGAGGGAGGCATATCCAAGGCGGCACTCCAGCAGTCGTTCTACTCTCTGGTCCACCAAGTTAGAGCTGCGCTCTTTACCATTTCTAGGTAGACTTTAGCCATAGTTTTCCATTATGCCTTTTTATTTCTGGTCTAATCGTTTGCATTAGCGTAATCTATTGGCCTTAGTTTGTCAGAGCTTTAGATCTCCGACCTCTATGATTCATCATTACTCTTTGTCTCTGACCTTCACGACCATCTCATCACCTGGCCTCTGCATTTCTCCACATCCTCATCCCATCAACCCCCTTTGAATCCTTCCAGATCGAAGGATCTGTGCTTCATATGCCACTGTCACAGGAGCACAATCATATCCCCTCCATTTCTCCTTGAATCCACCCCAATAATAGTTGAGATCATTTAACTTTGTTGTAGCGTGCTTTTGCACATTTTTGCAGGACTCAAAGAGCCCATCTGAGGGTTGAAGACATTCAAGAAGCACCTCCTGCCACATCACGCTCCAAGGCTCCACCGATAAGCCTAGGATAATTTGGAGGATACCTCCGGCTGCAGAACACCTCCAGGGAAGGATTGGGTAGCTTGGCAACATTTGAAGAGCTCAGAGGAGGGGGAATCGAAGCTCAGGTAAGGCAACCTTCTTCCTTGTTCTTCGTCACGAGTAGCAACCGTCTGATCTAGGGAGGAACCCCAGATTTATTGTTAGCCATCAGATCTAGCAAGCCTCTACCAGTCGATCTCATCCCGATATCTAATCTCGTACGTCCACAGAACCATCATCAAGCTTCAGGACGTGACATGTGTTAAGTAGACTACCTACAACCGTTCGACGAAGCGCTATTTGGGGATAAATTGCACATCTATCCCCCTGCCTTTTTGATTTATTTATTAGTCTTGTAAATAAATTTTATAATGTAAATAAAATTAGAAATATTACATAGAGACCCCTGTAGTTATTTGATATTTCATACATGTCCAATCTAGCTCAGCTCACGTTGCCCCACTGAGATGGGCAACTTGCGTATATGTCCTGGTGGTTTTTTGAATTTTAAAATAGTCCATTAAATTTAATATAAGTTGTATGTTTCTAGGAATTTGTACATATGCCCATGGCTTTAATTTTAATTACAAATATGCCCTCGTTAGTACATGTTATTTTTGTGCTTGTATTGCATTTATTAAAAAAACATATGTGCTGCAAAAATAATATAAAAATAGGATTAGATGCATGTTAGCATATACATTCATGACATAATTTTATTTTTGTATTTTAGGCATTTTAACTATTTATTAAAAATCAAATGAGCATGATTTTGCCCCTATTTGACTTAAAAATTACCAAAAAATAAAACCTTTTTGGAAATTTTCGAAACTATATATATCATTTATTTTAATATATTATATCTCAGACAAAAAACCTTAAAGATAGAAACTGAAAAGATAAAAACTAAAAGCTCCAAAATCTAGTGAAAATATGAGAAATTAGTAAAAATCCAAAAAGAAATTTCCTTTTTTTTCTAATTTTCTTCATGTTATTATCTATGTATGAAATTGATTTAGAGAATTTTGGAATTTATTTGTTATTTTTAATCTGCAAAACTATTTTTCTTATTATTTCCCCTATTTTCAGATTTTTTTATTTAAAAAATAGAAAACACAAAAGGTCCATAAAAATCACAAAAACAAGAGAAAAATATAAAAAGCCAAAAAATAATTTCCTTTGTTTTTGGACCATGTATATCTATAAATATTACATACTACCTACATGTATATAAATATATATAATTATATTATATATACTTATATTATGTATTAATATATTTATATAAATATATTTTTATTCTTATTCTAAAAAATCCAAAAAAATTAAAAAAATTAAAAAATCTAAATATACATACCTCATGTGTATATCTCTATTTATATGTACATTTATATCTCCATAGATATGATCGTAATATATTTTATTATTATTAAATTAAATAGCTGACGATGGACACCGTGGATGCACCTCCTCCTCTGCGTGTCGCTCAAACATCAGGGAACCTCCCTTTGTCATCAGAGTCTCTCTAGACGAAGATTTGGGGATCTAAGGCTCAAAACATTGGCCAAATAAGATGAGGATGTCGAAGGCATTTCTTTATAAACAAGTATAATCACCCTTATTGACTGGCCTATTAGGAGGGCTTGACGCTATATATAGAAGATTTTGAGGCTCGATGTGATTCATGGAACATCAATTATGATTTCATATGAAGAAATCGAGGCCGATGGATTGATGATATGCCCTTGAAAAAGGGAAGAAAATCGGGGACTTGATAGATCTGACGGGAAACAGAGCTTGGGGAGGTAGTTGACCGGAGGTGAACAAAAGGAGGAACACGATTGGGCCATGTTGACCGCTACATGATAAAATAGACTGTATTAATAGAAAATAATTAATTTGATATAAGAAACAATTTTGTTAATTTTTTATTATAAAGTAAAATATGTTTATTATTTTGTGTAGTATTTTATTATGATTTTTATTTTTGGTGTTATTTATTGCAAATTAATTTTTAGGGGTGTATTTATAAGTATATTCATATATGTTTTAGTTGTTTTATTTTTATTTTGAATATTTTATTTTGTTAATATATTCTCTTATTTTATATTTTCTAACTTATTTTTAAGTATATAAATACATCTTTATTATATTTTAACGATTTTATTTGCATATATAAATAAATAGGGAAATAAATTGTACATATATATTATCTATGTATTATGTACCTTATTTTATATTAACGTATATTCTTTGTTTTATTTTGGTTTTAATATGTACTTGAGTTACAGATAAGATGTACAAAATTACAAAAATATAAAATTATAAAAAAATAAAGAATGAATAAGTTGAATATTCTATTCAGGTATACTATACAATGAGGTTCCAATACCTAACTTTCACATATTAACTCCAAAAAAATGAAACCACCTTCATTAAATAACTATTAAAATTTATATACAATTAGAGTGATTTTGATACATTTTGAGTTTGTATTTGAAAGATATAAATATGTGAAGTTGGGATTTTTGCCTTTTATTTTGTATATAAAAAGTACATTGTGTATTATTTTGTACAAACTAAATGTTATAGTTTTCTTTACATTATTATCTACAACTTTCATGTACCAATTTCTTTATTTCGTTAATAAATAATAAAGAATAAAATGGGTGTCAAAAAATGAGTTATTGGGGAATAAATAAATGTGTTTTTATTGTATTTTTGACCCTTATCTCCTACTACTTTATTTTGTGTCGACAAATTCTATTCTTGACTTGGTCTCGAGGTTTAGAGTCATAAAATACCTTTGGTATTTTATTCCTTTTCTTTTCTTCCCTTTATTCTATAATTTTGGCATTGAAAACAATATTATTTACACAATAAATGTAATAAATAATGATTGCTAATATGTATGAAATAAACTTATTTACATGGATTAGTTAGTTTTTTTAATGCCAACATGATAGAATAAAGGTGATGAAATGGGGATTTATCACCAGCCAGCTCATATGGTACCCACGTGAGGCAGGTCTTCTTGCACTCAAACCCTTGCAGGTTTGGGTATTTGTAAATGGTTCTTTAATTTGTAAATATAGTGTAATAATTATTATGAACATTGCATATTGGACCTAAACTTTATTAAATTACATTTAAGTTCTTCTTGGGCATGGTTATTCATTTATTTATGGTTTAATTTCATGCATGCCCATTTAGATCATGTATTTGTTACTAAATGCATTTAAATTGGCTTAAATAGAAAAAAGGACCTTGTCACTGCTGCATTTTTATTTATATGTTTCTAATTTTTATAAATAGCTCAAGAATATTCTTAGTTCCAGGAAAAATGATGTAGATGCTTCATATACCACCCTTTCATGCACCTAATTCCATTTAGCATTTTATTGAGTTCTCTTATTTATTAAAAATCGTTAAAGATCTATTTATTTCATGTTTAGATATAAAAAACAAAAAATTATAAAAACAATTCTAAAAGTTCCAAATATATAGTATATATAACTCTAGAAAAAATCCCTTAAAAATATAAATGGAAAACCTTAAAAATTGAAAAACCCTTTTAATCATATTAAAATTTGCAAAAATTCTATAAATCCAAAACATAGTTTTCTACCATTTCTTATCTATATTATATAGTATATTAAAAATAGTTTTGGATATTTTTAACCTATTATTTTTTAGAACCCAAAACAACCCGACCTGTATATTCCATGTTTTACTGTATATGAAACAATAAATTACCTAAAAATTGGCAAACTTTATATAGAAATTCATAAAAACAGAGAAAAATTATAAAACAAAAAATATTTTATTTTTATTTTTTTTAAATATAGTTATATTTATAAATATAAAACCCTATATAGACTATTTATTGTATATGCTACTTACATATTTATTATTATTATTTGTAAAAACTTAATAATATTAACCCTTTAAAAATAAAAAGACTATATATATTGATATATTTATTATATATGTTATAGATATTATCTACTATATATTTATTTATATACATGTACTTATATATTGTACCATAAAACATAAAGAAATTAAAAATCATAAAGTTAAAAATAAAATAAACGGTACAAATTTAAAAGCATAAAAAATACAAAATATTAAAAACCCAAAAAATATAAATATATTTAAAACCACATAAAAGATAAAAAGCCAAAAAGTACAAAAATAGTTGTTAATTTTAAGACAATAATTATACCATATCCCGTAGCTCTCAGTAGTTCAACTCCCTACACATATTCACTATACACACATTTTGTAGAGTTAAAATAAAAATAAATTTTGATACACACATTCACATTAATTATTCATACTATGTGGGTTGATTGTAGTCTCAATTGGTTGATTGGGATCTGAGAGCCGAGAGAGGTGCCATTACAATGATTGTTGGATCTGACTTGTTGGACATCACAAGCTCTCCAAGTTTGAATGCTAGGAACCCCTGCTCAGCCGATTAAGCACCGCCCTTAGCAAGGTGGCTTCTACCTCATCCCAATCCCCTTTGGTAAATAAATAAATGAGGAAATAAAATAAAAAAAAGACTAAAAAATATGCTCACAACTATACATAAGAAAATTACATAGTATGTAGAATCTTCACTCTTTCAGATTGAATTCACATCAACTATGATTGACATGAACCCCATTGCATCTTATAGGCAATATTAAATATAAAAATATGAAAATATATCAAAAAATGTTTTCATAGATATCATAATAAAGACCAATCCCTAATTCTTCATATACCTATACTCAGATGCATGTATCTCGGTTATAAGAGCACATAATGGAATCCCTCGCCTTTAAAGGGAAACAAAATTATCCCCCACATTTTAAGACTATCTCAAAGGAGGTTTAGATCCCATATGTGACAGTTAGGTTTTGAACTCCTATTATATTTATAAAACATAAACAAATCTCCATCATTTTCATTTGCACCATTCCTATGTTTGTAAACATATTTAGTTCATCACGTTCTCCACAAGTCAGCCAACTCCATTTTGTTCACCACATTTGTTCCATGTTAAGTTCTCTATATTTTCTCCTAGTATTTTTCCAACATAGTTGTGTTTTGCCCTTGTATTTTGTGTTCTTCTCTAATTTACCACCACCATCGTTTTCCTCTTGTTAATTCTATGTTTTCTTCCACTACATGAGAAATACATCCCCTCAAATGGCCGATCTTGATGTTCCCCATCTCCAATTTAATTTAAGGGAAATTCATAATGTTCTTACCTAGTGATGAATCTCCAGTTCATCACCTTTATTCTTTAATTTTTGGCCTTTAAACTCTAGCTTGTACAAATTAGCATTCATTATTTATAATATAATTATTGTATATATTACATTATTTAAAGTCAAAATAAAAGAATAAATAAATAAAATAAAAATAAATAAAATACCAAAGGTATTTTATGAACCTGAACAATGAGACACGTCAAGAATTGATTTAGTCGACAAGGAATAAAGTAGGGGGAGATAAGGGCCAAATAAACTATAAAAATCCCATTCTTTATTAATCAATGAGTCATTTTGGGACCCCTTTTATTCTCTATTTTTTACTCATGAAATCAATAAACTTTGTATATGAAAGTTGTAGATAAAAATACGTAGAAAAGTATAAAATTGAGTTTACACAAAAATAATGCACAATGTACATTTTATGCTTAGAATAAAAAGCTAAAACCCAATCGTCCAAGACCCATATCCCCTCAATAAAACTCAAAATGCATCAAAATTATCTTTAATTATATATAACTTTTAAAAAGATATTTAATTAAGGTGGTTTCATTTAAATTGGAGTTAAGATGCAAAAGTTAGGTTTTAAACCCCTATTGTACAATGTACTTGAATAAAATAATCATTTTATTTATTCTGTATCATTTTTTTAATTTTATATTTTTAAAAATATTGTAAATTACTTATAATATATATATACATATATAGAATACTATAAAACCATAAATAAAATAAAATAATAAAATAATATATATAAATACATAGACGAAATACTTATACTTATGCATATATAAATTATACCCCTATTTATTTATATATACAAATAACATCAGAAAAATACAACAAAAATATATTTGTATACCTAAAAATAAGTTATAAATATATAAAATATGAAAATAAAATAATAAAATCAAAAATACAAAAAAATAAAATGTACAAAATATAGGTCAATGTACCTTTAAATACACTTGTAAAAAGTAACTTGTAAAAAATCACTTATAAAAATAAATAAAAAATCATATTAAAATACTACATAAAATAATAATTGTTTATTCTATAACAAATATATAATAAAATAATTTATTATTTTTAATTATTTATTTTCAAATAAAGGAAGTTTTTTTCTTATAATGTCTGATGTGGACCAATCATGAGCTAAGGATTGTTGACCTCAGTCAACTGTCCTTCCTCGCCTCTGACTCCTGTCAAAGCCTCGAGCACCCCCACTTTCCAAGTCACCCTATGCCTCCATTTGCCTCGAGTCCTCCATGGATCTTGTTCACATCACAATCGCCATCCTCGCCTCTTTGTTCGATTCTCTTGATCTACATTGAGCCACGAATAAATCTCGATCAAAGATCAATATAACCTTTGTCTATAGATAAAACTCAAATTCCTTCCATTCCTCCTTTATCCCTCTTCGAGTTTTGTTGAGTCTCTAGATGTGTGCATGAGAGTTCATTGAGACATAGATGCTTTCCCCAAGGTTTGGAGCACAACAGGAGGAAGAGAGGAGGTCCAAGTGACGCTCTGACGACCGTCTTGCTCCCTGATCCACCATTAGGTTAGAGCTGCGCATTTTACTTTCCTTAGATACATTTTTGTTCCTTCATTTCATTTCCATATTTAGTTTAGTCTTTAGCTCATACGAGTAGCATAATTTCATTAGCTTCAATCGCCCGAGCCAATAGGGCTATGGCCATTTAACTGTGAGTTGACCTGCTTCTCGATGTGCCAACCACATCATTTTCTTTGCCCAACAATGCTACATCAATTCGTCTCATTTCCTAATTGAATAGAGCCTCCTTGATTTGAGGAGACTTAAGCTCTATCCTTCATTTTCACTAGGGCTGCAACCATCTCGTTGTTTACGAGGTTTCAGAACTCCCTTTCTGGACCACGAGAAACCTCTCGAGAGACTGAATATTTCGTTCAGGTCCAGCCTCCCACATAACCACTTGGAGCCTCGATTCGAGGCATATTGCACCTCCCAGGTCGCATGAATCTCTCGCTGCTCATCAGGTCTCCACCGATGAGATCTGGATCTTCCAGATGTTGATGCAGAAGATACAAGGAACCTACAAAGCCTATTAGAGTGAAGATTGGTTCCCATTGTCGCATGGAATTGAAGATCGAAGCTCAACCACTCGGTTGTTCTTTGTGTTCTTGTTGATGCTCCAGATGCCATCAGATCAGGAGGTCTCCCCAGTTCTAATCTTAGCCCTTGGATCAAGACGAAGTGACGTGCCACCTCATCCGTCCAATGCACTTTAGTAAAGATCTCTAACCTTTGGATGACACAAAAGAAGGGGTAATTTGCACCATACCCCCTTGTGTTTTCTTTATTTTACTTTAGTGCTTAAATATTTCTCTGGAGTGTAAATAAATTTGTAGAAATTGCATATAGCCCCTCATACTTCCATGTATTTGACCATGTGTCCACTCCAGCTCAGCTCACAAGGTTTGCCATGTAAGTTGGATATTTTGTAGGAATAACCCCCTGCTTTTTTCTATTTAATTTTAATACACAAAACTGTATATTTAGTGTTATATTTTAGAAAAAAACTATATCTGGGACCTAGAACTTTTGTATATTTGAATAAAGGCCCTTCCTATGCATTTTAAATTTATGAAATTGAAGTAAAATGGCATGTATGCCATTGGTTCTTGTAAAATGGTTATGAAATGCATGTATACTTGTTTTAATTGGAAATAGGTCCCTGCTAGTACCCTGAAATTTATTTTCTTGTGTATTTTTGATAAAAATAGTTACTATTTGTATTTAATTTTGAAAAAATTCATGTAAATTCCATGAATGATATATTTTCATGCTTTGATTTTTTTGAATTTTTTGGTATTTATGCAATTATTAAAATTCAAATAGTGATTATCTTGTCCCTGTTTAGTTATAAAAATGCCAAAATAAATATTAAAATGCCTTTAAAAATTACAAATAAATTATATGTTGTTTACTATATCCTAAATTAACTCGAGACTAAAAATCCCTAAAAATAAAAAAAGAAAATGATTAAAAAATTTAAAAGCTCCAAATTACATTAAAAATTATAAAAATTACAAAAAGTCCTAAAATAATTATTTTTTTGTCTAAATTTTCTTTATTTTATTGTTAATGCATTAAAATTGGTTTCAAGAATTTTTGACACTTTTACAATTTTTACTCTTCAAATCAATTCGACCTATCTATTTAATCCCTATTTTGGGATGTTTTTTATTTTAAAATATTTAAAAATATGCAAAAATTCCAGAAAAATCATAAAACATTAGAAAAATATAAAAAGATTAAAAATATATGTTCCATGTATTTTGGATTTTGTATAAATAGATATACTATATACTATTTATATGTATATACTTATAAATATATATTATCTATATACTTATATTATGTACTAATATATTATATCTAAATATATTTTTATTTTATTTTAGAAAATAAAAATAAATAAAAATTATAAAAATTAAAAGAAAAAAGATAGATATAAATATATACCTTATGTAAATATCTCAACATATATGTACATCTATATCTATATAGATATTAATTTTCATATATCTTATTATTACTATTAAATTAATATATACATATATTTGATATTAATTCAATTTTCTTCAAAACACTAAAAAATAAATATAAAAAATAAAAAACCCACATAAAAAGATTTAAAGACATATATGTACATAATATACCTTTCTTAGCAATAATCGTAGGCTACCTAGTTTGCTCTTTACGGTTCGACCTCTACATGCTTACACGTTATACATTTGTGTCTGTAGAATTATAATCAATTGTAAATCATATTTTGGCTATTCATTCCTCATTTTTACGTCGTGGGTACTTGTTGATTGAATAAGGTATTTGTTGTGGGGCACCTCAGCGACAACTTATCTTCGCACTGTAAAGCCTTGAACTTGGCATATCTCGGATCCTATATAATAAGATCTGGCTCGTAAAGAGGAAACCGACAGAATTTGTTTCGTGTGAATCGGACTTCGTTTCGATTTGTTATGAATTTCGGAAGAAAGAGAAGTAAGGAAGGCTAAGATGTCATTAATCCATAATGACTGTCATTAAGACTAATTAAACATGATTAAAGAAATTAATGACGATTGAAAGCCGCTAATGATCATTAGTAAACACTAATCAATAGTTAACAAAAGATATGCGTAAGCCGCGAAAGTTAAATCGCGATTAGTGAAAGTTAATCACGATTAGTGTTAATTAAGCGTCATTAGCGAATCTAGAATCCTCTAGAATGTTCTAACTTAAGCTCCAAGTTTGGGATAAGTTTTGGCTAAAACCATGGGCCAAAACCATGGGCCGCTAAACCATGGTTAAGGTCTAAACCATGGTTTTCTGCCATGGTTAGTGGTTTTCTGGGGCCTATAAATAGACCCCCTACCCATTCATTCTCTACAACTTACACTACCACCACCCCAAGGGCTAGGGTCGAGAGGTTGGGAGGAGGAGTGGGAGGCGAGGGAGGAGCGCTAGCGAAGCGCTGCCGGGAGAACGAGGAGAAGAAAGGTATGATCCTCTCTTAGTTGCTTCGTAAGCTAGGCTTTCAATTCATACTCTTGTTCTTCCAAGTTTTGTTTTTGATTCATATTTCTTTCCGATTCGTTTTCCTGTTGTGGTTCGAGGAGAAATCTGTGTAACACCCTACTTAGGTGCGGGCGGCTATGCACGTCAGTGACCTTGTGATTCGTCACACGTTCACTCATCTAAGACGCGTGGTGTCTACCGATTCTCCATCGTTTATGTTTCTATTCTTCGTATTATGCTTTTATAGTTATTTCGATGGAGAAATCTGTGTAATACCCTACTTAGGTGCGGGCGGCTGTGCACGTCAGTGACCCTGTGATTCGTCACACGTTCACTCACCTAAGATGTGTGGTGTCTACCGGTTCTTCATCTCTTGTTGTTGAGTATATTCTTTCAGTTTCATTGTTATTTTCCTTTCGATTGATTTTATAGAGGAAACTCTTTTCGTTTTTATTTTGAAATATGTCCCGATATAAGGGGAAACTCTGCCGAAATTTTCCGAGAAATATGTCCCGATATAAGGGGAAACTCTGCCGAAATTTTCCGAGAAATATGTCCCGATATAAGGGGAAACTCTGCCGAATTTCTAAGAGAAAATATGTTCTTGACGTTCTTCGTGTTCTTCGCGTTCTTCGCGTTCTTCGTTCGTTCTTCGCGTTCTTAACATGTTCTTAGCATTTTGATACGAAAAATGAAATTCGATCTTTTCAGGAGCCTTAAATTAGCCTTTCTAAAAACAAAACTCGATAAAGCCTTGCATACACGAGAGAGAGCTCGATTAGGTAACGAAATCCTTCTTTTTGCTGTTGGGTTTTCATACAAAATTATTGAAATTCTTTATTTAGTGTTCTTTGCTACGAAGAACCCTAATTTTGGCTATTTTTGAAAAAGTCTGAAGAATTGCTTTGTAATTCCCACTAAAATAAGATTTACACATCAAATTGATGCGTTGGCTCTGAAAGTTAGGGTTTGGGAGTTAAAATAGGCATAAATAGGAGTATACATATGGTTATGAATAATATATATGTGAGTCGATACCAAGTATCGCGGTTTATGCAAATCAAAGACTTAACGAAAGAATTACATCATGTGAATTGGTGTGATTTGAGTTGGATCCTGAAAAGGATCATGTGTCACGATAAGGATGACCGGGAGTAGTACTACAGGTCGGGCATGCAACCTGTAGGTTGTCGGAAGGAACCCGTATTGGCATTTCCCTACCTAGGTGGTACACGGTTGCCCTGTTATGATAAGTGCGCACAAATTGAATGTTTTGCAACGCGTGGTACCGGGAGCCAATATATTCAGGTTGGAACGACGGAAGATGTGGTCGTGTCATGTGGAGGCACGAGTGGTTCAATAGCGGCTGGGTCACGATAACATGTATTTAAAGCCGCTAGGTTATATGATTAAATGTTAGCCTGAGGTTTTAAGCAACCGAGTCCTCGAGGACGGTGTGCTCATTTGATTTTCCAGGCTGAGGGTTGAGACCCTGTTTAATAAAAGAAAAGGAAATTGCCAGGGTAGTATTGGAGGATTGGTTGAGGCGACGTGCGGCGGTATAAGCTTACCAAGATCAACACAATCTCCAATCCCGAAGCATCCACAGCTTCGGAGTCCAAGAATGGTGGGGTTCCCCTGGACTAATCCCTGATGTGGAATACAAAGGAATAGGACTTAAATTAATAAAAAGGAATGAAATATTGTGATATCAAGTTTTGAAAAAAATTACACAATTTATTTGCTTTTCTCTTCTTCGTTACTTAGCATTCGCTAATTTTTATCCTATGATTTATGGAAAACTCAACAGGTATCGGTGAGCCATAGCAAGGACTTTAAAAATTCATCCGGCTTACATACTAGACATCCAGCCAGCCACAGTAGCTTTACTCTTTAAGGTAGTTAGTAATCTTTTGTATATTTTCCTTTCAAGCTGATGTACATGTAATGGTTATAGTGGGACAATGTATCCTCTAAACTTTATGTTGTGAATGGAAAAGTGTTGAAATACTTTCTTCCGAGTATTTTATTTGCAGTATATTTCTGAATGTTAGTTGTGATTGCTGAATAAATTATTGCTGAGTAACCAGATCCGGATATGGGAGGATCCGACGGCCCAGGAAACGGGGTCGTTACAGCACTATGGGAGGATATATTTTAGACCTACTTGAAAATTCCCTAGTCATCACTTAGCACCAGAGCATTCATTAGACCCTGGTGATACTCCATTGCCTGGGGACTTGGAAATGAGATCTTTATTATTTGAGTTCTAGATAATACAACATGGTCTTGTATACATAAATACATGTCCCTCCAAATAGATGCAAGTGCATCCCAAGCTGGAAAACTATATAACCCAACTTCCTCGATTTAATTAGCCTTTAGTACTCTTGGTGCTACCTTATTTGCTTTGAGTTTTGAAACCTTATGTAGAACGAACATAGTTTCACTTTAGGTGCTCATGAGGCTAATTCGATGCACCCAAGAAACCACAGTTGAATGATCCAACTTCCTTAATGAACTTTGATGAACTCCACTTTATAGATGTTGGAGCCATATGCATGCTTTAATTCCATCATGAGGCAATAAAAGCTTTCTCAAGCTCACTTGTTGGTGTAATTAGTGGGGCAATTAGAATACAGATGTGCTCAAAAGCTCAATGTAAAGGAATGAGGTATTAGTCAGAGCTAGTATAATCCGCCACTGTGCACGAGCAACCCCATTTAAGAAGAAGATGACACCTTCATAACCGTCTCTGACCAAGTGGGTAAAACGCATAGGTGTAGAAACCGTTAAGGAGAGAGATAGTTGATCAAGAAAATATCAATATCGAGATAAATTCAATGTTATTCACTTTTTATTTATCCATGTAAGTGTGCATGGGCCAAACACAATGAGGTAGATAGCATTGTTTTAAATCTTCAAGTGAAAAATAATATTTTTGTGATACTTTTATCTTCCTTTTCTTATCTTCTTCAAGGATAAAAGTAAAAAATCTTCCTTTTCTTAAATCTTCACTCTTTATGTTTTTGTTGTTTTATTATTTTTATCTGATTTTCAAATGTTCAATTTTTATTTTATTTTTAAAAGGTAGATTTTTCAAAAATTTTATGTACAATATCGTACATGAATGAATGTGAGATATAGGTGATACTAGTAGATAAAGTGACTCAAGCAACTGGCTCGAAAAATGACTCAAAAATAAAGCAAAATGTATCAAAGATCAAAAAGAAAATCAAATAAGAAGTGCGAATAAATACTTGAAATTCTATGTGAAAAATAAAATGTAAAAATACAATGATGATATGCTAATGTCTAGACATCAACAATGTCCACAAATAGTCCAAGAGTCAAATGTAAAAATGTATAAAAATTACAAGTAAAAAAATGAATGTTGTCTTGCAATTAGGTCCTTGGTTAGAGACTTAATTATAAGAAAATATGGTGTTTTACAATTTACACCCTGCACGGGGACCTAATTGTAAATATAAAGAAATCTGGATGTGCGCTTCAATTTCTGGCAGCTACAAGGGCCTCTTAAATATTTTCCCATCCCTTCGCAAAGCAACGACGAGGATTAGAATGCTCGGGTGCAATCTGATCCGTCTACTGAGGACACATGTCACACACCTGTGTTGTGTGTTCTTACTTGCGTTCTTCCCCAAATGTTAGAGCGACGACAACGATCTGGTCCTCTCTTCAATCTCGGGTGGGTCTACATGTAGGGGTTTAAACGAGTCGAACTTGAGCGAACCAACCAAGGCTCAGTTCAGCTCGTTTAGCATACTTACAGGCTCGGGCTCAGTTCAGCTCGATAAAACGAAAACTATAATCAGGTTCGGCTCTGCCTGGATAAGGTTCGTAAAGGCTCGGTTCGGCTCATTAAAGGTTCGTTTAAGAATAAATGTTGTGCATGTGTTTCTATTCAAAGGGAAAAACTGTAGTTGCAGGGGAGAGTTTTGTGGGGTTTCGGGAATAGGGAATAGAGACTTAAGGAGTGGATGACTGGATGGGTTTGGAAAGATAAGTGAATGCCCTTATGTTAATATAGAATGTATTTTTCCTTGTATATATACAATATGTATGTATATATACTTATATATATGTATGTGTGTATGTAATCGAACTTTTAAGGAACCGAACCTGAGTGAACCTATGTTTTTGAGGTTTCGGTTCGTTTATTTAATTGAACCCAAACTCGTGTTTAGGTTCAGTTCGTTTATTTTCGAATCGAATCTAAATCGAACTTTTAGTGAGACGAATCTGAGCGAATGTCGAACCTGAGAAATTTCTGACGGCCCTATCTGCAAGTGATGGTGACCTTTGGCGGGTCCTTTAGGGCCAGAAGGGGGCACCTCCCCCTTCTGGCTCACCTACTACGAGAGGAAGCATCAAAGAAGATGGTGACTAAGATTCACTAAGGTTCCAGCTCCTGGAATCATGCTGGTCTTGAGTAGTTTGTAGAATTGCCTCAAATCAAAGCAAAGCCTTGCTCCCGAAGAAGCTCCTTGCTTCTATATGTAGCACAACATGCAATGAAGATTAAGGGCTCGATTCCTCTAGGAAATCAATATGCAAAGATAGATTTTCTTGCAACACAACACGATTCCAAGAATAAAGACACATATAAAAATTGAAGGTGTTTGGAGTCAAATTGAAGATGGAATAGGGTTAACAATGATAGATGGATGATTAAGATGTTCTAAATGCATGATTAACAAAGCTAATCAAGCACAGATGTCGAGGTAAAATCAACAGGGATGAAGGATGCACCTGAGTTGAAGGGTTTAAGACCCTTTAGGTCTTAACTCTACAGACCAGTGTTCCTGGAGCTGAATGTCGTGATGACGTTGCTGCAAGGCGAGTCTCTGCCTTGGAATCTTCCCTCCAACGATCAACCTTCTACGCTGAGTGGACACCTAGCTATGTTGCCATTGGTGGTGGCTGTGGCGAGGCAAAGAAGAGGGGTAGTCGACCAGGGGTTCTGGATGAGGAAGAGTTAGTTTGAAGGATCCAACTTTGGATTAATAAATAGGGAATATGACTGGGGTTTGGTAGGAATCTAAGGTTGGGCATGTGTGATGGTACTTAGGTCTTAGATTTGGATGGGTTAGATTAGGTTTAGGGTGTTAGGATTGACAGGAATAATTTAGAGAAATGAGGTCAATGGAATAGAAGAAAACCAATAGTTTCTTTGAGAAGAAGCTCCAAGTTCTATCATGTGTCTGCTCACGGTTGGCTAATATTTAATTATCTAATAAAATAAATATTAAATAGGAAATAATATTATTTTAATTAGGTATAAAAATAAAAAGTATAGATAATTAAATTAACTAAATTTATATAATTAATTATAAATAATGAATATTTAATGAAATATAATATTAATAAATAGTTATTTAGTATGCTTAATAAATAAGTTTTTCATTTTTAATTTAATAAATTAATAAATAATATGCACTTTTTATATTTTTATAATTATTAAGATATAGATAAGTCTTGGTAAATTTTTATGGATTTTATTAATTTAATTTAGATATATAGTATACTAAAATAGGAATCCATTTGCAAAAAGTTGGTTTTGAGATCTAATGAAAATTGGGTTTCTGGGATATTTATTTTAATTAGAACATACTATTTATAGTTTTAGTGACTTTACATTTTTTATTTATTTTCTTGATCTTTTAGATTGTTTATAAATCATTTCATATTTTTTTAACATTATTTAATATTTTAAATAAATCTAAAACCCTAATTTGTAGATGAATTTGAACTGTATAACATATACCTATATTTATTTATAGTTCAAAATTATTTATAAATCAAGGTTTTTGCTTTATTTAAAATATTAAATAATTTATAAAATTATGAAATGATTTATATACAGTCTAAAAGATCAAGAAAGTAAATAAAAAAATATAAATTCACTAAAACTATAAATAATATGTTCTAAATAAAATAAATATCCCAGAAACCCAATTGTCATTAGGTCCCAAAATCGACTTTTTGAAAATGGACTCTGGTTTTAGTGAAGCCACATTCATTAATTATAGGCTATTATTTTATGAACTTTGAAGGTGAGTAGAGTGAAATTGGAGTTATTATGAAGAAGTTATGATGTTCGAAAGTTGAGAAATTGACAATTTAAAGCTGGATTTCTTGGCATATTTATAGGTTGGATTTTTTTATGATTTTTTTATATTTTATGTACATTTTCATAAATAAATAAAAAATAATTTTGAGAAAATATATACCCATGAATTAATTAAAAATCAATGATTTTTTGTTAAATATCAGATAAATAATGAATTACGTCTAGAATGCATAATTGATTCTTTTTTATGTTGTCTTTCTTATCTCCCCCTACGCATTTGTTTGTAGACCAAGACATGTTGAATTGATCTCAGGGGTTAAGTTATATAAATATCCTTCAGTTATAGTTAAACTTTATTTAGTCATACTATACACATATTCATATTTGCCATATTCTTTTTTTATTTTCTTTCTTTTTATTCTTTTATTTATTTACATGTTTTTAAAGCATAAAAATGCATTTTTATCCACAAGCGATGTTTTTATAAGAAATGGAAATTAATGGATATTTACATGCATTTGTAAAAGATTTTAAGACAAAATGCAGAAAGAATGTTAATTAATCATGGATTCATCAACCCATATACTTAAACTTTGCTAGTCCCTTAGCAAATACTTATTTGAAAAATGAGGGGAAAATAATGAAAGTTAGAGTGAATTTGTTTTCCTAAACCAATTCATGAGAACTGAAAAAGGACATATCGTGGTTGGGAAAGCATTTTATAAGAGCCTTAACTAGGATTAGGATTTTAATCTCAACAATCCTCAAGTTCCACAAATCCTTATTTAGATTTACCTCAACATTCAGCTCGGATCCACTTATCCATATCATAACTCTATCAACCTTGAATTCAATTTGTACTATGTGTGAATTGTGCTAGCTCTTCCTTCTTAAAGAAGCGAAGAAATCAACCATCCCAAGAATACAATCCCATTGGTTCCTCATCTACTGCTCTTTCCTCGAGGAGGGGGTATTACCTTCTAAGGTCAGGTTGTGAGTGCCCAAATTGAGTAGAAAGAGAATGTAGAAGAATGAGAAAAGAACTGGAGTTTGATCAGTGTTGTCACTTCTCCTTGTGAAGCCCAACCAATGTAGCTAAGTCTCCACTAATATGTGCATCTTTTTTGGAAGCTTGGACCATTGTGGTCATATTTGGTATTTGGGGGTTTGCTTATTTTTGGTATACTTTGTAATGATGCTTATAATGCATTAATTTTCTTTGCCTCGACGGTTATAGTCTTTTATTTCTGTCCATGTTTTGAGGTCATGGAAAAATTGTGCCAAAAGATCCTTCCATCACCGGAAGCACTATTTCAACCCCATTCCTCCCATCTTTTTATGTTTGCACTACTAGACAAGGATGAAAAATGCACCACTAAAATGGACTGCCCTTCGCAACCAATGTAAGTCGAGCTAAGTGCAAGTGCATGTGTCCTAAATTGATTTACTGATGAAGAGTTAAACGGATGTTACCAAGTGTTCTACTTAGGTAAGTTTAAATTGACTTCCCAAATATGGTCTCATGGAACCCAAAGATTTATGTCAAAGATCGAAGACTCTAAATTCTAATTTCTAATAAGGTTCCTTACAATGAAAGTAAAGGTTATATTCAAGCTCCATTCTTTAAACTATTCCCAATCTTTAGTTCAAGAAATCAAATTTATTATGAAAAATGTTAATGCAACCATATTTTTTGAAGTAGTTTTTCTGAATTTGACTCATTTTTATGAATTTTAAAGATTTTACAATTTTTTAATGAATTTTAGGACTCTGTATTTTTATGAAAATTTCATTTTTTTATAAACAAGCATATGTACAAGAATTTTACAAGATAAATTACAAATATTTTATTTAGATTAAATAACAATATTTTACAAATTTATATGTAAAGAATTTTAAAATGATTAAATTATTTTTACATACATTTTAGGAAATAAGATTTAAATAAATATTATACATATTATATACATATTTTAAATACTTTTTAAAATTAAGAATTTTAAATAAGAATTTACAAATATTTTACTTATTTACAAGGATTTTATAAATAATAAATAAGTTGATTTTAAATAAAAATTAACCCTTACCCATATTTTATTGCTTTTATAGATATAGAAAATGCATAAAAGTACGAGTTGTGTACGAAAGTATATATACAATATATACACACCCCCTACACTTAGCTTGTACCATGTCCTCGTAGCATGAAAAGAGACAAAGGCATAACTCATGCTAAGTAAAAGTGGGTGAAACAAAATAGAAAGAATAGAAGTTAGTCGATCCCCTATACTTGCGATCTGGTCATTATAAGTATAGTGGAAGACAAAAATGACTTGACTGAGGAAAGTGAATATACAAATGAAGGAAGAAAAGAATGAAAGAGAAATGAAATCAATGAAATCACTAGGTTCCCACTATACTTAGGATAAGGCATCCTAAGTATATAAAAGAATGTGGCCAAAAATTAGGGACCAACGATTAGTGTAAAAGAAAGGAAAACAAAAGAAAAGGAAAAAAAATAAAATCGAAAACACAAATCAACAAACAATCAGTCCCCATATACTTAGGATATGGTATTTTAAGTATTTAAGATGAGAAAAAATGGGGACATATGTGGACTACAAAGTATATACAATTGGTGGTATACTCCAAAAACTGGAAGGCTCACAGATCTCTGTACATGAAAAAAGTAAGTGGAAGAGTAGTCATGAGTCATATACAAAGTAGATCACCTCAACTTGGGCGATATGATCAGTAGTATCCATGAAGTGCTTCAGCATATGCCCATTCACCACGAATGGTTCTACACCAAGTGACACATCTGATATAGATATGCTTTCATCGTCATGCACCATTCTGACTATATACGATCCTTCCCATTTGCTTATTAGCTAGCCATTAAAAATTCTCAATCGTGCATTGAACAACCATACGTTTTGACTAGTGACAAAGATCTCATGAATAATGTGCCTATGATACCATTTCTTCACTTTGTCCTTATAAATGAGAGTGTTCTCATATGCATGATTTCGAATCTATACTAGCTCATTCATATCCATCCTCCTCTTGGTTCCTGCATTCTGCATATCAAATGAAATCTCTATAACGACCCAACTATATTTGTGCATGATCTCTATGGGAAAATGTCACGACTTCTCATAAACCAGTATGAAAGGAGAAGTACCCAAGGGAGTCTTATATGCAATATGATATGCCTAAAGAACATGGTCTAGAAGTTGTGACCATTTCTTCCTATCCGTTCATACTAATTTATGAATAATTGATTTCACCTCCCTATTTGAAATTTTAGACATGCCTTTCGTCTGTGGGTGGTAAGGAGAAGATACTTTGTGATCACTGCCATAACTCTTCACTAGCTTTTTCACCTCCTTATTAATAAGGTGGCTACCCCCATCTGAAAAAAGAATACATGGAATACCGAACCATGAAATAATATGCTCCCTCAGGAACATGCACACTATCTTGCTATCAATGGTTCGTGTGGGTATAGCCTCCATCCATCTACAAACATAATCCATAGCGAGAAGAATGTACTCAAAGCCACTACTCAAAGGGAAGGATCCCGTAAAATCTATGCCCCATGCATTAAAGATCTCAAAAATGATACCATGTCATATTGATATTGCATCTCCGACACTGATTGTCCCTAAAGCTCTCTGACAATCCGGGCAACTCTCACGAATGTCCATGCATCTCTAGTGAGAGTTGGCCACCAAAATCCACTCTAGAGTACTTTTGTGTTATCATCTTCCCTAGATGATCTCCCCTTGCCTCTAAAGAATGGCAAAGAGTGAGGACACTATTGCATTCCTCCTGAGGAATACACTGCCTATAGACATAATCCGGTCCCTCACAAAAAAGAATGTGATCCTCCCAGTGGTAGTTTTATGCATCGAAAACTATCATGTCAGTTCCGTCCTTCGGCCAAACCTATTGACTCTTTTGTGTAACTAGAAAGTTCACCATGACTACATACCAAGAATCCTTGTAATTGCAAAGATACATGATGAAGTGCTAAATGCATATATTAAGTTGTATCCGTTGTAGCACGGGCACTTAGTGTATCATGCAGTATCGATTATCTATTCACATAACACAAATGGTTTAGATTGTGATGGAATCACATGGTAATAGAACTTTTCTATGTTATTCCATGCACCATAATGGGATAGATATATACCTTAGGATGTTCCTGGACCTCTAAATAAAAGGGGTTTCCTAAGGTAGGTCTGATCTTACGCTCATCATAGATGTGGTCATGTTCATCAAACGTGGAGTTTACACAACACCGAGAGATCTTCCTTCACATCCTTGTACATGTCCAAGATGGGCCTCCAAGGATCTTCTCCTCGTTTGAATCCATGAATAACGTCACATGTGATCAGTCCTCCAATGTGCATTGAAGTGCACATGTGATCGCTTCATCGTAAATAAGATCCTATACCAGCAATGAAGGTAATGGGGAAGAGAAGGGGGACAATCATGAGAGAGGTGGAGAAGAAGATATGGGGAAGTGTCTAGGGTTGTTGTGAAACTCTAGTGGTCATCCACACTCTCACATACATAGGGTTGATGCCACTTAAGTTGGATGGGTCCATCCCCATCCCACATGAAACCATTAAGCCTAGATAAGTTTGTGAATAAAATTTAAAATTTTTAAAATTAATCATTCTAATCAATTTAACAAAGTTATGTGAACATATTCACATATATTGATCCATGACTTTGACAATTCAAATTCATAAGATCATCCCATGAGTTAGATATGCATGGATAATCATATCCGATTATCCGCACTCTGATTTCATGGATACGCTATCCATAATGCATGTAAATCCATCTCACAAAATCCTATTCATATATAGTAATATCTTGATACTATTATTTAGATATCATGAGTTGGTATTCTTGGGTATTGATATCATGTGTGTGTGGGGAAGACTTCAAATGAGGTTGCATCTCGCCACAATCTTAGTGCGATGCTCCATATAATCCATTAGATCTTAATCTATGGTTATAAATAAAATCACTAAATTAAACCAAAAGCCACCATAAAAAAACCTCTAAGTCATTATTTTCAAAAGAAAATTGAATATTCCATTTGGTTACGTCATTATCCCATTATTTATTAACTACTTGGATTTAGTTTCTAAATATAGTGTCAATCACAACCTTCCCAAAATCAAGAAAATGTGCCACCTCATCTGAAAGCCTCCCTATACACACGATCCATGTGAACTCAGTTCACACAATCTACTCATGATATGGTGATACATAGATATCCCAATTCATGATGCGAACAATGAAATCTTAGATAATTTTATATGTGGAGAGAGATATGACAATCACATTGGATATCCTTCTTTTATGCAAACTTATACATATACTTGGAGATATTAGTAGAGAGTTAGTATAACCATGTATAATGTCCTAGTATCATATTATGATATTAGGGATAATGACCATGAAAGTTATTTAATCGGTAAGTCAAATATTGAAGGATGTTGCTAATTAATCCAAACTCTTTTTGATCAATCTCCAAACCATTTAAAACTTGATTAGGTTCACTGAATTGAGATTTAATCCATTCAATATCACTCAACTTAACTTTAAGCAGAGTGGAAATTGAATCGACCTATGTGCTAAAATGTGTCTTACATTATAGTATCAAATCAAGTTATTAGAAAAATAATCTATTTCTCTCTTTATTATTTGGGGTAAATCTCAGGCATAGATTCAAGAGGCAAACTTTTAAATATGTTTGGTCTAAACAATAAGGCTTAGGTTACTACTCCCTATTATTTAGGGTAGTCTAGGAATTTCGAGTTTTGTATTTTATGTTTAAGACTTTTTATAAATCTTTGGATGTTTGTTATACCCATGTGTAGAAGGAAATATGTAAATTTAATATTTGGGAAAAATGGGGCTGCCCCGAGGGGCAGCCGCCATGGCTGCCCCCACCCCATTTTTTTGTAATTTTTTTTATTTTTTTGAAAAAATATCACCGTGTATATATATCCATATATCTCTCCTATGTCATTCGAATTTCGTCAGAAACAGAGACCCCTACGACCTCCATCCAGTTGTCATTTTTTTAACAGTCGCAGGATTTTTTAAAACGACCATGTCTAGATGGAGGCCGTAGGAGTCTTTGTTTCTGACGAAATTCGAATAGCATATAGGAGGGATATAAGGATGAATATACATGATGATATTTTTCAAAAAAATAAAAAAATCCCAAAAATGGGTCGGGGCAGCCATGTTGGCTGCCCCCAGGGGGCAGCACCATCAACCCCTTAATATTTTTATGATTTTTACGCTTTATAAGTTTTTTATGTTTTTTACTTTATATTCATTTTTATTTTTTTCACCTCATTTTAGTTTTAAAAATTCTATTTTATTTGATTTAAAGTATACAAACAAATGAGTAGTTTTTATTTTTGAAGAAACTGTTAATAATATAGAAGATAGAGAATAAATATTTTTCTGATTTTTATAGTTTTAAAGTGTTTGCGAGGCATTAAAGGTATTTAAAACCATTTCATTTAATTTTTACAATAAGGTTATTGCAAAAATATATTCGGCTTAAGTAAAATATGGGATTTTAATGCCTTGTGTATAGACATGTGTTATGAAGTTGATGTGACTATTTTCATTGTATAGTCTATTTATTTTGCTATAAAAAGTTGTAATTTTAATGATTTTGACTTTTTTATGAATTTTTACCGAATTTTTTAGATTTTTGAATATTTTGTATTTTAGGTGATAAATATTATATTTTTAGGGATTTTTAGATTAGTTATGATAGATATAATTCTACACATGCATCTTTTTTTAACTTTGGTATTATTCATCTTGTAAGGGACTATAATGTATTTGCGTTGTTTGTAGGTTTTTTATTTTTGAAAAATACTAAAGAGTTTCTAAACATTACAAAAAGGGAGAACATATAATTAAGGTCTAACCAATGGTATTTTTATTTTTAAAGAGAAATAAATATGTTAGATTAGAAAACTCAGTGAATGAAAATAGAGGGAAAATTCTCCATGCCACAATATTTAATGAATTTTGATAGAACTTGGGGTCAAGTAATATATCCTAAATACCTACCATGTGACAAACGTGAGCTCCTAGACTCGACTATGCAAATAACCAATCTTTACTCTAAAACATGCGTTGGGCATAAAATAATTATCGTATCAACCATAATGCAATAAATTTTGAAATGTCTTAGAATGTGTGGCTCTTTTATACAAGACACCTAAAATTCCCAACATAAATAATCGAAGTCTTAGAGTTATTAGAGGCCAAAGAAAGGGCCTAGATTACAAATGTTCCAAATTAAGACTACTTCAAAAGCATTCACATGGGTCTTCTACAATAAAATAAATTCATCGTGTTATGTATAGAAAGCTCAATATAGGGGGAGCTTATAAGATAAAACTATTTTTTATATTTGCTAACTAGCCCTTGCTGGGGACTAATAGTGCGAACCAAAAAGAGACTGGGGGCTTCCCAACAAAATTCGTGCGCCTTCGTCATCGGATAAAGGGTATTGATCCAAGTAGCATGATGGGTATTAAATCCATGATTCATTGACATTCTTTCTGCATTTTGTCTTAAAACTCTTAACAAATGCTTGTAAATATCCATTAATTTTCATTTATATCAGAACATCACTCATGAATAAAAATACATATTTATGCATCAAAAACATGTAAATAAATAAAAGAATAAAAAGAAACTAAATAAAAAGGTAAAATGCAAATATTTATATATGTACGACATGACTAAATAAAATACTAACCTAACCACGAGACCCAGTCAATATGGATTGGTCGACAAACAAATAAGTAGGGGAAATAAATAAGAAAAAATAAAAAAAGAATCAATTATGCATTATACACATTATTCATCATTTATCCAATTATTACCAAAGCTTTATTTATTTTTAATTATCTCATTTTACATATTTTTTACCAAACTCTTTTCCTATTTATTTCAAAAAATGTATATAAAAAATGAAAATCATAAAAAATCAACCTATACATATGCCACAAAATTTGGCTTTTAAATTGTCAATTTCTCAACTTCCGAAAATCATAACTTCTTCACACTAACTCCAATTTTACTATACTCACAACTAAAATTCATAAAATAATATTCTCTAATGAATGAAGGTAATTTCACAAGGGCGTTTGTTTGCAAAAAGGTAGTTTTGGGACCTAATTATGACGGGGTTTATATCTATTTATTTTATTTCAAACATAATATTTATAGTTTTAGTGACTTCATAATTTTTAATTAATTTTTAATCTTATAGATTGTATATAAAATCTTTCAGAATTTTTAGCAAATTTGAACTATATAACATATACTTATATTTATTTATATATCTAAAATAAATTATTAAAATCCATAAAAATTCACACGGATTATTTATTATCTTAATAATTAAAAAATATAAAATGACATGTTATTTAATAATTTTTAAAGTAAAAATCAAAAACATATTTATTAAGTATACTATATACCTATTTATTAATATTATATTATATTTCATTAATATTTATTATTTATAAAAATTAATTATATATTAGTTTAGCTAATTTAATCATATATAGTTTTTATTTTTTATACCTAATTAAAATAATGTTTTTTATATTTAATATTTGATTTATAAAATAATTAAATATCAGCCTACCAGGTGCTGACACGTGTCACCACCTGCAGCTTCTTCTCCAAGAAGTTGTTGGTTGCCTTATGTTCCACCGACCTCATTTTTCCAAATTACTCTTGTCAATCCTAACACCCAAAACCTAATCTAACCTATCCAAATCCAAGACCTAACTACCACCATATACGCCCATCCTTAAATTCCTACCAAACCCCGACCATATTCCCAATTTATTGATCCAAAGTTGGATTGTTTAAACTAAGGATTGTTTAAACTAACTCTTCCTCATCAAGAACCCTTGGCTGACTACCCCTCTTCTTTGCTTTGATGCAGCCACCACCGGTTGTGACAGAGCTTGGTGTCCACTCCACGTAGAAGGTTAATCGTTAGAGAGAAGATTCCAAGGCAGAGCCTCGCCTTGCAGCACTACCATCGCGACGTTGAGCTCTAGGAACACTAGCTTGTAGAGCTAAGAGCTAAAGGGTCTTAAACCCTTTAACCCCAGGTGCATCCTTCATCCCTTTTGAAATTTCCTTAACATTCGTGCATGATTAGTTTGTTAATCACACATTTAGAACATCTTAATCATCAATCTATCATTCGTAACCCTATTCCATCTTCAATCTGACACAAAACATCTTCAATTTTTATTTTCAAGTCCTTATTCCTGGAATCATTTTCTGTTGCAAGAAAATCTATCTTTTGCAGGTTGATTTCCATGAGTAATCGAGACTTCAATCTTCATTGCAGGTTGTGCTAATCTGGAAGCAAGGAGCTTCTTCGGGAGCAATGCTTAGATTCTATTTGAGGCAGTTCTGCAAACTACTCAAGACGAGCAAGCATCCAGGAGCCAAAACCCTAGTGAATCTTAGTCGCCATCTTTCTCGATGCTTCCTCTCATAGTAAGCGATCTCAAAGGGAGAGATGCCCCTTTCTGTCACTATAGGAGCTTGTCGGAGGCACCATCAGTCGCAGAGCCACCAAAGATTGAAGAGAGGACCGAATCATCTCTGTTGCTCTGACATTTAGGGAAGAACACAAGGAAGAACACGCAGTAGGGGCGTGTGACACGTGTCCTCAATGGACGACATAAATTGCACCCGAGCATTCTAATACTGATGTTGCTTTGCGAAGGGATGGGAAAATATTAAAAGACCCTCGCAACTGCCAAAAAGTGAAGTGCGCAACCAGATTTCTCTATATTTACAATTAGGTCCCTGTGTAGAGACCTAGTTGTAAAACTCCAGAGTTTTCTTACAATTAGGTCCTTGACAAGGTAACTAAGATAACATTCATTTTTTACTTAAATTTTTTAGAAAATTTTAAATTTAATCATGGATTATTTGTGGACATTGTGGATGCCTAGATGTTATCATATCATCATTATATTTCTTACATGTTATTTTTCACATCGAATTTCGAGTATTTCTTCTCACTTCTTGTTTCAATTTTCTTTCTTGATCTTCGACACATTTTGTTTTCTTTGAGTCATTTTTCGAGCCCATTTATCGAGTCACTTTATCTACTATATAGTATAGACTATATCTCTTATTCTTTCACGTACTATATTGCATATAGAACTTTTGAAAAATATCCCTTTTAAAATAAAATAAAAAGTGAAAAATTGATAATCAAATAAAAAGAATACAATTAAAAATACAAAAAGAGGTTTATCTCCTTGAAGAAAAAAGAAAAAGAAGATAGAAAAATATCATAAAAATATTATTTTTTGCTCAAAGATTTTGAGCGATACTTTCTATCTCCTTGTGTTCGACCTAGGCACACTTAGCTAGATAAATAAATAGTGAACAACACCGAATTTATCTTGATGTTAAATTTTGTTTTATTAATCATCACTCTCCTTAGCAGTTTCTATACCGACACTTTTTAACCGCTTGGTCAGAGACGACTATCAAAATGGTGTCATTTTCGGGGAGGCATAGCTATGCTTGAGATTTTTTAGTTTTTTTGTGATATTCTTTATCTATTTTCTTTTTCGTGTTTTCTCAGTTTTTCATCAATTTTCCGTGGTTCTCGAGTTTTTCCTTTTCTCTTGATTTTATTGACTTTTTATCTTTTATTTTCTTTTATTTTTTTGAGTTTTTTGTATGATTTTTCTTTGATTTTTCTGCATTTACTTGATTTTTCTTTTCTCAAATTTTCTTGATTCTACTTGAGTCTTTTTCTCAGTTTACAGGTCAGTTGTATCTTTGATTTTTTTAGAGTGTTTGTTTGATTTTTTTAATCTAAGTTAGCTAACCTATTTCGTCAGGCCAACAGGATTAACCAGCTTCTAAGGAAGTCAACTCAGCTGAAAGTGTAGAGACCGACTCAATCTCCTTTGTACTAGTTGTAGAGGGTAGAGCGAGTAATCTACACAAATTTTTGGTGTGTTTTTTAGACATTTTATTTTGTGTTTTCTTCTAAAAGAGGGCACTTGCCCATTTTTCTATTTTTGTGAAAGAGGAAGGAGTGCTTGCTCGTGTTTCTTTTTGTAGTAAGGGACCCACTAAGGACATCATGACTGTACAATGACTTTGGACTATTTTTCAGGGTATATTTCACCATGTGCCAGTACACTTGGGAGACCTCACCATGGTTTTCTATTTTCATCGATTTTTCTTTATTTCACGTGTTTTTGTGGAGCCTAGGATTGCATGCCTATTTGAGACAAGTAAAATAAAACCCAAATCCTAATCCACACTTAGGCGTAAGTAAGAATATTATGAAGATTAATTCATTCTTATGCTAGTATTGCTAATTAGGGCTCAGCTTTTCGAGACTTTTCATGCATTATCCTAGGTTTTACATTTCTGCATAGATCACTTGCATGTAGAGTACTAGATAACGGTACGCCTTCTATCTTAGAATTCATCATTATTTTCTGCTGCATTCCATGACCCCCCATGAGACACAGTTTTTAAAATTAAAGAAAATCGACATCCCATCAGATATTGTTGAAAATATCCAAAAAGTGAAAACCATCATATTTAAAATATTCTTTTTCCTCTTTTAAAAACTTGACAAAAATAAAAAATACATGGATTTAATTTGTATTGGGAAAGAAAACACCTCATTGTATTTAGGTACAACCCAGACAGAGTGGATGAGGATGTAACCATAAGGATTAGAGCCAAAAATCCATCGACTTGTGCCTTAAGTACCTTTGCATCACTTTTCAGTCCATGGGTGCAATTGTAAGCACTTGCCTTCGCCCGTAGCAAGTTATTTCTGTGTGCTCAAGACTCATAGTTCCCTTTGGGCCTGATGTAACCCGGTAGCTCTGGTAGATGGTACCATTATTTGGGGGATTGTGAGGACATACGCTGGGTGACAGGGCGACACCCTCTATGAGTTTGCTAATATAACTGATTGATCGCCAAAAATATAATTGAAAAGATAAAATACTGAACACTTACGATATTCACCATGTGAAGTTGGAGAATATGGGGTTTGCATTGCATTTGTACGCGAGGTATGCATTATTCTACGTTTACACACCTTCACACTCATGTTCTTCACTTGATTATTATATTCTCTCCCGTACTTCTTTTGACATCGAAGATGACGACTAGATAAATTTTGCACTCAGACTCCATGAGCTTTCAATCTTCCACCATTTATCATATGTCTTCACAGACTCGGAATGACCCTCTTCTCAAGTTGGTACCACTTAGTCACGAGGAGAGTCAGACCTAGACTCCCTCGCCTCCCATCCCTTTAGTCTAGGTAGACCCACACCTTGATTTATCATCTACTTCTCCTGCATTTTTCATTGAGTTCTTATAAGACTTTTTCCTTCCCAAAAGATTTGATAGACATGGCTAGAGGGAAGGCACCTGTCGAGGACAGAGCAATTGAGGAAAGACCACTGATGTAGTGATGGGAGACATGATCTAGCTTCAAACATTACAGATGAGATTCTATACACACTTCATCAGATGAGCATACAGATTAGAAATCGCTGGAGTCTAGGATGAGCATAGAGTTGACATCACTACATCAAGAGCAGGAGACGGGAACCCATCACCACCAACCATTGTTCCCACTACATTGAGAGATGAGTATGACCAGGGATCTAGGATGCTACACCATTAGATTTGTTTACCACCAAATCAAGGATCATACGAGCTTAGATCGTCCTTCATTTCACTACTTCCAAAGTTATATGGGAATACTTCAACATTTACCTTTCTACAATAGAGGAGCCATTTACCTATCTACAACAACTTGAGATGGGCCACCATGAGTCAGATCACTAGCCCTGGAGATGACGATGTTGATTCTCATTCTACTCTTAAGATCGACAGGATATGGTACGCTCTTGTTCAGCCACCATCACATTTTACTCCTCAGAGCGTACACCACCACCACCAGCATAGTCATCCACAACATGGACGTTTATATCCACATTTCTAGCACCATTAACACTTTACGTAGCAATAATATCACAAGCATGACCATTAGAGACCATAGTCATATCAGTATCTTGCTACACATCTACATGCTTATCATCACCAGCAACAATAGTCTTCTTTTACTCCACAGAGGTCTCCTCAGCCTTTTACACCACAGTAGCACACTCTTAGGAAAGAGAGTAGATAGCCATGGATATCACACTGAGTAAGAAATATCTTCACTGTCCCTAGCACTGAATCAAATCATGGGCATGTTGAACACGCTCCAAACAACACATAGAACAGAGATGGAGTGGGTTAACCATCGTCTGGATTAGTTAATCATGCCCAAGACCACTCTGCCAGCCCAGCCTCAGATGAACCCAAATAACAAGAGGTGACATTTAGATTAGGTAGACACTACTACATGTTCAATCTCTTTTCCTGAATTTTTAACTTCATTCGTCTCAGGAGCAACTGATCAAGAGGAGGAGAGGGTACATGATGAGGAACGAGAGCCAATCCATGATGATATTAATGATACACATTCTGATGTTAAAGAGGAGGACCGCCATGATGAGGACCTCCATGAGGACCATGATGATCAGAGATATGTGTGCGATGAAGAGACAGTTGACATGGACACAAGTGAGTCAGATGGTGATACCATGCCAAACCATGCAGACACTTCCAATGTATACTTTTCTTCTCCAATTTTAGAGAGTTTTGTACATACTTATGAGACTCTTACACGATGATTCCTTTGATGATAGAAATAAAAATGTTGATTTTGTTGTTCCTGAGTTCGTACCATTTCTTGATGCTTTGTATCGTAAAAAGAAAAATTCCAAAAATAAAGATGATGTTACTCCAGAGACTGAGTGATTATTGAAAGATCGTATCTTTTTGAAGATCCTGCTCCATGATTCCTTGTATTACTTCCCTATGCTCAAGCAACTGTTGAAGAATAAATATACCACATGTAGGAAGAAGAGATCACATATAGAGAAGCATGTCTTGACCAAAGCCACATCCTACGCTATACAGAACAGATTGCTAAAGTAGAAGAAAGATTAAGGAGCATACTATGTTAGATGCGATATTTCTCATGCAGCATTCGATCACACTCTATTAGATAACGGGTCCTCAATCAATTTGTTACCATCTAATTTACTTGATAAGCTTGAGTTAGGTCCTCTTTACAAATCCAGCACAATCATTCAGTTTGCTGATAGATATGTAAAGAGAACTAGGCGCATTTTGAGGAAAGTTATCCTGACAGTGCAGGGCATGCAGTTTCTAGTGAACTTTATTGTCCTAGACATGGATTGCACTATACAATTACACCTTACCCCGATCATTTTTTTGGAGGCCTTTCTTGGAGACCATGAAGGCCCTCTTATATTATGATACAGGCAAGGTATCTTTTCATGATGAGAGCGAAAAGATACACATAAAGATGTCCTGAGTTCCTTAGCTTCCTGCGATTACATGGATGAGGTTCGTCTTGACGACCTTGACATGTATCAGGTAAAGACTCGTAATATCCTAGAAGAGGATGGGTCTGAGACTACAGTTGGAAGTTCTTCTAATGGTACATTATATTTCAGCATGGATGATGAGCTGATGGAGCAAATACCTAATGATATTATTGCAGATATTTCAAATTTGGGGAGTTCACGTGATTCCTCCACTTTATATGAGCTAGAAACTGATTTTCATTTAGCTGAGTATTTTCCTCTTGTCATTCTGAGGATGAGCACAAGAATGAGTCGGGTGATTTTTTAGATTTCTTATGTAGTCCAACTATGGAGCATATTAAGATGGTGGAACTATATTGCAGACACATCTACGACTAGCATAGATCTCAGTACATATATAGATGAGGATACAGTAGTGCCAGATTCCACCTTTTTAGAACTGAAGAACTTGCCACCAAATATAAACTATGCTTTCCTTGCAGGTCCACATCGATAGTTTTCGATCATTATCATCTCATCTTTGACCGAAGAACAAGAATCTCGTTTGATGGAGATTCTTGAAAGAAACCACAAGGTTATTGTGTGGAATGTATCTGATCTCCTCGAGATAAATCTTGATTTATGCTCTCACCATATCTATCTCAATCATGACAACTGACCTTCTATACAGTTTCAGTACATCATGACTCCGATTTTACGAGCTGTTGTCAATAAAGAGATTATGAGATGGTATGACATAGGGTTTATTTATCCTATCTCCAACTGTAAATGGGTTAGTTCATTTATTGACCCGAAGAAGTCAGGAATTCAGATGGTTAAGAATGAGAGTGGAGTGGAGATTCCAATGAGAGTAACAATGTCGTGGCGGATGTGCGTTCATTACAGGAATTTGAACATCATGACGAAGAAGGACCACTTCCTGTTTTCCTTTTATAGACCAGGTATAGAGAGGTTGACAAGGAAGAAGTACTTTTGTTTCCTTGAAGGTTACTTCGGATACAACTAGATTACTATTGCTCCTAAGGACCAAGAGAAGACCAATTTCACATGTCCCTTTGGCATGTATGCTTTTAGATGGATGACCTTTGGTTTGTGCAATTCCCTTGCTACAATCTAGATGTGCATGCCTACCATATTTACAAACATGGTAGGTGATTTTATTGAGGTCTTTATAGATGATTTTTCGATCTATGGTGAGTTCTTTTACAATTGTTTAATGCACCTAGAGCAGATTCTTTGAAAATGTTGTGAGGTTAATCTCATTTTGTCGTGGGAAAAGAGTCATTTTATGGCTACAAATGGGATTGTGTTGGGGCATGTCATCTCTAGGAGAGGTATCGAGGTTGACCCTGCCAAGATGGATATCATCAAGCGTCTCGAACCACCAACTAACATCAAAGCAGTTACGATCTTTTCTAGGGCACGTCGGTTTCTACTGATGGTCCATTCATGATTTCTTAAGATTACCCAATGCTAATTGAACTATAAGGCAATTACATCGAGTTATTAGTAGATGAAAAATGTCTTAGTGCCTTCCTCACATTAAAGGAGATGATTATCGGTGCTCATGTCCTACAACCACCCGATTGGTCTATTCCCTTCGAGAGCATGACATATGCTTCAGATTTTTCAGTCAGGGTTGTATTAGGACAGAGGAGAAATGGACTTTCTGTTTCCATCAACTATGCCAACCGAAGTTTAGATGACACATTGTAATTACACAATGATAGAGAAAGATATGTTGGCAGCGGTATTTCCGTTGGACAAATTTAGATCATATCTTCTTGGTTCGAAAATCACAGTCTATACAGATCATCTAGCTATCAAGATACTTGATGGAGAAGAAGGATGCCAAGGCATGCCTTCTTATATGGGTTCCTTTACTTCAGGAATTTTACTTGGACATTAAGGAAAAATCTGGAGTAAATAACATGGTAGTTGATCACCTCTCCCGACTACAGACAGAGCATCCTTCAAATGAATACATGCTAGAGATTACAGAGAGATTTCCAGATGAGGGTATTGATAAATCTCGTATTTATCATCACTAATCACCTTTATTTTCTCTCTTGCTTAAGAAAATCACCAAGATTCATTAATAATTAACATTAATTCTTATATTATGTGTTGTAAATAATTGACACTAACAAAAATATATTATATAACCTTATTATTGTGTTACTATTTTTTATCAAAAATAAAAGAAAAATTAGTATAATATTGTATATAAATAAAAAACATAAAATAATGTCAAAAATACAAAAAATATTAAAAGAAAAATAAAATAAATTGTTTTATATTATTTTAATTTGTATTTAATTTTTATCTATGTAAAAATGATCTCTGATCTCTTTGACTTCTACATGAAAGTTGTAGAACTCATCTATATCTACAACTTTCAAGTTTACCATTTTTGTTAATTTTCTCTGTAATTATTTATTATTGATTTTAATCATATTTATTGATTTTTGAATTTTCTCAAAAGGCCACATGGTTCATTCTACTCCAACCTTCCTTTTTCTTCATACGCCCCTATCCCTGATCGTCCAATCACCCTATCTTTTCATCTTGTCCAATTTTTCGTGCCTAGATCTGGGTCGTTTGATCTCCTTGACTCAAATTATCCAAGTCATTTCCATACACCCAAATCTCAATCATTGGATCAAACGATCCAATGGTAACTATGCCACCTTCAATCTCCATCCACTTCCTCCAATAGACATGACCCTTCATCTACCCTCAATTTCTTGCCATTTTCAGAACCACCTCTGCCAAATTCCCTTCCAACCATCATTGCCAATCTCTTCACCCTTCGATCCTTATCCTTGCCTACTACTTGGTTCTTCTCAGTTCTATCTTCCCCAACCATGGGTGGTGGTTGAAACCACCACCTTCATTTAGAAACCTCCAAACCTCCATCTAATCCAAACCTCATCTCTGATAAACTTCCAAGCCATTTTTCGTTAGCAATATCTCTCTTCGAGCCATTCCAACCTTTCAGTGACAGAGAGAGGGATTGAATTGAGCAAAGACATGAGATCATCTCTGATGAGGTCCTTGGGTGAATACTAAGTTATAATGTTATAAGAACTTGCTCGAGCTTCAATCCTTAGCCTAGGTTGTCAAGTGATGACCTACGAAGTTCTCCAGCTTTGCATCATGCCAGAATCTTCTTCAAATCATTTGATTTACCAATCCATTCCCAAGTAAGTTTTTTGTAATATCATTCTAACGAGTTTTAATAATTTTATTTCATATAAATCTCATCTATAAACTCTAATATGAAGACTCATAAATCATCATGATGTCCCATTCATCCCCGTATACAATCATGATCAATCCACTCGCTTCTCCATCATCGTACCCACATCGATCAATTTCATGTTGTATTCTACATGGAACCATCTATGGATCTTCTCTCTCAGGTCGTTCAATCCCTTCATTCCATGCCATATTCACATCAAAGTAGTCATTTGGTTCTTGTCTGTGGATCTACCAATGTTGCAGGAATATTAGAGCTTCAATGGTCGGACTTTGAAGCTGATCTTCGATCTCCATTTTCCTCAGCGATGATGCTTCATCGACAGAGTGATCCACGACATCTTTCATCTTCCTTAGACTTCGATGACCTTCGTGAAGCCTTCCGGAAGGTCATCCGACCTTATTCAGAGGTTGAGGAGCATGGAGGAGCATGAGCAACCTCGCCGGAGCCCATACCAAGCGCCACGATCCACGACAGAGTTGAAGAACAGGAGGAGAGCAACTACCATTGATATCCCCGAACTGTGGGAGAATCAACGGTGCAGATTGACCCCGTCGACCTCCCGAAGTAGCGATTCACTCCCGAGGATTGGAATCCGGGCATGTTTCCAAGCCTTGTGCAAAGAGGCAGAGAACGCCACGTGTCCCAAGCAGTGCACACATGACTGGTTTATTTACAATGTCGGCCCCCAACATTCCATGAATTGTAGATAAGTCCCCCCACCTTTATATATTTTGCACATTGACCCCGTAGGATACTTTAATTGTATTCAGACCATTTAATCCCTTTTTGTAATAAAACTTGTAGTTTTTTTTTGCAAAAAAACACCCCTCGATTGAATATTGAATATCTTTCTATCTATATATCCAAATGAAGTGATTAGGTCTCGTTGGAAAGCTAATTTGTTGTCCATCTTTTGGTGTGCTTTATTGTTAATTTTTATTTAAAAATCATTCTTGATAATTTCATCCTCTACGAGCTTAATTTTATTTTTAAATGAAGTTGAAAATGTACTCTTTGTGATGTATTGAATATGTTAATCACATTGAATTTTAATGACTAATTATTACTTATTTTTAATAATTGTCATTATGTTATTAAATAGTTTAATTTATTGCTGAAATTATTGAGCATCAAAGTTAAATTAAAATTTAAAATTGTGGTGAATTGCTTTTGGGATTGATGAATACTCAAATGCATTATTGGATTTGTTTTCATGCCTTAATTAAGATTGAAATAATTCAGGGAATTTTTGTTATTAACCCAAGTTGTTTATTATGTATTTAATGGTATTATGTTAGACTTAATCATATTTATTGTTCATTATTGTCTTCATATGATTTAAGTGCATAAAAATGTGTTCAAAAGCTGCATTGATGTGAATTCTATGTCTGCTCAATATAATCATCCTCTAAATTGCTACTTAAAATATTTGACACTTAAAAAGATCGTTCACCAAATTGCTCGCATCCTTGTGTTCGAACCTGGATTTTCCGGGTTATAATTTGAAGTCGAATCCTCCTTGTAGAGATCATTCATTCGGTTCTACATGATACGTTGAGTGCCCATGCTACAACAGATACTATTTAACATACACATTTAGTGCTTCATTAGATGGCGCTGTTGCTGGGGACACGACTTCATTAATATGATTATTTAGGTTTTTATATTTGTAGTTAATTTTATTAATGTCATTATGTGATGATTTTATCTGTTGATAATCTTTGATATCTAATCTTTCTTCTTCTGTGATAGGGCCCGCTCATCGAGGATTCTCGTGGACAAATGAAGGCGTGAAGCTTGGAGAGGAGTTCATGTTGAGAAGATCTGCAGAAGATGCCATCAAGTTTTTCAAAGATTATTTTGTTTATATATTTGTTGTAATATTTTTGTACTACACTATATTGTTTTTATGATGAGTCAGTTTCATCCTCATGTAGGTGGGACTCGTCTTAAGTGGATGATATTAAGGTTTAGGCACACGACTCTTAGAGTACCCTTATTTTATATCTTCTGTGCTTGAATCGTAGTATAGGACACACTAACTTCATCTTAAAAGATTCACTTATCTCTAAGATTCATGAGACACACTTAATCTACGTTCAATCTAGCTAAAATCAATGTGAATGTTTCCTACTATTATAACACATGATTATGTGTGGATTTTTCATCAACTTGCATGCATTTATATAATATTGTATATTCAGTCTTACACGTGCATGGATAGAGATGGTGGCACTATAAGTACTTCTCTTGAGCATGACATCATGATTTTACACCTGCATGGTTTTCCTGTTTCATGATTTGTTACTTAGGATAATACGGAAATGGGACTGAATGGTAGATGATGATTTATGTGTTCAGATATTTTTTACAAGTGATAACCTAATTTCTAAAATTGGGATTGTTAATGCAAGTTGACCTAATTAAAATAAAGTTAAAATTGACCTTGTTTTGGGAGAGAAAACCCTACATTATTTGCAGGTACATGTGCATTAGCTAAGAGGTGAGGACGTATCCATAGGATAGAGCCCAAACCCTAAGTCACCATGCTCGTAATGAAATCTAATTTGTATTATCACCAATAAAAATGACAAGATAAATGGATCGTATTTATGGTCTTCACTGTGTGTATTGGTGGGTTTGTTTGATATTGTTTGACTCTTCAGTATCCTGAAACCTAGGCTCCATTTTCATCTCCTGAGATTCATTCATCTAGAGATTCAGCTACCACTGACCCCTTCATCACTTAGCTTCCTATTCTTTATACTTAGACTTATTTTTAGCCTAAGTATAAGGGAGATCCAATTTCATTCTGATTGTTCCCCTCGGGCCACCTAGTGTTAATTCATATCTTTATACTTAAGCTATTCTCAGCTTAAGTATGAGGAAGCCCGAGTCCCTGTCTTCTTCTAACTGATTCTTTATACTCGTAATGAAGATTTGCCTTCGTCCAGTTCTTGTATATTTATTTATATTAAGAATGAGTTATGTCTTCATATCACTTTGTGTTATAAGGACATAATAGAAGCTAAGTATAAGGGGGTCTACCGTATATATTACATTTATACTTTAGCCATGGCTCATATTTTTAAAAAGTTTTCAAACTATTGGAGCTACAGGTATCGTATTACATTTTCGAAACTGATTTTATATAAAAATATTATGAAAATGATTGTGAAAAAAGTATACATTTTTAACATGGTTTTCAAGTGTTTTACATGGTTTATGAAAATACAGACTGCCATTTTTTTGGAAAATCATTTGTAAACTATTTTGGAAACCTGTATCTATGTGACATTATTTTGAAAAATGTTTTACTTAGGTTTGAAAAATGGGATTTTACTTATTTTGGAAATCTTTGTAAAATGTTTGAAAATTTCTATATTTATGCGACAATGTTTGTAAAACGTTTTTAAAAATCTTTTTCAAAGTTAAGGGTGTAATTGAGTCTAATTAATTACTTAACTCTCTAACTCTATTCAAAATTCAATAAAAATCAGAAAATTACAACAAATTTAGTATTGATTTTGACTACAGACATAAAAATGATTAGCAACTTTTCAGTGAGGGAATTACCCCATCAATAGAGTTGATGGTTAAAAGACAACACGTATGGTATTGCCTTTAAGTAACACGGGTAACCGTCTAACGATCTGTACTTACATCCATACTGGCTAAAATGGGTGCATCTAATCATATGAGTTTAGGTCAGTCAATATTTTTCAAAAGAAATTAAAATAATAATAATAATAATAATAATCACAAAAAGATTGACTTGTTAGTTGGTGTTCTTCTCTGACACTTTCACATTGCATTCAAGGCTTGAGATGGTCTTTATCACTTGGTTTAAGGAGTCCATGGACTTAGAGTTATCTTATTTTAATCATTAGGGTCTTTGACTTAAAAATTCACACTACCCTAATTAGAAGATATGTGTGTTATACTGTATGTTTAATATCCCTTAAAAGAGTTTGACTATCACTTACATGCATGACTGCATTCATGATTGAGATGAGACAAGGTGTCACTAAGGAGACTAGGATTTTAAGCATGAGTTTGGACTTGATCTATATGATGCTATAGGATGGGGTAAGATTAATGATAACTTCATGAAACACTCATACTATCTCTTGACTTTGACCTAAAGTGTCAGGGTGTGATGAAATTAAGTTAATAAGTTGATCTGTGTGCACCAATCTTTGATAAAAGTAGTGGAGCTAGACAAAAAGAAGGGAAGTTCCCTAAAAATGATGATGAAAATATGAGAATAAAAAGAAAAGCTCATCACATTACAAAGTTACATTATATGAGCTATTACATTCAAGGCGAGCACTCCCAACCTTTAAGTGTCCACTTGGACCAAATTATTAGGTTTTTATGAGTCGGGCTAGTACCTCAAAAAGGGCTATGCATCGTTAGCACTACAAGTCTGGGTGGAAGTATATTAGATACCTTAAAAAGACGCACCCTGGTGTACTCCCAAGAAAACAAGTATGAACGACTCATTCTCTTTTGATAGACACACTAATTGGCAAAATAAAAATGAAATTGTGTTGAGTATTGGCACATGAGAGAATCATGTTCCAATGAGAGGAAGAGAAAATAAGTACACAATCATATATCTCCATAATCAATCTTTCCATCTATATCATTGAAGTCAGATGAACTAAAGGGATGGTGGATTGGAGAAAGACTAGATTTATTCTAAAGATTTGATGTTGGGTCCTTAGGAGAGCTTTTGAGATTGGAATCTTTGGTGAAATTTTGACTCGACTCTTGTGGATGCAATCAACACTGAGCCATACTTCTTATATTTATGTGCATTGAGAGTCCGACAACTAGAGGAGTTTAATTCCTTTCTATTAATACTTGGATCAATTTAAAGTGTTAGTATTCTTAAAACCTAGTGTTCTAGGTTAAATTGAGCCTTGTATACTCACTTGTACATGTCGGGGATTTCATCAATTAATCTAACTCTTTAATTAATTCTTTATTTATTATCTCAAGTACTAGTTATCTTAAGTATAAAGGGATGATAAATATCATATTTATCATCACTATTTATTAATATTATCTCTCTTGCTTAAGTTAATCAACAAGAATCATTGACTATTAACACTAATTACTAAATTGTGTGTTGTATACTAATTAATATATATTACATAAGACTATTATTATGATATTATTTTATATATTTATTTCTTATTAAAAATCAAATAAAATTGGAATAATATTGTATATAAATAAATTAACATAAAATAGAATAAAAAATCCAAAAAATAAACAAAAGAAAAATAAAAGATAAAAGAAAAATAAAAGAAAATTGTTTTATATCGTTTAGTAAAGATTTTTTATCTATGTATAGATGACATCTGATCTCTTTGACTTCTAAATTAATTGTAGATCTCATCAAGATTTACAAATTTCATGTTTACCACTTTATCTAATTGTCCTTTTAACTATTTTTTTATATATCTTTGATTTCTTTATTTTCCTTAATTCTAGTTGGGCCACGTGGTGCCTTCATATTGCACCACGTGGTCCACTTCTTTTGTCATCATGCACCCTCTCTGTCGTCGTCTGATCAGTTCAGTCAGAAGTCAGGGTCCCAAGCATCCGAAGAAGAAGATATATAGATATTCGACGAAGTTAATTCGGGAAGATCCTTATGGATGGCAGCTTTTCCTACGCCGTATTGTCTCTCTTCCACCCCTATAATGACTACCCGAATTCCTACTTTCTTTGTTCTTTCTTAAGGGGGTCTCTTTTACTTCTTGTTATACTGGAGTTGAGGTGAGGAGTTCTGTCGCGAAGTAGATCGGAGATTAGACTAGCAACGATGGGGAAGACTGCTTCCCTACGGTCCGGCAACATTAGGTTAGGGAGCAGGAACGAGACGAGCTTCTCCGCATCCCCAAGCGTGCTGCCCTCTTAGGCGCGCAACACTAAGTAATCCAAGCCAACCCACTTTATTGACTAACAGTGGAATCAACACCTTAACTACAACCCTTGAATATGATCCCTGGATCAAATCACAACCTCCTAACTATGCCTTCCCATGAACCGTTAGATCATATGATCCAACGGTGTTTGGAGCACCTTCAATCTCCAGGACTTCCCATGCTAAACTAGATGAATTGCTAAAACCACCCGTCATCTCCCTATTATTCCAACCTCTCTAGTAACCTCTAATTTTTGCTGAAACAACCAATGTAACCCTCTAACCTCCTTAATCTTTACTAGCCCTCTAAATGTAACCATAAACCTAACTAACCATTCATTCATGGTGGTTGAAACTGTTGGACATGTGAGCCCACGGCGAGCCATTATGCAATAAATGTTATTGCAAATATCATTCCCTGATCTGAAATGAAGAATAAATAATTTGCATAATAGGTCCCTCTGTACAATTAGGGTTATGTACCATGGCTATCTTAATGATCATACAGATGTTGATTCAATTATTGAATCATAGAGGCTGGTGCTTGGATGAATATCTAAAGAGTTAGATTGAGGACTCATCAAGCACCGTCAAATGATTGTTAAGATGTGATCTCCAGCCTGAGTAGGAGATTGCAATCCTTTCTCACATAGGCTGATATCTGACCGACCTCTTGATGTAGGTCCTCTGCATAGGAATAGAGATTCGGAGGTGTCAGATTAGTTAGGTCAAAGAGTTGACTTAACGAGATCGAGATAACCTAAGTCCTATGTTGAATGCTGTCACAGCATAGGCACGCATCCTCTGACCGGAGACAGATGTATTGTTATATGTCTGAGTATGTACATTTGGCAGACCAATAGGTTGATGACCTAACCAAGGTCTATACACCGGCGCGCTGGTGTGCATATAAGGGCATATGAGTAATACGATCTCTCAAAGGGATCATACAGGTTCACTACTGAACCGGAAGACATGAGCTCACTCATGAGATATTGGGAAGAATCAAATTCCGTGCACGGTCGTCTCGCTTTGGAAGCTTGACTGAATTTGTAGGTTTGATATATGCTTTTGGAAAGTATATGATCAAGACCTAGGTATGATATATGCTTTTGGAAAGTATATGATCGATACCAAATCCCAATGATCAAATGAGAAACTTAGTGATCAAACCCTGAAGAAGACAGTGAAAAATAGATCTTGATCTTCGGGTTGACCATGGGTCTTCCAGTATGCAGGATGTACAGGTATTGGGAATACCTGAGGGTGATGTGATCATAAACGATTGTATATCCATGACGCTTCCATTCCGAGGGAGTGATGAAACAGGTCTGGATTTTAGTGACTCCTTTCAGTAGAGAAGCAATCCGATCTTAGTCCAAGTGTTGGACATTGGTCTGAATGAGATTCAGATCCAATGAGAAGATTGGATTTGCGGTCTTGATTTAATCAAGCATCTGTGGGAGGTCCGTAAGATCTGGATTTGAGATAAGATCTAATTATCCAAGTCACTATACGTGGAATAATACAATCGCCCTGTCCTTATCTCCAAGTATCTGCGGAGAAATCACATTATTCTTGAAAGGGTTCAAGAATAATTCTTTTGATGAAATATCCAAGCAAGGACTTGATGATTAAATGTGATTTAATTATCAAGCTTAAATATGAATATGATTCATATTGTGAAAATGATTATCTAAGATAATTAAATGAGATTTAATTATCAAAGATTAAGAGAATGTGGATAACACTATCCATGATATATGTGTGTTATAAATATGATTTATAATATACATATAATAAGAGAGAGAATTTATGTAAATAGCATTTGTTAATTAATAATGTGGATTGGATTCACATTTGTTAATTAATTGGAAATGCAATTTACTAACTAGTTTGGGTTGTGAATATGATTCACATAATATTCAATGGCATGATTGAAATATTCACAAATTAATTTAGAATTATTTTTGTGAATATTTTTTGTGATTAATTAAGGAATAATTAAATAAATAAAATGGAGCAATAACCACCTTCATAGGTGGCGTCACCCATGAATGGTTCATGGGTGACGCCCCCCCTTTTTAGGAGGTTGGTTAGCTCCATTTGATTTATCATATTATCTCTTAGTTAATTTATATTTAAATTGATGTTGTTGCTTTTTAATCAACAACAAATCATAGCCATTGATTTATCATGGACCAAGCATAGCCCTTGGATCCATGTGTCCCATGGATTGAGATCCATTGGATCCTAAACTAGTATAAAAGGAGGGCTAGGGTAGACTCTCCAAGGTACATCATTAAGAGTTGTACAAGGTGACAACTCTCTCTCTCTCTTTCTCATTCTCGCCCTCTCTCTCTTTCTCTTCTCCATCAAGTGGCCGTCCACTTTGTGTTGAGAAAGGAGAGACTCTCGGTTTTCACCTTCGACGACTCATGGATCTCCATCTTCCTTGGAGTTGCTTACTCTAAAGGAAGACGACGGATTTCGTTTGACGAAATCGGGGGAGCCATCGCTTGGATCTTCATCGAGGATTGCGGGAAGGAACGTGACTCATCATCGCGCCCGCAAGTGCGTTCTTCGTGGATCGGACTTAAGATAGGAGGATCTCTACTTTGGGATCTCGCGATCACAACCACGCTTAAAGAGGTATTCCTTGTACTTTGTGGTTTGATGAAACGATCCTAGAAGTGTTCTCGTGATCATGTGGTTTCATCTTTAAAGTTAAAAATTTTTAATTTCCGCTGCATCTAGCATCTAGTACGACTAGTTGCTCCGATTGCATACGATGCGATCGACACGCTTCCGTGATGCACTTAAGGATACTCAATATCCTTCAAGTGGTATCAGAGCCATAGGTCGAATAAGGTTTTGGATATGATCCATAGACCGTAGACGATTTGGTTCTTGAAAGGGTTGCGAAATTTTTACTGCATTTCAATTTTTCGCACCTCTGTAAAATTGAATTTTTCGGCTCTGTTTAAAATGTTTAAACACGAAATTTTCAATTGTATTTTGTTCCCCATTAAACAAGGAAACCATAGGACTTGAGTTTACTAAATTTGGACTTTATTTGCTCAAGATATGGCTTTTTGAATATGACTATATTCACTGTTGCGGGAACTGCGGATTTGAACGTGATTAATGAGATAATTACGGTTTTAATCCGCCTTTAAATGCGTGAATTGTCACTTGGATTCTTTAATAAATCAAATAGGCAATCTTTGGAAACTGAGTTTGCATTTTTTGGATTTAAATTGATCAAGATAAGTTAATTTTAGTGATTGGGGGTCACTGCTGGAAATTAACAATTTTGATCTTGAACCTTGTGATATGTCATTCAATTATCATGATGAAAATTAATTGTTAATTTTCTGGAATAATTAGTGATAAATATTTGTGAAATATTTAAAGAGATAATTATTTCATTGAATGACACTTGCCTAAACCACAATGATGAGATATTAGATCTTGATCATTGGTTCATCAACAAACATTGCTTTCATGAAAACTATAGTTTATCCTACAATGGTTGTAGGACAACTTTTACATGAAAAATCCTTTTGCTTGAATAGGATTGGGGATTTGTCTAGCAAATCTCCTTATAATCAAAAATGTTTTGATTTATATTATATGGTATAATTTCGGTTGAAAAACCGATGAACATCTCAAAGTACATGATGGTCTATCTGGTATTATCCTTTCCCGAGGCGGATGTGGTGTCTAGTCGGAGAGCATTGGGGTAGCGGGTTGCAACGTATGTGGTCCGTCCCACTCTCGTCGGTACTGGCCATGACAGCGGGTAGGGACTGTATAATACCGGAGACAGACAATGTGTATTTTTCTAATTATTAAAATTCGAATAATACGTACTTTGAGTATATACCTACTATTCAAGTAAAAGACATGTTTGTTGATTGATGATTGAATTAATGATTAATTTAATATGATTAAATTAATTATATCCAATAAACACTCTATTATGAATAGATGTGTATTTCCCTTGGAAGAATTAATTATGTGAATGTGATTCACGATAATTAATTATAAAATTTGAATATGAGGTGGAGGATCACATAAGTGACATCCATGGTCTCTCGTCAAGGCAAAGGATTCCGTCGCCAGTTGTTGTGTATAGGAGACGCCTGTCCGAAGTGACAGATCCTGTATATGATTTAATTGGATCGGGTTCTTTGCTTCTCGAAAGAGTAAGGCCGTATACGTAGTGACCCCAATATCGGGTCCTCATATTATTGGGGCGATATTGGATTGCGTATAGCGAGTATTAAGCCTGTTGACGGTTGGTTCAATTAATGACGGGTCAACATTGCCTTAGGGGTGGTGGGCCCGGGTGTTAAAGACCGAATTGGGAAATGGAAGTTGGACTTGCAAGGCGGAATGTGTTCCCGCTTCTTTTTATCCGAGTTGTAGGTTCTCATATTATTGGGATGCAACGAAGATAGGAAAGGAGATCCCAGATCTTGCTAGAGATATAATGGTAAGAATATCTCTTACATTGAAAGTGATTGAGGGAATGAACTTTCAATGTTGACAAGGCAAGACAACTTTGATATAAAAATTCCTAAATCAAAGTAAAACTTGTATATAATATATATATACATATACACTTATGCAAATTTCTTATTTCAGATAATCCTTCATTAAACCCACTCAATGTTATACTCAATAATAACCAGTAAAATATCTTGGATTGGACTCATGATCCAGATATTGTACTTGCAATTGGACACATAATGTATGTGGTTGCAGTGTGCAAGTCCCCTCAACATACTGAGGAAGGGCAAAGACAATAAGACATCACCTTAGGGTTTGTATGTCTCTATAGTCTTGGTCTTTCATCGAGTGTACTTTGGAAGTGACATGTCGATGGTGATCGTAATTGTCGAATAATCCTTATAAAATAAAAGAAGATATTTTGGCATACAAATGTGCTCTAGACATTTAATCATGAATGACATGGTTCTCTGCATTATGCAGAATGGTAGCTCGAAAGAGATGATGTATTCAAAATGTTTGAATACCTACCTGAACCTAAGTCTCTAAGAGTTAAGATGTATGTAGATATGATGAGTGTCATCATTCTACTATCTATACTCAAGTCATTCATGAAGCTTCATAATAATCATTTTGAATGAATTTAATGAAGCATGTATAAATGTTGAAATGCTCTTGTATTGAAATCCTTAGAATTCAGCATAAGAGATTCTTTGTCTTGAACAATGGTTGTTTTTAGATGAAGAGAGCGCAGTGGAAGCATGGGTGAGACCCGAGTAAGAAGGAAAGTCAAAGAGTTGACCTACTTCTGTGACTTCCATATGACATCCAAAGAGTTGGATGAATGCCAATACTGCAATATGTTGATGTGTTGATAGTATGACTATCAAGTCTGTCTAAAATCCTTAGTGAAGGACTCAGATAGAGCATCAGAATAATCTACATGTAGTCATTGACTATGACTTTCTTATTTCATAAGTTAAAGTCTGACAATTGTATCCCAATCTTCTAATGACATTTGCAATTGGTTGCATATATATATTAGAAGATTAGAAATTTGATCTAAAGGTTTAGTAATCATCTACATGGATATTGCTGTAATTGTTGCGGCAATCTCTGTTGGATAGATAGACTTCATATTCTCAGTGGGAGAGCCCTTAGTCTTAGAGAATGTCTCTATGACCTAGATATTAGAATACCCTCATTGTTTGTTTCTAAATGTTGGAAATAAACATGAACTCTGAGATAGAACTTTCATAAAGAGTTATGATGGAAATATTTCAGATAGTAATCTAACATCTAGTGGACTCCACAAAATTAGAAAATTAATGAATGGTTCATTAAGATTTCTAATACTGAAAATCAAACCTTATAAGATCAATAGGAGGATGAAGATCATTTGACAATGATCTGGCATCAAGTCTTGGACATATGTCTGCTGATGTGATCAATAGACTAGTAAGATATGAAACTTTAGAATGTCTAAAATTTCAAATCTTACATACTTATGAATATTGTATTCAAAGTAAAATGTCCAATACACCCTTCTCTGGGAATGGTGTTAGATGTCGAGGTATTCAAGATCTCATACATATTGATGTATGTAGATCATCTATATCATAGTAAACATTATGGATATGTGATATCTATTGATGATTACGTATGATATGAGATTTCTTCTCTTCACCTGAGAAACCTTTGAAATGTTCAAAGATTTCACAATTTTGGTTTAGAACCAAAGTTTGAAGAAAGATGAAATGAATTTGATCTAACCTAGGTAGCTTGTACCTATTAGATAAAATTCAAAGAATACCTTATGGAGATATGAATATCATTTCTATCTCACTCCTCCTAATACACCTAAACTCAATGGAGTTGTAGGGAGATACAATTGGATCATGTGTGACATGATTTGGTCAATGATGAATTTTAGCATAATTATCCCTTAGTTTCCAGGTATAAATGTGTAGTAGAGACTACAATATATATCCTTAATAAGGTTCCATGGATGTAAGCTGGAATCTAGCACTTGAAAGTGCTACTTCATTAGGAAAATAAAGGATGGTATTGGATACCTACTTTATGACCTTGAGATTCTTAATAGATCTCATTTCTGAGAATATGATTCTTAGAGGATGACTCTCTTAAGAATCAAGATGAAAATGAAGTATAGGAACTCATTTAATCTTGAGAAGATAATGAGACTCCTGAAATCGGAAACTAAAAGGACAATTATAGATGAAACATTAATACCTCTTCAAATGAGTTTGAGGATGTATTCCATGTGTCAGCCAAGTCTGACAATGACCGGACTTCATGTGATGAAGCTCCTGAGGATCATGACATGGAAAGATGGATATTAGCAATAAAATCTAAAGTAGACTTCATATACAAGTGTTGTATATGGACCTCGAGGATCCACCTATATGGGTAAGACCCATAAAGGTGTAAATGGATCTTCAAGAAAAGAGGGAACCTGATGAGAAGGTAGAGACCTTCAAAGCACGGTTTGTAGCCATTAGCTACACACCGGAAGAGAAGACATTGCTTGCAATGAGACTTGCTTTTCGGTAACCATGCTTAAAATCATCAGAATATTGCTAACCTTAGCTACACAACTTGACGATTGCATCTTCAGGATGTAATTCAAGATTGCATTCCTCTAAGAATACTTCTCGGAGGATATTCACATGAAGTAACCCCAGGGCTTCATGGTTGAGGAAAGCAAGGTGTGCAAGCTAAAGAAAATCCATCTGTGGACTCAAATAAGCTTCTTAAAGATGGAACATAAGATTTGATGAAATTATAAATGTTATGATTTCAAATAGAATCTTGATGTACCATGTGAAAGCTTAGTGGGAGTGCCATTGTGTTCATCATGCTAAATGTAGATAATATCCTAATCATTTGGAATGATATAAGGATGATAATAAGTGTTTTATAGACTGGCTATCCCATACCTTGAGATATGATCTCAAGAATACCTCTTAGATCTTAATTCTGAAGTTGTTCAGAAGCAAAGAAAAGAGGATATTGGGACTGTCACATTTGCAGTACACCTTGGACATATTCCATTCCTGGAAATTCCAAGAAAGGCTTCCTTCCCTTGAGATTTGGTACTGACCTATCTAAAGGGATAGCACCTCAAAGAGTTGAGGAAGTGAATGCTAGAACTGCTTGCACCCGTGCATCAGTTACGAGAAGCTAAGTGTATGCTTGATGTGTACAAAAGCCAGATATCTGCCATGCAGTGGGAGTAGCAAAGTGTTGCTAATCCTACTATGGAGAGAAAACACTTGATTGCAGTAATAACGATATCTTCAAATATGACAAGGCTTTAGAGATGGTGATCTCTAAGTCTTATCTTCAAGAGCTTAAGACTTTATAGATAGAGATCTAAAAGGTCTTAACTGTGGATACCTTGAGAGATAGTGATCTCCCGGAATAAGGTTATTCTAACAAGGATTATGGAAATACTGGTTATAATAGTTATTGAGCAATAGTGTCAAGGACACTATAACTGCTTTGACTAGATTGAGTATTGGTTGCATTAGATGCAACATTCGCATTGGATGCGAGCACTGTTACCTAGGGATATGCAAGTACCGTAAAAGGACTTGGCATAGTCTTTTGGGAACAGAGTGACTGATCAGCTTACCTAGCTATTTCTAAATAGCCTATGATTGTCACATGAGTGCGGGTTTAAATGATTAGCCCATTAATGGCTCTTTGGGCTAGTGGGAGATTGTTGGACATGTGAGCCCACGGCGAGCCATTATGCAATAAATGTTATTGCAAATATCATTCCCTGATCTGAAATGAAGAATAAATAATTTGCATAATAGGTCCCTCTGTACAATTAGGGTTATGTACCATGGCTATCTTAATGATCATACAGATGTTGATTCAATTATTGAATCATAGAGGCTGGTGCTTGGATGAATATCTAAAGAGTTAGATTGAGGACTCATCAAGCACCGTCAAATGATTGTTAAGATGTGATCTCCAGCCTGAGTAGGAGATTGCAATCCTTTCTCACATAGGCTGATATCTGACCGACCTCTTGATGTAGGTCCTCTGCATAGGAATAGAGATTCGGAGGTGTCAGATTAGTTAGGTCAAAGAGTTGACTTAACGAGATCGAGATAACCTAAGTCCTATGTTGAATGCTGTCACAGCATAGGCACGCATCCTCTGACCGGAGACAGATGTATTGTTATATGTCTGAGTATGTACATTTGGCAGACCAATAGGTTGATGACCTAACCAAGGTCTATACACCGGCGCGCTGGTGTGCATATAAGGGCATATGAGTAATACGATCTCTCAAAGGGATCATACAGGTTCACTACTGAACCGGAAGACATGAGCTCACTCATGAGATATTGGGAAGAATCAAATTCCGTGCACGGTCGTCTCGCTTTGGAAGCTTGACTGAATTTGTAGGTTTGATATATGCTTTTGGAAAGTATATGATCAAGACCTAGGTATGATATATGCTTTTGGAAAGCATATGATCGATACCAAATCCCAATGATCAAATGAGAAACTTAGTGATCAAACCCTGAAGAAGACAGTGAAAAATAGATCTTGATCTTCGGGTTGACCATGGGTCTTCCAGTATGCAGGATGTACAGGTATTGGGAATACCTGAGGGTGATGTGATCATAAATGATTGTATATCCATGACGCTTCCATTCCGAGGGAGTGATGAAACAGGTCTGGATTTTAGTGACTCCTTTTAGTAGAGAAGCAATCCGATCTTAGTCCAAGTGTTGGACATTGGTCTGAATGAGATTCAGATCCAATGAGAAGATTGGATTTGCGGTCTTGATTTAATCAAGCATCTGTGGGAGGTCCGTAAGATCTGGATTTGAGATAAGATCTCAATATCCAAGTCACTATACGTGGAATAATACAATCGCCCTGTCCTTATCTCCAAGTATCTGCGGAGAAATCACATTATTCTTGAAAGGGTTCAAGAATAATTCTTTTGATGAAATATCCAAGCAAGGACTTGATGATTAAATGTGATTTAATTATCAAGCTTAAATATGAATATGATTCATATTGTGAAAATGATTATCTAAGATAATTAAATGAGATTTAATTATCAAAGATTAAGAGAATGTGGATAACACTATCCATGATATATGTGTGTTATAAATATGATTTATAATATACATATAATAAGAGAGAGAATTTATGTAAATAGCATTTGTTAATTAATAATGTGGATTGGATTCACATTTGTTAATTAATTGGAAATGCAATTTACTAACTAGTTTGGGTTGTGAATATGATTCACATAATATTCAATGGCATGATTGAAATATTCACAAATTAATTTAGAATTATTTTTGTGAATATTTTTTGTGATTAATTAAGGAATAATTAAATAAATAAAATGGAGCAATAACCACCTTCATAGGTGGCGTCACCCATGAATGGTTCATGGGTGACGCCCCCCCTTTTTAGGAGGTTGGTTAGCTCCATTTGATTTATCATATTATCTCTTAGTTAATTTATATTTAAATTGATGTTGTTGCTTTTTAATCAACAACAAATCATAGCCATTGATTTATCATGGACCAAGCATAGCCCTTGGATCCATGTGTCCCATGGATTGAGATCCATTGGATCCTAAACTAGTATAAAAGGAGGGCTAGGGTAGACTCTCCAAGGTACATCATTAAGAGTTGTACAAGGTGACAACTCTCTCTCTCTCTTTCTCATTCTCGCCCTCTCTCTCTTTCTCTTCTCCATCAAGTGGCCGTCCACTTTGTGTTGAGAAAGGAGAGACTCTCGGTTTTCGCCTTCGACGACTCATGGATCTCCATCTTCCTTGGAGTTGCTTACTCTAAAGGAAGACGACGGATTTCGTTTGACGAAATCGGGGGAGCCATCGCTTGGATCTTCATCGAGGATTGCGGGAAGGAACGTGGCTCATCATCGCGCCCGCAAGTGCGTTCTTCGTGGATCGGACTTAAGATAGGAGGATCTCTACTTTGGGATCTCGCGATCACAACCATGCTTCAAGAGGTATTCCTTGTACTTTGTGGTTTGATGAAACGATCCGAGAAGTGTTCTCGTGATCATGTGGTTTCATCTTTAAAGTTAAAAATTTTTAATTTCCGCTGCATCTAGCATCTAGTACGACTAGTTGCTCCGATTGCATACGATGCGATCGACACGCTTCCGTGATGCGCTTAAGGATACTCAATATCCTTCAGAAACCACCATGGAAGTCTTACCCAACTTCCTACCTTTCTTCTTCAAATAACCCTTCCATGTCGTCAAATGTGGTTGTCCACCCTTGTTTAGGCTAAGGCCTAGCCCTCTCCTCCTCTCTATGACAAGGAAAGTATTGACGGAGTCCACAACAACCTTTGTCATGGTGAGATCCATGGCCGGGGTGGCCATGCTACGACTGCAAGCTCAGCCGTTTGAGCTTAGTGTCATGGCTGGACAATTCATGCGACGGCCCTGAGGTCTGAAGAACCTCAAGCCCAAGCCAAATACTCCACCAAAGAGATTCTTCTTCAATGTACAAATATCTCTTGTTTATTTATTTTTTTAGTTTTCATCGATTTTCACAGTGAGCAAAAGCACCTTCGTCATGCTTTGATCACGCTCCAGCCTTCACCGTACATCATCGATGCACGCTGGAGGTCACCACCATTAACCTTCTTCCTCCATAACCTCGACCAACCCCTTCTTTCTTCCCCAGCATTGGAGAAGAACCCATAAGGGCTCCATCTTCTATGTATCGATTCAACCCTCAATTACATCCATATCGCGCACGAACACACTTGGTTGCTTTGGTTATATGCTCTTCTGAAATCTGAAGGTGTTGATGCCTTCAATGGTTGAAAATAAAAGAAACTCTCCTATCTGCAATTTTTCCTCCTGGAGTCTTTACCTTCACTGCTTTCCAGAGGTCGCACCTTCATCTGCAATGCATCATCTTCGCGAACCCTCCTTCCACTTTCACTAACCTTCATATGAGCTCTAGGAGCATGGTGGGGAAATGGGGCTCTCATCGGAGCCTTCCTCATATCCACCATGTATGGCGAAGGTCTTCCACGAAGACGATACAGTTGTCATTGGATTGCGCGAAATAGGCGTGATCTAATGGTTGTGAGAAGGCCACGTCGACGACTCCCGACCCTACAACCTTGTTCAGATCGACCCAATTGTTGAAGCATAATGCAGTGCCAAGTGGCCCAAGCCACCTCCTTCCACTCGAACCTAGGTCGCATGTGCCTCACGCATGCAACCTGGGTATTTTTTAGCGCTACCCTTGCTAATTCCATTAATTACAAAAATATCCCTACATAAGGGGTTGTATATAAATTCTCAAGCTAGTTTTTATATTTGCATTTTAATCCCAATGGGGACCTATTTGTGATGTTTATGTTATATTTTATCCATGTTTTATCACATTTATGCCCTTGGACTAAAACTCAATAGCTCGAGCATCTTTTATCCAAATAAAGTAATTTCAGAGGCATTTTGATCCCTATTTCATTATCTTTCTTTTGATCATTTATTCTCTGATTTGACACATAATGATTGATTAATTCATTAGATATAAATGGGTTTCTTAAATCTCTATTCAAGGAAACTTGGCTTTTGACTAAATTTCTCAATTAAATATAAATTTTACTCTGATTACTTGCTTAAATCTAATGAATCATTATAAGGCAAATAAGTGTACATTTGCATGTGCCATCATTCTTTCATCAAAACATCATTTATAACATGCATTAAAATATTTTCAAAATTCATTTCATTACATGCATGCATTTGTGATGTGTATTTTATATTGCAATGCACCGTTTGTTATGTTCTTTGTTTTAACATAGATAATTTATGAATCACTTAACTTAGACTCGAATAATCGTATTATAGCTCATGTCCTTGTGTTTGACCCTATACTTCCCAGGTTATAAATTCAAGTTGAATCCTCCTCACGGAGATCTTTCATGTTTTTTTTACATTTTCAATGATGTGCAAGGCACAATATCCACTAACCACAATAGTTAGAATCTCATAACACAACAACATTCCAATCTCCCAACCGCTCGCACCTAGCTGCTAACTGAACTGAATCATTTGAATTCAATTAGGATTTGTTCGATTAAAATTCTAAGAAAGTTCAATTCGAAAACAAATAAACTGAATTTGAATTTAACTTGTAGATTCGATTTCCAAATAAATTGAATCTGAATTAACCTGAATGCATTCAATAATAATCTGATTCGATATTTATATACATACATACCTATGTATGTGTCAGTGTACATGTATATATGCATCAATATTTATATTATATACATAGTACATACATATTGACATACATTCATGTAACAACTCCACTCATGGTTGATTGACATCCTTTTGGAATATTCGTGTGCAAGGAATTATATCACAATTACATCAAATGGTTGACATGCATTTATTTCAATTCACTTGTAAGTAAAATAGATGTATAAAATACTTTATGAATATGTATTAAAAAAGTTACGATGTTTTATACTAAAAGATTTAGCTTTTGCATTATATCACTAAGCATAACAAGTGCAAACATCTAAAGATACTCTGAATGTGATGAATCTCGAATTCATCACTCTAAATCTCATTTATTAAGCTCAAATCCCGCAAAATCAACAACATTTCTGCATCTATTCTGCATAATTAGCATTCATGCATGTTTTCATAAGAATTGCATCTTAGCACTAATTTCTGCACAAAATAAGGAGCCAAAAATCCAAGCCAAAAATGACCTGTAAATAGCCTAACTTCCCGGATTTTTAACTCATTCATGCTAACTCCGAATGACACAAATCCACCTCCACTGTGTACATATCACTAACAAGAATAAATGAAAAATACAAAAAAATAACTAACCCAAATAAGTAGACCAAAAATCCAAACCCTAGTTCTAAGATTTTCAGACAAAAAACCTCATATCTTCCTCATCCAGTGTCTGTTTTAATCCTACTCACTTTTGAACTAATGTACATTCAAGTACCTTCAAAAAAAGACCAAGTTCAATTGAATCGGATCTCATATGTGAAAGTTGGGTTTTGGGCCTCTTTTGCACATTTTATATTTTAACGGTTTTTGACCTGATATTTTATGTACATACTTTAATTAATAAAAATCCAAAAAATTAGATTAGTGTGTAATTATTCATCTTTGATTTTACCATTTTTTTCGTACTTTTATCTGGTTTAAAATAACATAAAAATTACAAAACCCAAAAATCAAGGTATTCGGTGTACATGGGATACCTCAAAAATATCACTTTGTGCATTTGATCGATTTTGATTTTGATGTCTTCATGAAATTGTAGATCTCATTGAGACGAGCAATATTTGTGAAGAAACTTTTTTGATCCGAGGCCGTTTGCTATTTGTTTTTAATTTTACAATGTATTTATATTTCGAATTTTGTGGTGCTGACACGCGGCAGCTCCTGGAGCCGTCACGTGTCAGCCGTTTTTGTGGTTTGTTTTTATGTAAAAATAAAAAAAAAGCCACCGCACGTGCACCGCACGTGCCTCCCAGGCACGTGCTCCGCAAGTGCCCTCGCTTTACCCCTTGTGCGGCCACGCGTCCCCACGAGGGTCGTCCGATCTCGGCTGATCGAGCGGCCCACGCCCATCTTCTCCATCGCCCTGATTTCTCCGCCACAAGACTCACCGCCGCCTTCACGAATCTCTCCCAACGATCTTGCACCTCTGATCCCCCATGATTTCGCCGCGTATCCCATCGAATCTCGGCGAATCCCAAATCGCTGTCGCCGCCCCGATCTCTTTCCCTCTCCAGCTGACTCCCCCAACCCTATTTAAAGCCACGACTGCCCAGAGGACCCTCGTCCGTTGATAACACCAGGCAGAGCCCGGTGGTGACAGCACCTGGGCTCGCCATCGACGAGTTCTGAGCTCTAGCTCGTTGCAGGTCCACGGCGAACCCCCTCCTCTGCCGCACTGCTTTGCTCCGGCCCTCTTTGGCTGTCAATCCAACGACGATCGACTTCACCAACCACCTCCGACAACCACTGTAACCTTCGTCGTCAACCTTCTGCATCGACCACCACGCCTTCAGCAAGCTTCCACGACTTCCACCGGCCAACGCCACACCGTCTTCCCCACCGATGCTAGCAATGCCTAGGACCTTCTGGAGCTTCACCACTCCTCCACCGGCAGCCACTCACGCCACCTCCAACTGTCGCAGGAGGCGGTGCCTCTCCACCAACTCCGTCGCATCGTTGTACGATGCATGTTACGAGAGGGAACTTTGCATCCAAGCCCCTGAGAAGGTCGTGATCTGCAAGCTACCCCCAGGGTCACGTGCTGCGTACGTGACCGTTGGGAAAATTGCAACAACCTCCTCCAAGTTCACCTAATCGCACACCAGTCCCGCCTTCCAAGGAGCACATGCGCCGCACGTGCTCCCTTGGAAGTTTTGCACATTTCCCTCGAAGCTTTCAGTAACATCACATTCCTTTCTTTATTTTATCTTATTTTAAATTATTGCATAATTACCCCTGTATTCCCCCTTTGTTTTGGATCGCTACATTGCATTTTTTATTATCCAAAAATAGCATTTCGTTCGTCAATTAATTCTGTACAGTCCGACCTATTGTGGATATTTTTGTGATTGATGGTTAGTTAATAATTAATTATTTTGTGGAAAATTGCATATTTTGCCCAATTTGTGCTCTGAAATTTGTATTTGATTAATCATTGCTCTAAAAATTCCCAAAAAATCATCTAGTGTAGAGATAATTGTGCTTGACATTGTGCCTAAAAAGATTTGCATTTGCATGCATATTTTGTCCTATAAAAATCATTTTGCATATTTCAATGTCTGATTTTTAGTAGGTATTGAAACTAGTATTTTCGAGGTTTAGGATTTTTCTAAGATCAATCACCTAGTGATAGATCTTAGATAATTTTGTTCCTTGAAAATAAGTAGGTTTAATATTTATTATAATTAAATATTGAAATTCATTTTCTTTGCATATAACAATTCATAAAAAATCATATTGCATCCAAAAATTCCAAAAAAAATTACAGTACGTTTATTTCATCATAATTTGCTTCTTGGCTAAGTTTCATATTTTTCGGACAATGTTTGATCGATTTTTCCATTTTAGTCCCTAAAATAGGCCAAAATTGCATTTTGCATCCTTTATTGCATTAAAAACTACAAAAAAGACCGTCTCGATAACCACACATGAATTTTGATAGACATAACTCTAGGTTATTCCTTTACCTCGTGTTCGTCCTTGGGACTTGCCCAAGTAAAATAAACAAAAACCGCATTCACTAAAATTGACGAATATTTTATGTAGTTATTTTCTTGACCGATCACGATTGCCGCCTACAACGAACGACAAAATCACTTTTTTTTGCATGAACAGAGAATAAAAACATCTTTTTAACAAGCAAACATCGGACTCGTCAGATGACACTGTTGCCGGGGAGGCAAACGACTTAGTTTTGTGTTTTGAAAATTTTTGTTCGGTTTTCCGCATGTGGGTAGTCTGACCCCCGAATTTTTCATTGTAAATTCCATAATTTTTTTCCTGCAATTATTTTCAGCATTTATTTTCTTGTTATTTTATTATTTTTGAGTCACTCTCTTACATTTTCTCTCTTATTTTTGTTGCGAGGTACTCGACGTACGTGGAGCGGTTTTTCGAAACCGAAGAATCTTCACCGACTCCCGAACAAGCCGTAATTAATTTAAGATTGAGTCGAGTCGTGAGAGAGCGTAAAGTCTCGGTTTTTAATTTCTGCAAACTCTTAAATTTCTGTAAGTAATTGTTCATTTACAACGGTGTCCATTAGGACTCTCGCGTGTGTAAAAAGACCTTGAACTATTCTTGTGGTGTGTCGTGGCCTGTTTCACTCTCCGGTAAGAGTGGGGCCCGACTTGAGTGGTGCTTAGGATAGACCTGCACATACGACTTTTAAAGCATTTTAGTTTTTGATTGTGCTCGTAGGAATTAGGCCACACTTCACATTAATCGAGACACACATAGATCGTTCAACTTAGCCAAATTCAACTCAATTCTTCCCTGCTAATTGAACTTTCTGCTAGGTGCGGTTTTTCATCGGCTTGCATTCATTCAAAATAAATTTTCAATTTCTGTCTAGCATTCCACATGAAGATTGCGAGGATTCACTGTATGTCTTCTAAATGAGCATACATCATTGTCTTTACGTGCATAAGCTTTTCCTCAATATATCCCTCCTGTTTTGTCACATATATTTAAAGGAAAATGGGACTGGACGGTAGATGTGTATTTCTTCTCACTTAAATTCTCCAGTGATCGCTTTATTAAAATTGGGACTGCTAAATATAGCCGATCGAATTAACTCATAAAATCAAGAATTTTTGCTAACCCTGACCTTGGATGTTTTTATTTTTCTAAATGAGCGAGAGACGACACTTAAGGTTAGAACCAAGCTCCGATATTTTCATTCGGACTACTGATTTTAAAAACGATTGGCTACTTCTCAGTGAGGAATACGGGTAGCCGGTAATCAGTCCGGACTTCCTTAGCAGAGTGGGTGGTTTAAAGGACACTGCGTAAGCCTCTGTCCTTAAGTAACATGGGTAGCCATTTTACGATCCGTACTTACACCTATACTGGCTGAAAGTATATGTAACTAGTCGTACGAACTCGGGATAGTCTTTAAGGAAATTTTGGCACCTAACAGCTCGCTAAATTCTTTCCGAGATTGATTTACCACCAACTTAAAATTGAAAAGATAATAGTTGAACTCTTACAGCTACACTGTGTGAGTTGGTGAACCTGAAGTTTGATTTGTGTTTGCATTGGTGTGCATGAACCAATATCGAAGATCAAAAGTCGCACATTTGATAAAAATTTTTTAACTATCTCGTGCAATCATCTCTCTTCTTTTCTTTATTTAAACCTCATCATGGAACTCTTGTCCAAAAGCTCTTGCAGACCTAACCCCTCATTCCTTTCAACTCTTTCAAAAATGACCGAACAATTATCCGAGAATCCATCAATGCTATACTATGAAAACAAATTCGTATCGACTAGATCCAAAACACCTCCTTCAACTTCAACAAGAGACTCTCAACCACCTACACTCGCAACAAATCCAATTTGCTTCATGAATGACAACCCTTTGTATTCGGACCAGACAAACCAACAACCGACTGAGGTCTCCACTTCTTCATACATCAATCCACTCTACTCCGATCATGCAATTTATCCTTCATATTCGGTGAATGTCAATCCTTCATTCATGGGAGATGATAACCACATGATCGAATTGAACACTTCTTCACCTCTCCCATCGACCCTGCCCTGGAACACTAATGAACAATCATCATCTTGGATTGACCATGAAAACCCCCTCTTGAGACATGATACTCATACAGAGGATTATATTGACCACATAAAAACACATCATCCCTGTATGCTGACGCCACAATATCAAGGTCCGACTACTCATGATCATAGGATTGAACTCTACTCGGACCAACTCCACATGCCTGGACCATATGAGCAGCCGCCTTCCATAATTATTGAGGAGATAATTTTCAAAAAATAGTGATCATATATTGGATATTCCGAGAGACTCTTCTCCTAACACATAAAGAAAAATGGAAGAGGAAATTATTGAATTTCAAAAACACACCCCGACTGCTCCCACGATTGATCATGAAAAGATTTTAGAGGATATTTCGAGGATGAATAAGAAATTTGATTTAATGGAGGATAGATTTTGAGAATTTACCGATCAATTAATTTCAATCTATGATATCTCAGACATTAAAATGAATGAGGAAATGATTGGATCTAAGAGTGAAAATTTTGAGGATATTCAGAAATGTGGGGACGATTCTGACAATAGCACTTCGACATATTATTCCCCTAGAAATGATTATGCTTCTGACTCATACTCTGGACATCAGAACCCCTGCTCATGTGAGGAACACACCACACCCCCACACTACACAGAAAATACCAAAAAATGGAAATATTCAAAAACATCAAAAAATCGAAAATCCAGAAAATTTCATAAAAAATTGAGACTGAAGAAGATCCGAGGAATTTGAATCCAACTGTACGGGAAGCACTAGAAAAGAAACTGATTTTTGAACTTCCCTTTCTTAAGGCCATTGAACACTTCCCCAACCTCAAAGGATTTGTAATGGATAAATTAATGATGAAAAAGTCGGACAGGATTAGAACAAAGTATGAAAGACATATCCTGTCAATGGCCTCCTCCTTGGTGTTGAGGAGAAAAACCAATAGCTGCATAGTGAAGCGGTTGCTCAGATTTGACTGTGTAATCAAAGACACAATTTTCACCCATGCTCGAATTGATGACAATTCACTGATCAATATCCTCCCGACCTCTGTATTTCACGAACTCAAACTCGGACCGATTCGGAAGATACGAGAGATTGTTCAATTGGCTGACCGATCAATAAAGTGGCCGAGAGGAATCATTTTTGTCATCATGAAATTCCAAGGTGCTACATTCAAAGTAGAATTCACGATCATTGATATTGAGCATCAAGGAGAATTCACTCAGTCTCCAATTATTCTCGGAAAGCCATTCTTAGCATTGTCTAAGGCAATTATTGATTGTGAGATACGAGAAATCAATTTTAAAGCATTGGAAGCACTTAGATGTGATGTTGTCTTTGAGGAACCATGATCTTCTGAGGCAATCCATGAAGTCCCCAACAACCGTAATTATGAAACGGTAGAAGAGCCCTACCCCACAGCTACACCTGAGATAGCGGTTGTTGATGAGACTATTGGTTTATATAATCTCCCCCTGCTCCATTCCCAGCTGCTCTCACCTTGGAGAATCATGTATATGAATCATATGATCCGGAGACTTATGCATGGGCACACCCTGGGTCAACCTACTCTGACTACATGGATTACATCAACTCGACACAGGAATGCTCCAACATCGAATCAATTAAGAACGAACATGCAGAAACTCTCACCAGTATTTCAATTCCCGCGGATCTCAAAATAGACAAAAAATTTCTTCTATGATCTTGAGACATATGCATGGTCACACCCAGGGGAACCTTCTCTGAATATCTTGACCAAATCATCCCAAATAGAGAGTGCACCAACATTCAGAAGACTAAGAACAAACAAGCAAGCCGCACACCGACCAAGAAGAAGAATTCCAATGGCTATTCATCTGGATACTCAAGTGAACCGATACCTTCACGAAACAAGAAAAAGAAAGTCACCTTTGACCTTTCGAAAGAGGAATCAACTGACGATCCCTCATCAGGTCTAGAAAAGGTAATCTACATGAGTGAAGTCTGTTCGGCAGCTCTAAAGCCATATCTTCGCAAGGATCCAAAATTCAATTCTCGTTGGACAACTCCCGTTCCTAACTACTATTTATACAATGCTGATGCTCCCGCCCTCTACAAGTACACTGGAATTATTTCTTATGAGCTGACTGATACCGGTGCTTTTGAGTATTCATATGAGGATAATCTGCTTGATCCCAAAAAGGAACAAATTTTGAGGAAACAACTGAAGAAACAAAAAGACCAGAATATCTGGAGTATGTCCACTTTCAAATACTATTCCTCTGAGGATAATTCCGATGATGGATATCTTTCATCTGACTCAAACACTTCATCCACTATCCATCATGATTTTTCTGAGGATGACACTGATAATAGTTGGGAATCATATGCTTCATCTCCGTCTTGTTATACCTGTATCCCATCACAGGCTCACAAAAAGATCAGCCGAAAACCGCCTTAATCATTGGCTACCCACCCTCCCTCCTGACCACATTGGTCTCCTTGTACAGTTTCTTCCTCTACTTAGGCCAAGGCATAAGTATAGGGGGGGGACCGATGCCATCTGTATATACCATTTTCCCGCATCACACTCCTTCTCCAGATCGCTCCATTTCCAACCCTCTCTTATACTTAGGCTGACCCGAGCCTAAGTATAGGGGGAACCGATGCCAATCTGTATATACTCTCCTCATTTACATATCCTGACCGCCTCTTTTGCGCTCTTCTTCTATACTTAGACTGTTCACAGTCTACGTATAGGGGGGTGGACCATTTTATAGCGAATTTTCACTCTCTTATGCTTAGCCCGAGCTATGTCTTTTTTACGCTTCTTGTGCTCTGAGGACACATCACTCGCTAAGTATAGGGGGGTCTGTATACATACTGTGTATATATTTTACCCATATCTTGTACTTTTGCGTAAGTCTATATGTATTTACGGGGTGGATAACTAATAAAAAAAACTACAAAAAAGAGTTTTGCCACTAATTGTGACCAACCCAAAATTTTTGAAAAAAATGGCTTCTTATTCATCTTTTGCATTAAAAAAACCCAAAAATCCCTTACATAAAAAAATCAAAAAAATCACAAAAAGAAAAAAAATGTGTCTGCATTTCCCAACACATGCACTTCATCCAGCATCGCATTCATTCACATGAAAAGTCATTGGGTTCTGAACCGAGTTATGAGCCGAAACCGAGAGTGGTCTGGACTTGACCTTAATCTACCTAATATTACGAGGAACTTCACCGAGAAATAGGATTTTAGAAGCTTCAGGTCTTTGACTTAATTCTTTGAGTTCAACATGATAATGTGCAGCATTTGACTCTTAGTGTCTCACCTGGTCTCTTCATTCCGGGTACAACTCTGGAATAAGGAATTAATTTGTACTCTCGCACTATGAACTTATCTCAACTCAGAAGGGATGTTGGAAGACTATGCAAGTTTATTTGGTAGCATGGAAATCTAAAGACCAGAGTATGGGTTGAAATAAAGCTTCGGAAAAAAGGATGCACGACTGGGAACAATTGTTTCTAAGACCTCAAAAAATGGGAAACAAAAAGATTCTATATCTGTAGGGGCACAATAAGATCCAAGCAGAACACCAAAAATTCCAAATACAAAGAAGCATTCTACCAAATAAATATCTGACCAAAAGTCCATGCTTCAAGAAAACCTGCAGATCTTGGTAGAGACTCGTCTACACTGGCCAGCTTCACAAGGAGAGGTGACTACACTGGCCGCCCTCCAATTCTTTTCTCATTCTTCTAACTTCTCCCCCAATTCGATTGTGAATACAGCGCGACAAACCTTAGAAGGAAATACCTGACTCCCTAAGGACGAGTTACTGGAGAGGAGGTTTGCATGGTAGTCCAACATTCTGGATGGGAAGAGGTAAAACCTTTCACACACATGAGTCGATTGTTCAATGTTCATAGGGTATGCTTTGGGAAGAGGATTGATCTAAGATGACTTCTGAACCGAAACTGTAGCAATGATGTGTAGAACTTGAAGGCTGTTGATTTTGAAATTCTAAGTCTCACAGAAGTTCCGCCAAACTATTAATCCAAAGGTCGAGTCTAGTTTCATTTTCACCTTCAGCTCATGGTCTTTGTATGGAACCCAATCTCATTTCACTTCATGGCATTTTTTGGATGCTCAGGAACGAGCATAGTTTAAGTATAGGGGGATGATGAATCTCGGATTCATCACTCTAAATCTCATTTATTAAGCTCAAATCCCGCAAAATCAACAACATTTCTGCATCTATTCTGCATAATAAGCATTCATGCATGTTTTCATAAGAATTGCATTTTAGCTTTAATTTCTGCACAAAATAAGGAGCCAAAAATCCAAGCCAAAAATGACCTATAAATAGCATAACTTCGCGGATTTTTAACTCATTCATGCTAACTCTGAATGACACAAATCCACCTCCACTGTGTACATATCACTAACAAGAATAAATGAAAAATACAAAAAAAAAACTAACCCAAATAAGTAGACCAAAAACCCAAACCCTAGTTCTAGGATTTTCGGACTAAAAACCTCAAATCTTCCTCATCCAGTGTCCCTTTTAATCCTACTCACATTTGAACTAATGTACATTCAATTACCTTCGAAACAAGATCAAGTTCAAGTGAATCGAATCTCATATGTGAATGTTGGATTTTAGGCCTCTTTTGTACATTTTATATTTTAGCGGTTTTTGACCTGATATTTTATGTGCATACCTTAATTAATAAAAATCCAAAAAAGTTAGATTAGTGTGTAATTATTCATAGTTGATTTTACCATTTTTTTCCGCATTTTTATCTAGTTTAAAAATGACATAAAAATTACAAAATCCAAAAATCAAGGTATTCTGTGCACATGGGATACCCCAAAAATATCACTTTCTGTATTTGATCAATTTTGATTTCGATGTTCATGAAAGTTGTAGATCTCATCGAGATGAGAAATTTTTGTGAAGAAACTTTTTTAATCCGAGACTGTTTGCTATTTGTTTTTTATTTTACAATGTATTTATATTTCGAATTTTGTGGTGCTGACACGTGGTGGCTCCTAGAGCCGCCACATGTCAGCCATTTTTGTGGTTTTTATATATCGTTTTTATTAAAAAAAATTAAAAAGTCACTGCACGTGCCCTCGCTTTCCCCCTTGTGCAGCCACGCGTCCCCACGAGGGCCATCCGTTCTCGGCCGATCGGATAGCCCACGGTCATCTTATCCATCGCCCCGATTTCTCCATCGCAACACTCACCGCCGCTGCAACGAATCTCACCCCGCGATCTTGTGCCTCCGATCCCCCACGATTTCTCTGCGTATCCCATCGAATCCCGACGAATCCCAAATCGACGTCGCCGCCTCGATCTCTTTCCGTCTCCAGCCTACTAGCCCCAACCCTATTTAAAGCCACGACCGCCCAGAGGACCCTCATCCGCCGATAACACCAGGAAGAGCCCGGTGGTGACAGCACCTGGGCTCGCCATCAACGAGATCAGAGCTCCAGCTCATTGCAAGTCCACGGCGAACCCCCTCCTCCACCGCACTGCTTTGCTCCGGCCCTCTTTGGCTGTCGAGCCAACGACGATCGACTTCACCAACTACCTCCGACAACCATCGTAACCTTCGTTGTCAACCTTCTGCATCGACCACCACACCTTCAGTAATGCTTCCACGACTTCCACAAGCCAACCCCACGCCATCTTCCCCATCGACGCCAGCAACGCCTCAAACCTTCTGGAGCTTCGCCACTCCTCCACCAGCAGCCACTCACGTCACCTCCGACCACTGTAGGAGGCGGTGCCTCTCCACCAACTCCGCCGCGTCGCCGGGGACTGTCCTGAGGCCCTCCCCACGTGCGAGCATGTGAAGGGAGGGAACTTTGCATCCAAGCTCCCGAGAAGCCCGTGATCTGCAAGCTACCCCTAGGGCCACATGCTGCACACGTGACCGTTGGGAAAATTACAACAGCCTCCTCCAAGTTCGCCTAATCGCACACCAGTCCTGCCTTCCAAGGAGCACGTGCGCCGCACGTGCTCTCTTGGAAATTTTGCACATTTCCCCCGAAGCTTTCTGTAACATCACATTAGTCCTTTCTTTATTTTATCTTATTTTAAATTATTGCATAATTACCCTTATATTCCCCATTTATTTTGGATAGCTAGTTGCATATTTTTATTATTCAAAAATAGCATTTTGTTTGTCAATAAATTCTCTACAATTTGACATATTATGGATATTTTTGTGATTGATGGTTAATTAATAATTAATTATTTCATGCAAAATTGCATATTTTGCCCAGTTTGTGCTCTGAAAATTGTATTTGATTAACCATTGCTCTAAAAATTCCTGAAAAAGCATTTATGTAGAGATAATTGTGCTTGACATTGTGACAAAAAAGATTCGCATTTGCACGCACATTTTGTCCTATAAAAATCATTTTGCATATTTAAATGTTTGATTTTTTGTAGGTATTGAAACTAGTATTTTCGAAGTTTAGGATTTTTCTAAGATTAATCACTTAGTGATAGATCTTATATAACTTTGTTCCTTGAAAATAAGTAGGTTTACTATTTATTATAGTTAAATATTGAAATTTATTTTGTTTGTATTTAAAAATTCATAAAAAATTCAAATTGCATCCAAAAATTCCAAAAAAATTACAGTGCTTTTATTTCATCATAATTTGCATCTTGGACAAGTTTCATATTTTTCGGACATCGTTTAATCAATTTTTCCTTTTTAGTCCCTAAAATAGGCCAAAATTGCATTTTGCATCCTTTATTGCATTAAAAACTACAAAAAAGACCGCCTCGAAAACCGTGTACGAATTTTTGTAGACATAACTCTAGGTTGTTCCTTTGCCTCCTTGTGTTCAACCTTTGGACTTTCCCAAGTAAAATAAACATAAAACCGCATTCAATAAAATTGATGAATATTTTGTGTGGTTATTTTCTTGACCGATTCCGATTGCCGCCTACAACGAATGACAAAATCAAATCATTTTTTTGAACGAACAGAGAATAAAAATATCTTTTAACAAGTGAACATCAGACTCGTCAGAAACCAACTTACTGTAGTGGTTAAATGTTTACTTTTAAGTTTATAATCATATCTGAGCTCCATTTATGTGATTTATCATGTTCAGACTTCACCACTATTATTTCCATACTCCCACACTACACTGACATGACTTGTACATGCTTTACATGTATATGCAATATTAGCCCTCCTTCGTGAGATCCAATCTCCTTCCTCTCCCTTTTATATCTATGTTCAAGTGGTTTAACTTCGAAATATATTATGAGCCAGAGATGTGAATTTTTTTATACATTAGTTTTATAAAACATCTAAGTTGATGTCTTTACTTCTTATTTTAGTCTAGTGACAACAACTTAAGTATAAGTTACTTCATAGTACGATATCATTCTTAGCATGCTAATCAGGAATTTTTATACACTAAGAGTATTATAAAGCACTCTAAGCATACCCAATTTAATATGTATGTATGTATATGCACATATAATTCTATTAGTTAAACAATAAATATTGAATATAAATAAATTAAAAATATAAGCCAAGAAATATATTAGAAAAGTTTAAGTATCTAATATTGTTATTCTAATTCCCCACCCACATATTTATTTTCATGTTCCTACATTCTTTACACTGCATTTTTCATTCCCCATTTTCGTTATCTACCAAAGCTCCCAAAAACACATGATTCTCATAGCCAATAAAAATGATTGTTTTTAAACTTTGGGTTCCTTCTTAAAATTTTTCATGGTTTAAAAATTATCAAGATATCTTTCTCTACTTTTTTGTTGTTTTGATTTTCCTTGCATGACGATCCATGATGTTTACTATTGTCAAGATACTATTTATCATCAGATTCATCTCATGAGTAATATACACGTTCTTCTCAAGTTGTTCCTTTGTACATCAAAAATTCTGTATATTTTATTTTCATGTCTTATTTTTCATATTGAAGATCCTCACGCTTACTGAATAGGTTTTGTCTTGATACGCCATTTTTAAGTATTCCCATTATTTCAAATAATAATTTTAATTTGTATCAATTTTTATATAAGCAGTGATACAGTTTAGTGATGCAGTTTTTTGCTAATGATATTATATCTCAATGATAGGCTCATATATATTATATATATCTTCATCATAAAAAAAGTATGTTAAGATTGTAGAAGACACATAATAATTGTAAAAATATTGTAAAAATTAGGTACTTTTATTCACTATATTGTATTAATTTGATATTTTCTTTATTATATAGTTTTTTCAACTAATCATAGTAATATATATTCAAAATTAGAATTTACAATAAAATATTTATATTTTATTATTCTTCATATAATATTATTTATATAAGCTCTAAAACATAAAATAACATTTCAAATTCAAAATAAAATTAATTGAATTTCACTATTCGAAACTTAAAATGAATTGAATCTGAATTTAAGTTAGCAAATTTGTTTAAATTATATTTGAGTTCGGATTCAAAACTTTTATAATGAATTGGATCAAAATCCTAGTGGATTTGAAAGTATTCGTTTCGGCTAGCATCCCTACTTGTACCCCATCACCCCACCTACACTCAAACTTAAGGCCCTGGATTTTAGAATTTCTGGAACATACTTTGCATCCAATAAATTTGGTTTCATGATAATAAGAGTTTGATTATTCTAGTAACATTAAAGATTATATTTGACTGGCTTTCTCACTAATCAATTGGAGTAGCTCGAAATCAAAATTTGCTATGGTCATTAGATCGTGACTTGTAGTGCCATTTAAACTGCTACAATAGTAACTTGGCAACAAATTTAGTTTTGCATCAATAAATGTAATTCAGAAGCTACACGGTTTCAAATTTTGTTGGTTTTTTACAAGGCATGAGATATCTATACATATATGTATATAGAACCTAAAATCTACAAAATCTCGTAAAAATTACAAAATCACTAGAAACATGTTGTTTGTTAGAACTTCTCCAAAGTGTTTTTGGAGGTAAATGATGTATATGAGCTCCAATTGGTGATGGAAATATGGTTTCACACTTTGGTCAACAATCCATAGTGCAATTAGTTTAAAAAACCTTTGGTTTAGTAGGATATTCCATGGGATATATAGGACCTAGGAGATTCATGGCTTAGAGGATACAACTCTTGTTGGAATCACAAAGACGTAACAAAGGGATGAACTCGTGTAAATATATCCTGGCATTAAGGCCATTTTCATTTGGAGAATAAACACTGAAATAAGGGGTCAATTTCTTGCCCGGTGCAGTTCTCAAAAGTACACTATTCCATCAATTTCCCATTATTTTACCTTATTCCATCCTTATTCCCATCTTTATTTCATCTTACCTACCCTTATTCTACCTTATTCTCATTATTCCAATCATTCCGGTCGAACAAAGAATAAACCATTATTCTCCTTATTCCACATCCTTATTCCTGCTTATTCCCGAACCGAAGGCCCCCAAGGGCAAGATACACCATTCCTCTTTAATTGATCTTAGTCGTTGAGAAATGATTTTGAATATTTGTATTTGTATCAACTACTTTTTTTCATGTATAAAATTCAAATAAGGATTAGGGTTAGGGGTTTCTGGTGGATTAAATATCTTTGTACATGTCCTTTATCAAACATGCCATTAGGGTGGCAGACCTTTTTAATGATGACTAGTAGTGCAGGTCATCAATTTTGGAAATAAGTATGGGGAATGTTCCAAGCCAACACTGTATTTCCCATGTTTAACCTAATTCATCATTTTATTTTAGAAATAAATATGAAGGGGAATGTTCCAACACACGAATTTCTTAAGAGAAATCATTTAAACTAGTACAATTCTTGAAACTCGTAAATCATAAAAAGATTTCATTTCATAATAAGAGTGCATGATCCATGTTTTACGTGATAACACTTAATTTTTCAACATATAAACCATTATCTCTTTAGGAATACCAAAGATCGAATTCTATCGACAATATTTTTACATTCACCTATGCAGTGTCAGTTTATAAAAGTATCAATGCTTTGTCCTTTCTAAATATTTTGATGGATTTTTTAATATAACACGCAAGTAATACCCCAACCCCAAAGCATAATCACACATCTAAAATTCACAAAGTGTGTGTGTGTTATAAGTGGTGGGATTTAATACTTGACAACTTAGTTTAAGCATTTTGGGTAGTTGCCAACGAGTTTATTCAAGCTTGAACTCAACAAGTTGCCAGTGCTAATTTTCCTTGATAATGAATCAAAGACCTAAGCCTTGGAAATTACAAATGGTATCAGAGTGAGTTTTCTTTGATAGTGGAAAGGGCTACGTGAGAGTTGGAGCCACCCCTACAAAGAAATATGAGGAAAAGACTATCTAAAGCGTGCGACTACCACTGTCACTAAAAATAATTGATGGGTCGTGTCGCAAATGGAGATTTTACAAATGGTTGTAACACTCCAATCTCCAATATAATCCACATTGGAAACTCACGAAGTTTCAGAGTGTGATATAAGAGTAATTTCAGAGTGGGTTGTAAGAGTGGGGGGTTACTACTTATCAACTTGGACCTAACCATTTTGGGTGGTTTCAACAGATTTATTTGGACCAGATACCAACAAGTTGTTAGGTCAATTTCCTCGATAACGGACCATGAGCCTATGTATGGGATGTAACGGTGCAAGTGTCGCTTAGTTTTCTATGTTGGACCTCTTTAGTATATACTAAACAAAAATTTTATGCTCAATAAAGCCAAGTAGTTTGCACGTGTTTTGGAGGTTTTCATAGAAAAGGAAAGAACATAAGATTTTTATTTTATTTTAATTAGCCATAACAAGAGGGAAACAAAAAATATATTAAGTTGGTTTTCATAGAAAAAAAATCTATAGAATGTTTTGTAATTGTTGTATCCTTTATTCTACACTTTTAACTTTACAACATTTTTCTTAATGTTAAATATGTCTGGAAGTGAAATGTGTAGCACCCGACGTGCCACTGACCAAGACTTGTTGAAGAAACCCAACATCTACACTAATTAACTATTAGCTAGATCATGTTGTCTATCAAAGATACATTAATATTACAAGATTTAGCCAAGCATGCAGTTACATATATGAAATAAATACTTAAATTTATATCATGAAAAAATACATAAACATCGTGAAGAAATAAAATTAATGTTTAGAATTATGTAAATTACTTGTAATGAATTTAATTTCTGGTTATTATTTATATGTAAAATACAATTCATGAAAGTATTAAAAAATTAAAATATTAAAAAGGAGTTAAGAATTAGTTTAAATTATTGGTTGAAATTGAAAATGCACATAAATATAGTATTGTAATTAGTCTTGCACATTAACTCCATTTTGGATGAAACTACATTCATTAGATGGAATTTTATATATTGAACCCTAAAGGTGCAGTGGATTTGAGGATCATGTGAGAGATATTATGCCAATTAGGTCTTGTATTTTTACCATTTAGGGTTGGATTTTACATGTATATGTAATGTGGATTTTGCAACATATTACTATATTTTTATAGGGATTTTACAAATAAATTACAAAATAATTAAATTGAAAAAAATTTGAGATGAATTTTGTGGATTTTTTTTTGAAATTTATCTACAAAATAGGTGCTTTTAATGTATTTATACAATTAGTCAGTTAGTATTTCTAGGTTTCTCCCATTTTCTCTACGTACATTATTGTTAGCTGACAAATCCATGCTTAGTCAATCTCTGTGGTTTAATCATTTGCCCCATCCTATGTCACAAGTCGTACGATCAATTTTAACTTTATCCGAGATTTGAGTTAAAATCGAGTTAAAAACTAACCACAAAAAATCTAGTGGTTGATTTTGTTCTCCTCTGCCCCCTTCCTTCTCCTCCCGCTTATTCATCCTGTCGAGAGGCATTGGAGATTCTAAAGCCAAACAATAGGGGCTAAAATAATGTCGTGGTGATGCTTGAAGGAAAGGTTGAGAAACATAGGTCTGGATCGGAGGAATAGAGGAAAAGGGGGATCTCATCGAGAGGTGGAAATGGACATGACGAGGCTAGGGAGGCAGATATCGAAGATGTCAAATGTGAAGGGGGATGATGTGGTGGTGTTATTGGCATACATGAGGGGAACTAGTAGTGGGGGATACACCAATGTCTCATTCTCTTCCTTTAGCCCCCATATCGTCATCTACCTCCGCCTCTCCCCCTATTTGATCCCGTGTCATCCAAAACCCTCAGTCTGTTGTCGCCATCACACATGTGTAGTTGGTTGTAGTACAATGCTTGTTGCATGATTTGCATTGACAACCTCTTGTTGTGCAACACATGAAATGGTGCCTCGTAGGATAGTAGCTTTAGTGGATACATCACACTACATGCCTTCTTCCTATGAATCTCATCCAATCCCAGGTGTGCCTACTTTCAGATATAAATTTAGGGATTTCATGTGGAATTTGATGCAATCAGAGCTATTTATAAAGTGTTTTCTAGCAGAAAATTTAAGAATTTTGTATTGAAAGCAATCAGGGCATGAGAGTCATGTCTAACGAGGAGGTGGAAGCCGTGAAGTGGATGTCATCGATGCATTTGGAGCAGACAATGGAGTCGGGGGATGGTGGAGGTACAATGGAGAGAAAATACTGGATTAAAGGGCTATGGAGGAGGGGGTTGAGAGATATTGAGGTAGAGGAGGTGGATGTAGTGGCAGTGGAAAGGGATCTTGTCATTGGGATGTAGGAAGAGTAGGAAGAGGGAGAGGCAGAGGAAGGTCTAATTTTTGTATAAAAAGGGTAAAGGTGTTCTATATTTGATAGTTTCCTTTGATTTAAAGGGTAAATAGATGGGTGTAAATCACATGATTGTGGAGTAAAAATTAGAAAATTTATAAGGTTCATGAATGATTACGATGAATACTAGGGCAAGAAGGTGATTTAATGTTTATATGGTTCATGGTGAAAAAAATCCAACATTATGTTACTATTCATAAAGAGTGCATGGGTTTTAAAAAATCAAGTTAATGAATCACATATTCATCGGAGTAAATTATAATATGTAATATTATTCTATCTCCCCCTATCCCAAATATGTACTTAGTCCTCTCTCTCCCTTTCGCTCTCTTTCTCTTATACTTAGACATGCTTTTTATGCTTATGATTACTTAAAAGTTTATTGATCGCTGATAATAGCTTAGATTAAAAAAATCAAAATAAAAATTGTAAAATCAAATATAATAATAAATGAATTTGCATGAGTTACACATGTTCATATGCAAGTTTGCATGAACTAAAGGTTACATACTTAGGTTCATATGCAAGTTTTCACCATATATCTATAGAGAAAGTTACAGGAAGGCCGACGATTTCTACATGAATCACAAAGCTCACCGGATTAATAAATCTTTTTTACTTGGACTTGTAACAAGTGAAACATTATAATACATGCAAGAAAAGTGTAAGGCCCAACTCCCATGTAGTCATTTTGGTGAAGGAGATGCGACGTCTGGTCCTCTATCACTTAATTCTCTTTTAACTACATGAATTCGGATACCCAACAATAATCGTAATGATTACATACAATCACCATTCAGAACATAAATGAAAAATGAATATATGAATATTACTATAAAAGTTACATGTTTTGTTTCACAATTCTTTAATAAAATGCTATGTCCTTTAATTCATTTATACCATGTATGAAGAAATTAATGTCCGAAACTTTAGTCTTCTACATTGTCCACTCATTTTCCTTAACCTATAAGAATGAACCTCGATTAAGAAATGAAGGGCCTTAACATATGAGTTAGAGGGCCTAAAGGAGGATGACATAAACCTCATTGATGAATCTCCATTTCATCGCCTTTATTCTTTCATTTTGGCCTTTAAACCCTAGATAAGTACATGTAAATACCATTATTTTGTACAAATTAACATTCATTATTTATTGTATAATTATTGTATAAATACATTGATTAAAGCCAAAATAAAAGAATAACGAAAGGAAAAAAATAAATAAACAACCAAAGGTATTTTATGACCCTAAACCCTGAGACCAAGTTAATAATTGATTTTCTTGAAAAGAAATAAAGTAGGGGAGATAAGATCTAAAAACCCAATAAAACCCTATTTATTTAGTCATCAGTCACCACTTTTGGGACCAATTTTATTCTTTATTCTTTATTTATCAAATCAAAAAACATTGTACATGAATAGATAAAAATGTATAAAAAATGCAAAATTTACTTCATACAAAAATAATAAATAATGTACATCTTTTACCTAGAATAAAAAGCCACTTCCAAATTTTCCAGACCCATATCTTCTCAATAAAAACTCAAAATGCATCAACTTCACATTTAATTGTATATAACTTTTAATTAGCTATTTAATGAAGTGGTTTCACTTAATTTGGAGTTAAGGTATGAAAGTTAAGTTTTGGACCCTTATTGTACAATATACCTAAATAAAATAATCATTTTATCCATTCTTTATAATTTTAATAATTTTATATATTAATAATTTTGTAAATATTATTTATAATATATGTACAAATTTAGAATACAATAAAATCATAAAGGAAGCAATAAAGTAAGAAATATACAAAATATATAGATGAATATACAATACTTATACTTATATAATAAATATACATATTTATTTATATGTACAAATTTTATCAGAAAAATAAAATAAAAACATATTCATGTATATTGAACTTCACGTGGTAGTGGTACTGATTCCGGTTCACCAAGAGGACGAAAGAGCTCAGCGAATGGGTCGGCTCCCTTCTTTTCAGTTGGTCAAAATAGGTATAATTCTTGCAGGCGAAAGGCCTTCTCTTTTGAGTAATATGATGTAAATATATAAATAATGTATATAACATGATAAAATCTAAAATACAAAATAAGAATAAAATATGCAATATATATGTAAATATACCTATAACTTTATTATAAATAACAACTAATAATAAATAACCTAATAAAAATAAGTAAAAAATAGGAATTAAATACTACATAAAGTAATAAACATTTTTTATTTTATAAACTGAAATTAATTAATTCATTGATGATTTAATATCGAATTTACCAATAATTTTCCAATTGGAATTTTCTAGTTGGTCCACATGGACCAACCAGAGGCAAACCCTAGTTGACCTTGGTCAGCTCTTCGACCCACGTCACCTAACTACCTTGTAGAGAAGACATCAAGTCTTCTCCTCTATTTCTTGGACATTTCATCACTAGCTTCGACTAGATTTTGATGAAATCTCTTCTTAGATCATCCCTGATACACGCCCTATCCTAAAACCCCGTGTATATTCCATCGATTTGTTTGAAATTGTCGGGTCAATAAGGACCCATCTCCATGCTTATAAATAATATCTCCTCTCTTCCTTCCCGATTTGATCCATCTTCAAGCCCTTGAACCTCTAGCTCTACATGTGTGTACTCCCGGTGACAGAGAGGGTATCCCTCGAAGTCTAGATGGTGCGAGGAGGGGAGGGGGTTGTCCACAACGTCTCTTCGGCCACCTCTGCTCCCTGGTGCCTCAACCGGGTACGAGTTGTGTCATTTTATCATTTACAAGTAGTTTTATATCTTAGAATTAGTTTCGCATATTCTATTCATTATTTTATTTGTTGTATTAGTTTAGATTAGGTTCACTAGTTTGCCGGAGTTCTAGAGCTCCAACCACTATGTTTCATTGTGAAATCAACTTGTTCCGACTCCTGTTTCACCCCATATCCTTTCCCATTCGCTTCTCCATCATCTGGACCTATTCCTCCAACCTGATCGCCCCCGATCAACAAATCCGTTCTCCTTTGCCACCTATTACCGGAGCACGTCCATCTTTCCTCCATTTCACTTCAAAATACACAAATAAAGGCCGAGGACTCTTTGCTTTTATCTTGCGATTCTTTTGCACATCTTTGCATGTCATGGGGGGGGGGCATCTGAGCCCATTCGTAGTCTAGAAATCCTATCCCAGGTGCTTGATGCTTCAGGGCCCCTCCGATGGGGCCTGGACTCTTGATGCATCCTCCTGTTGCGGAACAACAAGGCGATCCTATGGAGCATCTCAGCAACTCAATAGGAGCTCGGAGTAGAGAAGAGGAGCGGATTGAAGCCACAAACATTGTTGTTCCTGGAGTGTTTTTATAAGATACTCCAGAACCGATGAATAAAGATCCCCGCTCCAGAAGAAGCAAATGCTGTCCGATCTTGGCCCCCTTACCGTTAGATCCGAGGCCACATATAATCTCATACATCCATCACTGAAGCGGTATCGATCCATCCGGGACATTCATCACTTAAGTGATGCCCATCCAACCATCTATCAACGCAAATAAGGGGTAAATTTCACTCTACCCCCTCCACCTTTGCATATTCCTATTTGAGCCCCATATAATATAATTTGTAGTGTAGATGAGTGTGAACAAATAGCATAAGACCCCTACCATTTTTGAGTATTTACATTGATGTTCGTGCCAATTCACAGGGTAATTTGCAACAATACCCTTGTGGGAATTTGTATTTAGAATCAGTCTTAAAAATTGTATATTACATATTAAGTTTTATGGACAAATTAAACATAGGACCTTCATTGTTTTGAATATTACAAATATACCCCTACCAAGAGATTGTAAATTAAATATTTGTGGAGAAATTTTACAATAGATCTTGTATTTTAACATTAAGGTTGCGGAGTGCATGAAAACTTCTTTATATTTGCACATAGGTCCCTGGTACTATTTAATTTGTGTGCTTGATCTTTAATTTTTATAATTGTCATTTGTGCTCCAAAAATTATTCAAAAATAGGGTAATTACATTGATGGTTGTTCCTTCATGCCATAAATTCTATTTTGTATTTTATGCACATTTCCTATTTATAAAAATCAAATAGAGCCTATTTATCCTTGTTTATCTATAAAAATGCCAAAAATATCAAAATACCTTTAAAAATAAAAAAATATATATATGTTTTTTATTGTGACCTATTTTAACTCCAGACAAAAACCCCTACAAATAGAAAAAGAAATTGATAAAAAAATAAAAAGATCCAAAATTCATTAAAAAATAAGAAAAATCACCAAAAATCCCAAAAATATTTATTTTTATTTCTAAATTGTCTTTATATTATTATCTTTCTACAAAATTTGATTTGAAGAATTTTTGACATTTTTTGCTATTTTAACCTTAAAATCAATTCATCCTATTTATTTAATCCATATTTTGGGATATTTTAACTTTAAAAATACATACAAATTAGCAAAAATCTTTAAAAAATCACAAGAAATAGTAAAAAAATATGAAAACCCCAAACTATGGCATTATACAATTTTTCCTTATTTTTAGTGATATTTATAATTATTATTCCCTATATTATATATTACACCTATATATACCTAAATATATTCTATATTATTATTAGATAACTCAAAGGTCATTTTAATATTTTTTTAAATCTTTATATATAGACTGAATATCAGGATATTTCTCTAATTTTTTAAATTTTGATATATATATATTATACATTTTATTATATATACTATAAATATATATGCCTATATAGATATATACATATAAATATTACTATTATCTAATAATAAAATTAAGGAGATGATTAAAATAGGAAAATGAAAATTTTAAAAAATATAATTTATACATAAAAATCGAATAAAAATTATAAAATGAAAAATCCACATAAATAAACTTAAAGACTGATATGTACATATATCAAATTGATTAGCAATAATCATTAACCTACCTAACATGCTCTCGGTGGTTTGACTTCTACATACTTACATGCTATACATCTTTGTTTGTAAAGTATAATAAATTGAGCCTTACAATTTTGGCTATTCATTGCTAACATTGTGGGCACTTGTTGATTGACTTAGAATTTCTTGTGGGTCGCCTCAACAATAGTTTATCTTCACCTTCTGTGAGGATATTTTCTGATCCGCAAAAAATACCAGCTATCAAATGGTGTCGTTGTCATGGAGCAACTGTGTAGCCTAATTTGTATATATTTATCTTTTGTTCATTTATTCATTCATTTCATTGTATAATTTTTTCATATCTTTTTTACTTGTATAGAATTTATTTCTTACTATTTGATTAATTGTGCTAATATACCTCTCTTATTGTGTTTATTATGAGGGCTCGCTACGCGAGAACGAACTCTTAGGAGGACGATGCAACCGTGCAAGGTGGAGACGGGTTTTCCTAACATGACCAGCTGGAGAGGCAACAAGCATAACAAGGAGACCAATTAGCATACATTTTAGTTTAGAATTTTATTTTATTTGGGTGAGAGAGAGAGTGATTCATTTATTTGTTATTATTTTTAATAATTTTTGGACTTGGACACTACTCTACATAACGAGGTCCAGTGCCCAGGTGATTGTTCATCTAGGGGCCTCGTCGTGATTTTTTCGAGTTTTCATTGATTCGTTTTATTTGTTTCCGGATGTTTTATGTTTTTCGCCTTTATTCTTATTTGTTATGTAAACATGAATCCCTTAGACTTTAGGATTGCTTCTATCGGTAATTATCCAAACCCTAACAAGAGTTACGTGCCTATAGTATCTTACATTTTGATCTAATCAGATTAATAATTGATAATTATTTGAACTTGAATCCACACATCACATTGAGAGAGGAATCATACAACTTGGCCGGACCCGTTGTGACAGGCATCGAGATGCCTCCAAGACTGGACCGTAGGGTTTATTTCTGAATAATTAACATATGGTCCTTCATGACTAATAGAAGCTATTGTTTAGGGCGATTTGGTCTATTGCACACCGCCATGTAGATAGATTTAAAATCATGTTTTGCATACCACATGAAGAGTGCTGGGAAGCACACTGTAAGTCCTTTAACTATGCATGCATGATTATAAATTCAATGATGAGATTTCCATCATCGCATCAACTTGCACAACTTTTTTGATATCTTCCTTTGATTTTGAGAACCTATGACTTGAATAAAAATCTTGAAAATCATTAGGCGCTTGTATGCAAAAATATCCAAAAAAAGTAAAAACCCAAAATCCAAAACAAGGGGACTGCTAAACTTTGACCCCAATTAAAATCTGTAATGGACTTCAATGTTGTGGGTTCATAAAGACCTCATTTCTTTCATGTACCTTAGGAGGGGACCAAGACCCCTCCCATGAGCGAGGTGTGATCTGCTAAAGATTAGATCTCAAAACCCAGTCTGTAACTGCCTTATGTATCGCTTGGATTTTCGATGTATTGGCGCTTCTATCGTACGTGACCGAGTAGGGACCTATCATCGATGGTATTACTGCCTTGTGCGGAACATCTACTTGGTTGGAAGTACTGATCTTAGGCCACTCCATCACGGGTGTGTCTGCCTCATCAGTTTGCATCCGAGCACGCTCATGGGTGATTCTATTGCGAGTGAGTTCCAAACTAGTTGTTTTGCTTATCAGCTTCCTCTCTCTTATTTTTTGGCTGAGTAGGGATTCAGGTGGGGTTACAAGGACCTCAAAAAGTGCAAACTACATGTTACAAAGGAAGAGAACAAGTACATGATACTTTTCCAACAGTACTCTCGCTCCTACAGGGTTAGCGTATAAGGACTTGTTAAAAGATATGATTGAAATAACAACTCTAAAAATGAAAAGATAGAAATAGCCGATCCTTTATAGCTTCACATTGTGTTGAGTTGGTGAATCAAATTTTGTATTATGTTTGTATGGATTTAGATCAAGGTTCAAATATTAAGTCCCACACACCCGCGTAAAATTTTATGATATGTGTTTTCTCTTTGATCCCTTGCTCATTTCAAGCCTTTCTACTTTTTACACTCCTTTTATTCCTCGTTTCCCATTGTATCCTTCTTCCTACATCGATCCTCTTTTGCTCCATGCTATCGATCCCTGGATGATTTAGTCGGGACTCCACTGATACCTACATCGATTCCATGGACTCGACATCGTCAATATTTTAAGGTGATTCTCGAGAACCTAGTTTAGATCTTGCGAACCGATCGCTTGACTCCTCATCTTCTTTCCATTCTCCTTTATCTCCTAATAAATCGGGACCACTCATGCCACTTCCGCTCGTTGTGAATGGAGGTCGATTTCAGTTTACATCTTTTACTCCATTCACAACCATCTGGGATTAACCCTAATCTTAGATTCATCACTACAACTGACATTCAATTTCAAGTGGTCTAATGGGGATTGTCTTACATTGCAGATAGAAGCCAGTCCTAGATCCCAATCTGGAATTCATTTCTTCAAACTCAGACCCAGAGATGGCTCCACAAGGAAAGGGCAAAGGACAATAGCCGCCCCAACCAGAGCAAGGATCCATGCCAGATCAGAATCAAGTTAACGCTTAGTTGCTAGCTTCTATCCAAGCTATCTAGTTAAACCTGGCAGAGAAGGCACTTGTGCAAACCACATTTCAAGATATGTTGAATGACATGAGGAACAGACCAACAACAACAGGAGGAGGAGATGGTGAAAGACCCTGTGATGAATGCTGAATAACATGAGGAATATACCAATAACCACAGTAGGAGGAGATGGTAAAAGACCTCGTGATGATCAAGAAGAAGAAGGGACAAGGAATGAGAACCCCAAACTAAAGCTGAAAAAGACATACAATCCTGGAGTCTACAAGATGACTGAGTGGATTCACATCTCAATGGTGCACGCTCATTTCGAGCTAAAGCCTCAGTTCCTTGCACTCTTGCCATCATTCCATGGAAATATCAATGAGGAATCATACATTGACCTGCAACAGTTCTCTTACATTTGCAGAACCGTGCACTACCTAACATCCCATTAGGTGTAGTTAAGATGACCTCATTTCCCTTCAGTAACCTTGACAATGCCTTGTATTGGGTCAATCATTTGGTAAATATCATGACAACCTATGAGGAAGTTAAGTCCGTGTTCCTTACCAAGTTTTATCCCATTGGGTGGTTCAATCAGATGCGATCCAAGATAATCAACTTCTCTCAGTCCGCGCATGAGTCCATTCATGAAGCCCGGGAGCGATTTACTAAGCTGCTGATGAATCCACAATTCATTAACTTTTCTGTCGCATTTTGTCTTAAAACCCTTAACAAATGCATGCAAATATTCATTAATTACCATCTTTTATCCAAATTCCATTCATGAATAAGGGGAGATAAGGAATGAAAACCCTAAAAATAAACTAAGGCATACTTCATGTACCTCTCACTATTTATCAAATAAATACAAAACTTCATTGATTTTTAGTTAACTCATATGAATATATTTTTAACCAAACTCTTTTCCTAATTATTTATAAAAATGCATATAAAAATATAAAAATAAGTTAAAAATACTACCCTGCATATATACCAAGAGATCCTACTTATAAATTGTCAAATTCTCAACTTCCGAACATCATAACTTCTTCATACGAACTCCAATTTCAATCTACTCACCTTTAAAGTTAGTAAAATATTATTCTCTAATTAATAAGTGGTTTCGTCGAATTTGGAGTCCGTTTGCAAAAAGTCAGTTTTGCGACCAAATAACAACGGGGTTTCTAGGTTATTTATTTTATGTAGAACATATTATTTATAGTTTTATTAATTTCATAATTTCTAATTATTTTCATGATCTTTTAATTTAACCTTGATTTATTTCATATTTTTTGGAGCCTATCTATTATTTTAATAAAATCAAAAACCCTAAATTATAGTTAAAAATGAACTTGCTAGATACCTATATTTATTAATATATGTAAATTAATTTATTAAAATCCCTAAAAAGTCACCCAATCCTTATTTATTATTCTAATAATTAAGAAAATATAAAATGAATGTTTAATTATTTATTTATTCAATTAAAAATCCAAGACCTTTTTATTTATACATATTTATTAATATAATATTTATATTTTGAATAATATCCATTATTTATAAAAAATATTTATTCCATAAATTAGATAATTTAATTATTTATATTTCTTATATTTATACCTATTTAAAATAACTTTATTTACTATTTAATACTGAATTTATAAGCAATTTTCTTCATCTGGCCAACCAGGTGGTGACACGTGTCAGCACCTGGTTCATCTTCCTCAAGAAGCTGGTAACACCAGTCTATTCCAACTGACCAACTTCAACCAATTATCTAGAGAGCCTCTCAACCTCCTCCGATGATCTAGTCCATTGAATCTCATCTTCTAACTACCTACTAACTCGCCATCCCTTAGATCTAGCTTGGGGAGCACGAAATCCATCTATAAAAGGCCCTAAAGTTGGACATTTCCAACTAACTCTCCCAACCACCTAAGCTACCCAGCTCCAGTGGCCGACCCCTGACCTTCTCCACCTCGCTCCGCATCGCTCTGGTGGTGATAGCACTTGAAGGCCAGCTCGCGAGGAAAAAGAAGCATCGGAGGAGAAGTTCCAAGGTTGATCCCAGCCTTGCATCGCCGCCACCGCGCGTCCAGCTCCGGCGAAGGTCGACCGTCGAGCAGTTTTAGAGGTAAATATACCTCTGAAATCCCAGACCTATTCCTCCACCTTCATCATATTTTATCTCGATACGTTAATTAGTGTGGTTAAGATCGTCATTAGGATGATTAATCTTCCCTCTTAAACGCCAGATTATAAGAACCATTTGAACAAATTTCAAACAAATTCAAATCACAATTTCATTTCATCGCCATTCTCACGCACATTTTTTGTATTCTGGAGACACATTTTGGATCTTGCAAATACTCAACCCATTGGCCGATTCTTTGTGAATCGAGCACCTAAAATTGTAACTTGCAGACCCATCTCTCATTTGGAGCAAATTCAAGACAACTGGAGCCATTCTTCTTCACGAAATTATGATTCCATGAATCTGCAACAACCATTCCTCAGAACAGAGCAGAGGGAACCTCCATCTTCATCGAGTCTCTTACACCGATCGAAGCCATCTCAGCCTGCCATCTTCCGCGGGCGAGATCGAGGGTTAGGGGCACTAACCCTCTGGCCCCACCGGAGGTCCTAAAGCGACGCTGATCGCCTGGGAGAAATTGAAGACGAAGCCTTCTTCAGCAGTTGTGCAACAGATTCAAGAACACATCAAGAACTGCAGGCCGTACAGGCTTGCGACACGTGGCGTGCGCGGGAGCGTCATATCAACGCCACATCATCTAATCTCCACCGTCAAGCTGAAATGGTGGAAAAATTGCATATTCAACCCAGCGTGCTTTCTGAACTTCAGTGCGCTCCAAAGGTTTCCAGTATTTGCATTTAGGTCCCCAAGCTGGGACCTAAATGTAAGTCAATTTATTTTCTTCACATTTCAGCCCCTGTTAAGGACTATTTTGCAAACTTTCTCAGACCTTTTTCTTGCGCTTATACCCTTGGGCTGGAGGGGATTTTTGGACCTATTTTGACCTTTTTTTGTAGATTTTCTTGGGGTAGTTACACAACTACCATCACGAGTTTTTCATTAGTTTTTGCGTATTCTGGACGTGTTTTTATCAAGTTTTGATTCGTCGCTAACCGACTCCGTTTTGGTTTGTTTTTGTGTGTTGTTCAATCTCGTTGCTCAACCTTTTACCTACTATATAGCATCATCTGTTTTCACCTATATTCAACATATTATATCATAAATAAATCTTTTGAAAAATATCACTTTGAAAAATTAAATAGAAATTGGAAAAGAATAAATTCAAAAAAAATTAAAATAAAAAATTTAAAATAAAAATTATAGCTTTTTCCTTGATCACTTTAAGAAGAGACAAAATAAACCGCTAAAAAATTTCAAATAAAAATTGTAGCTTTTTCCTTGATCACTTTAAGAAGAGATAAAATAAACCGTAAAAATATCTTCTCCTAAAACAATCAAAATATCCTATTCTGCCTCCTTGAGTTCAACCCAGACACACTTACCTGGATAAATAAATAGTGTAGGTTTTTCTCTAAAAACCGAATTTGTTTGATCGACTCAGATCTCTTTGCGGATTTTCTACACCGACAACTTTATAATAATAAAAGCTGCAATCGGATTTTAGCCACATCAAAATGGCGCCGTTGCCGGGGACGCGTTAGAGTATTTCTGATTTTTTTATCTCTTTTGTGATTTTATTTTTTCTTCTTATTGTTTTTCGTAGTTTTCCTTTGGTTTTTCTTACGGCTTTTCTCAAGTCATCTCTCGATCATCTTTAGACTGCTAACTAGTTTTTGTAGGGCCTGCAGGATCAACCGATTTCTTCGGAAGCCGAGTCAGTTGAAAGAGCAGAGGAGAGGCTGACTCTTTCTTTATGAGTCGGCTGTAGAGGGAAGAAAATAATTAGTGTAATTTTGTAAAAAGAGAGAAAGGGAGAGAAAGTTGTATTGAACTCTAGTAGAAGGGGTCCATTAAGGACATCCCAATGTGTAACTTCCTCCCCCCCCATTTTTTCGGGGTCTGATTCGTCGAGTACCGTGTATTCGGTGGATCAGGGCACCTACCGCGATTTTCTCGCTTCGACGGTTTTTCCACGGTTTTTTTCGATAGATGCTTGTTTAGGTTTTTTATTCTATCTGATTATGCTTACGTAGTTAGTCTTAGGACTTGCAACCTAAGTGCATGATTTTAGGATTTAAAAAAATAAAAATTTTGTTTGAAAAAATTCAAAAAAATATAAAACCCCAAAAATAAAATTGGGACTGCTAATATATCAGATCTGAAATAAATGTAAGATTCATTTGACTTGGGAGAGTAATCCCTGCAATTTTCAAAGTGCGCGAGCGAGAGCCGACCCTTAATATAAACCTGATTTCTTTCAAAATACTATTTAGTTCATACACCTAATCACTGCTTTTCAGTGGGTACGCTCGGGTAGCCGGAAACGGTCCGAGTTTACTTAGTAGAGCGGGAGATTTAGAGGACACCGCGTAAGGCTCCGTCCTCAAGCAATACGGGTAGCCAGAAATGGTCCGTACTTGCCACCATACTGGCTGAGAGCAAGTGATTCTCTGTAAGAACTCAGGACAGTATCGTGGGGGAAAACTCGGGCACCTATCGGCTCGCACAGCGCACGATAACCGCTAAATTTGTTAGCTAATTACAACCCTAAAACCGACAAGATAAAAGACTGAACTCTTACGGTCATCATTGGGTTGAGTTGGTGAAAACAGGGTTTGCTTTGTGTTTGCTTGCGGGGCGTGAGTTTCCGTGCTTTACACACTTTCCCCTCTCTCGAATCACGATTCGTGATCCTCCTTTCTCTTGATATCAAAGATGATGTCTTGACGGCTTTTCTGCTCAGACTCCGTGAGCTTTCGACCGTCCACCATCGTTCGTACACCTTTATAAGCTTGGGATGACTCTCTTCCCAAGCTGGTCCCATCTGATCTCGAGGAGAGTCAGACCCAGACTCCCTCGCCTCCTAGCCAGAATATTGAGACAGACCCTCGTCTCAATACATCATCTCCAGCCGAAGTTTCGCTGAGTTCTTACGAGAGCTTTTCTTTTCCAGACGATCTGAAGCAGATGGCTCGCGGCAAAGGACCAGCGGCAGACAAGAGGGCAGCAACTGAGGAGTATCATGATGAAAGACCGGATCCAGCCGCAGATGTTACTACAGGAATTCTCGAGACTCTACAACAGATGAACATCCAGATCCGAGATCAATTTAGAACACAAAAAGAGTTGCAGGCTGAGATAGCCGTGCTGCGAGAAAGGACCGAGAACCAGTTACCGCATGCGGTTCCCGCTAACTTACGGGAAGAGTATGACTCGGGTGCGAGAATGCTCCATCATCGGATTCGGCTACCGTTGAATCAATGGCCATACGAATTGAGGTCGTCCTTCATCTCATTGCTTCCCAAGTTCTACGGGAATGCTACAGAGGAGCCATTTACCTTTGCAGCAATTCGAGATGATTTGTGGTACGGCTAGTCATCCAGGAGTTACGCAAGAGGCTATCTGCCTCAAAGCCTTTCCCTTCGCCTTAGCTGATAAGGTGCATTACTGGCTGAGTCATTTGGGAAGGGAAATCTCTACATGGGACGATTTGAATTCCACATTCTTGCGTAAATATTTTCCTCTGGGGAGGACGAACATGTTGAGGAGTTAGATCTCCAAATTCACGCAGCATCCGCATGAATCTTTCCATGAGGCATGGGATAGATTCAAAGATCTTATGGAGAGATGCCTACATCATGAGATACCGATGAAGGTGCTAGTGCAGAATTACTTTGGAGGACTCCAACCGGACATCCAGGGGCTCGTGAGTGCCGCATGTGGCGACAATTATTTAAACAAGGATGCCGAGTCAGTCTGGACCATCTTCGAAGGGATGGCCGAGAATTCGAGAGTCATCAACTCTACTCGGGCATTTCAGAAAGCCCCGCAGCTACCACATCACCGAGAGCATCACAAGGTGGCTAATATCACAACATCTGAATCAAACAGCAACATGGGATTCATTAGTGAGAAATTAACGTTGGTGGACGTGATTTAGAAGCAAGTCCAGGACTTACAACCGCTGCGAGAGTTGGAGAAACTCTCATCTCTACCTCACCAGCTGAGTGATCTTTCGAAGAAGGTTTTTGATCTTCAGCTCTAGTATCAGCATAGCCAATCTTCTTCGACCGCACAACCAGCACGGAGGATCTTATCTGCTCCGCCCACCCGTCAGGTCCACTACGTACAGAGCGAGCCAGAGACTCTGCAGCTTGATTGGCATGAGGATCAGTCTCATGCCAATCCCAGTCAGATCACCAGTGTCGCAGAGAGGGAGATGGAGCCGCAAGCCACTCTCAAGATTAACGGGATTTGGTATACTCCGATTCAGCAACCGAGTATACCGCATCATCAACAGCAGCCGTACGGTCAATCGCATCATGGACGTCCACATTTCCAGCACCGCCAAAATGTCACGCAGTAGCAATCTCATCGGAATGTTTATCAGAGACCACAATTACACCAGTATCCTCCTCATTATTTGCAGAATTATTCTTATTAGCAGCCGCAACAGTCTTTCTCCACACCACAGAGATTCTCCCAGCCTTCCACCTCTCAGCAATACACGCCAAGGCAGGAGAGAGGACCAAGCCAGGGCCACCACACTGAACCTGAGATGTCTTCACAGGCCCAGGCACTTAACCAGATCATGGATATGCTGAGTACGCTCCACATCGCACATAAAACTGAGATGGAACAGGTTAACCGTCATCTGGACGAGTTAACTGCGCCAAAGACCACTCTTCCAGCCTAGCCTCAGATGAACCCGAACAACAAGAGGAGGCATCCAGACCAGGTAGACGACACTACAGGTACGATCACTTTTCCTGAATTTCTATCTAACTTCATTCGTATCAGGAGAGGTAGATCACCGCGAACACCTGCTGGAGTAGAAGAGCGGCCACTTGACGAGGAGCATGAGCAAATCCATGAGCTGCAAGAATCTGATGCTGAGGAGGAGAACCAGAATATTGATGAGGATAATCCGAGAGCCGGGAGCGATGCCGATATAGTAGACATGGACACTGGCAAATCAGACAATGACATCAAGCCAGATCAGGCAGAGAATCCTGAGAAAAACATATCTTCCCCCATCTTAGAGAGTTTTGTACATAATTCTGAAACTCTCGATGTACAAGCTGATTCCAATATGAATAAAAATTCTGATTTTCTGACTCCTGACTTTGTTCCTTTCCCGATGCTCTGTTTGGAAAAGGAAAAAAATAACAAAAAGAACGTTGTGACTCCGGAGACCGAACGTTTACTGAAAGATCACATCTTTTTGAAGATCCTGCTTCATGATGCCTTAGATCATTTTCCTATGCTTAAGAATCAATTGAAAAATCGATGCACCACGCGTAGGAAAAAGAGATCCCGCACAGAGAAACATGTTCTGACTAAGGCTACATCTTGTGCTATTCAGAATAAATTACCGAAGAATAAGAAGGACTCAGGTGCACATTATGTCAGATGCGAGATTTCAAAAGCCGAATTCGATCGCACTCTCTTAGATAATGGTTCCTTATATAATTGGATACCCTCTTCTTTACTCGATAGGCTCGAGTTAGGTTCTCTTTACAAGTCCTGTGCGATGCTTCAGTTTGCTGATAGATCTATAAAGAGGCCTAAGGGTATATTAAGGAACGTTATCGTAATCGTGCAGGGTCTGCAATTCCTAGTGGACTTTACGGTCCTGGACATGGATTGCCCTACACAGTTACACCTCACCCCGATCATTCTCAGGAGGCCTTTCTTAGAGACCGCAAAGGCTTTCTTCGTTATGATACAGGGAAGGTATCTTTTTGCACCGAGGGCGAGAAGGTACATATAGAGATGGCAAGAGATTCGAACACATCTAGTGATGCATCTTCGGATTTTTTGAGTTATCTAGCCAACTGCGATTACATGGATGAGGTCAGGCTCGACGACCTCGAAAGGTATCAAGTAGAGACCCAATATTTCATAGCATAGGATGGGTCCGAGACTACGATTGGCGGTTCTTCAGATGGTACATTATATTTTAGTCCGGATGATGAGAAGCAAAGGGATCAGACTTCTGACGAACTTATTGCAGACCTTTCAGATTCAGAGATTTTACACGATTCCTCTGCCTCAGATGATCTAGAGACCGAATTTCATTTAGCTGAGTTATTTTACTCTGATCATTATGAGGAGTTGGATGATGTTTTGAACATCTTCTGTAGTCCGACTCTAGAGCACATTGATATGGTGGATAATCAGAAAGCCGATAAATCCACAACCGATATAGATCCCATTACTCATATGGAGGATGTTTCAGTAGAGTCAGAATCTACCTTACCAGAGTTAAAAACTTTACCACCAAACATGAAATATGCTTTCCTTGCGGGTTCACATCAACGATTTCTGGTCACTATCAGTTCATCTTTGATCGACGATCAAGAATCTTGTCTGATGAAGATTCTAGAAAGAAACCGCAAGGCTATTGGGTGGACTGTATCCGATCTCCGCGTATTTATCCTGCTTTGTGTTCTCATCATATCTATCTCAATCATGACAGCAAACCCTCTAGAGAGTTTCAGCATAGGCTGAATTCGGTTTTATGAGAAGTTGTCAAAAAAGAGATTACAAAATGGTGTGACACAGGGTTCATTTATCCCATCTCCAACTCTGAATGGGTCAGCCCATTACATGTTGTCCCGAAGAAGTCGGGAATTCAGATGGTTAAAAACGAGAATGGAGAGGAGATTCCAAAGAGAGTAACCATGTTGTGGCGGGTATATGTTGACTACAGGAAATTTAACACCGCGACGAAGAAGGACCACTTCTCGTTGCCTTTTATAGACCAGGTCAAAGAACGGTTGGCAGGGAAGGAGTGCTTTTGTTTCCTTGACGGTTACTCCGGATACAACTAGGTATCAATTGCTCCGAAAGACCAGGAGAAAACCTCCTTCACTTGTCCGTTCGGCACGTATGCCTTTAGACGGATGCCCTTTGGATTATGCAACGCTCTTTCTACTTTCCAAAGATGCATGCTTGCTATTTTTGCAATCATGGTCGGTGATTTTCTAGAGGTTTTCATGGATGATTTTTTAGTCTATGGTGAGTCCTTTGACGATTGTTTAGCGCACCTAGACCAGGTTCTTAAAAAGTGTTGTGAGGTAGATCTCGTTCTGTTCTGGGAAAAGAGCCATTTTATGGTTACTCACGGGATCGTGTTGGGGCACGTCATCTCCTAGCGAGGCATGGAGGTTGACCCTGCCAAGGTAGATGTCATCAAAAGACTCGAACCACCATCCAACATCAAATAGTTACGGTTATTTCTGGGGCATGTCGGCTTTTACCGACGGTTTATCCAAGACTTCTCCAAGATTGCCCGACCGTTAACTAAATTATTAGGCAAAGACATCGAGTTCGTATTAGATGGAAAATGTCTTAATACCTTCCTCACACTAAAAGACAAGATTATCAGTGCTCTTGTCCTACAGCCGCCTGATTGGTCTCTACCCTTCAAGATCATGACAGATGCTTCAGATTTTGCAGTCGGGGCTGTATTATGACAGAGGAGGAATGGACTTCCCATTGCCATCCACTATGCTAGCAGAACCTTAGACGATGCTCAACGTAATTACACAGTGACAGAAAAGGAGATGTTGGCAGTAGTGTTTGCTTTAGATAAATTCCGATCTTATCTTCTTGGCTCGAAAATTACCGTATACACAGATCATTCAGCTATCCGATTTCTGATGGAAAAGAAGGATGCTAAGGCACGCCTTCTACGATGGGATTCTATTACTTCAGGAATTCAATTTGGACATCAAAGATAAACCTGGGGTAAAGAATGTGGTAGCTGATCACCTCTCCCGATTACAGTCAGATTAGACTTCAGATGAGTACACGCCAGAGATCGCAGAGAGATTTCCTGATGAGAGCATCTTTGCGGTTAATAATTTCCGTGGTATGCAGATATAGTGAATTTTCCGGTCACACGGAAAAGTCCTCAAGGTTGGCCAAAGAACCGAGTAAATAAACTAGTTTATGAGGCATGATATTACCACTGGGAGGATCCGATTCTTTTTCGCGAAGGACCGAATTGTGTTTACCGACGTTGTATTCCTCATGAGGAATATAATAGTGTTCTCACTTTGTGTCATTCTTTAGAAGGCAGGAGGACATCACTCAGGGAAGAGGACAACGCACAAGGTACTCTAGAGCAGATTATGGTGGCCGACTCTTACTAGAGATGCCTGCACATTTGTGAAGAGTTGCCCAGATTGTCAGAGAGCAGTAGGGACTGTCAGTGCTAGACATGCAATGCCGATGCAACCCATTATCATTTGTGAAATTTTTGACGCATGGGGCATAGATTTCATGGGACCGTTCCCTTCCAGCAACGGCTTTGAGTACATCCTTCTCGCTGTAGATTATGTTAGTAGATGGGTGGAGGCTATACCCGCACGAACCGCAGACAGTAAGATCGTTTGCAAGTTCCTAAGGGAACACATTATTTCGCGGTTGGGATCCCATGTATCCTTATTTCAGATGGGGGTAGCCATTTCATTAATAAGGAGGTCAAAAAGCTAGTGAAGCAATACGGTATTGATCACAGAGTAGCTTCTCCTTACCACCCACAGACGAACGGCATGGCTGAAGTTTCAAATAGGGAGGTGAAATCAATTCTCCAAAAACTAGTACGACCGGATAGGAAGAACTGGTCACAGCTTCTAGACCAGGTTCTTTGGGCATATCGTACTGCATACAAAACTACCTTAGGTACTTCACCGTTTAGATTGGTTTATGGAAAGCCGTGCGATTTGCTCGTAGAGATCATGCACAAATCTGAATGGGCAATTCGGGAAATCTTACTGGATACGCAGAAAGCAGGAGCTAAGAGAAAGATAGATCTGAATGAGTTAGTAGAGATTCGAAATCAAGCATACAAGAATACTCACATTTATAAGGACAAAGTGAATAAATGGCATGACAAACATATTCGGCATAAGAGCTTTGTCCCTGGGCAAAAAGTCTGGTTGTTCAATGCAAGGTTGAGAATTTTTCCTGGAAAATTCAAAAGCAAGTGGGAAGGACCATACATAGTCAGAACGGTGCACGACAATGACAGTATAGCAATATCAGATGTGTCACCTGGTGCAGAACCGTTCGTGGTTAACGGGCAGATGCTGAAGCACTTCGTCGAGATTACTGATCATCTGGCCTGTACTGAAGTGATCTATTTTGTACATGAATCATGATCATTCATTCACTTCACCTCATCCTGTACAAATACTTTTGAGCCATTCGATTTCTGGATAGCCGCAACACTTGTATATTCTTCGTAGACCACAATCATCCCCATTTTTGCTCGCCTTTTATGCTTAGGATACCAAATCCTAAGTATAGGGGGGATCGATTATTCGCTGATTGACGTTTTATATTTTGTTCTGATTCTTTTGTATATTCTTTCTTCTTTACAAATCACTGGTCTCCGATTTTGGCTATACTCTTTTATATACTTAGGATGCCTTATCCTAAGTATAGGGGGGACCAAGTTATTTCGATGATTTCGTATTACTTATTCCTTTTGAGCTAGCGTTATTTATTCTTTTCCCTTAGTCATCCCGTTTTTGCTCTCTCGTTATACTTACGATTACCAGATCGTAAGTATAGGGAGAGGGTTGACTGACTTGTTTTCATAGAATATTTTCACCCACTTTTACTTAGCACGAGTTATGTCCTCCTTTTTCTCTTTTGACGTTATGGGGACATAGCTCAAGCTAAGTATAGGGGGGTGCGTATATATTATATATATACTTTTGTCCATAACTCGTACTTTTATGTATTTTATATATCTATAAAATCCATAAAAAGTGGGTAAGGGTTAATTTAAAATCCACTTATATATTTATCTATTACTTATAAAATCCTTGTAAATAAGTAAAATATGTTTAAAATGTGTATTTAAAATCTCTAAATACAAGATGTATTTAAAATATGTATTTAAAATTTGTATAGTACTTATTTAAAATTCTATTTATTAAAATATGTGTAAAAATCATTTAATCCTTGAAAAATCCCTTGTAAATAAAATCTATAAAATACATTAGACATTCAAACCAAATAAAATATATCTTGTAAAATCCGTGTATAAAAAGAACTTGTTTATAAAAACCAGAAAATCCATAAAAAATAATACAAAATCCTAAAAGTCATAAAAATTTAAAAAGCCGTAAAAATCCATAAAAATGAGTAAAATTCAGAGAATATACTTCACAAAAACATGGTTGCATTTGCATTCGCATTTTTCAGAATAAGTTTGATTTCTGGAGCTAAAGATTGAGTCTAATCTAAAGGATGGAGCTTGATCACGACTTTTAACTTCCATTGTAAGGAGCCTAGTTAGGATCTGGAATTTAGACTCTTCAGGTCTGTGACTTAAAATCTTTGGTATCCATAAGACCATATTCGGGAAATCAAGTCATATGTGCTTAAGTAGATCATTTGGTGTCATCCGTACAACTCTACACCAGTGAACCAATATTGAACACATGCACTCTGTACTTAGCTCGACTTGTATGGAGTTGCGAAGGGCAGTACATCTTGGTAGTGCGTTTCTATCCTTGTCTTTGCAGCATTGAAGTCTAAAGACGGGAGAGATTGGGGTTGCGATAGTTGCTTTGGATGAGGGAAGGATCTGCTGACACAATTTTTCTAAGACCTCAAAAAAGGGATGGAACAAAAGATGCTATATCCGTCGAGGCACAAAGAGATGACTGCAGTGCAAGCAAATTACAAAGTCAAATCAAAGAAGAAGCCACCAAATACAAATACGACCACAATGGTCCGAGCTTCCACCAAAAATGCCTGCACATCTTAGTGGAGACTTAGCTACACCGGTTGAGCATCACAAGGAGATGCGTCTACACTGGTCGCACTCCACTTCTTTTCTCATTCTTCTATCTTCTCTCTATATTAGATTGTGGACAGAGCACGAACTGACCTCAGAGGGGAATACCTCCCTCCCCGAGGAAATAGTAGCTGGATGAGGAAGCAATAGAAGTGTATAGCCGGGATGGACGGTTTCTTCGGTTCTCTAAGCAGGAAGAGCAAAATCAATTCACACACTATACAAGTTGACTTCAAGGATGATAGAGTTTGCGATATGAATAAGTGAGTCTGAACTAGCTGATGAAGTGATCTTGAATAAGGATTTTTGGAACTTGAGGACTGTTGAGGATAAAATCCTAATCCTAGTTAAGGCTCCGACAAAATGCTTGTTTCATGCCCGATCGAGCTCTATCCTTTGTCTGTTCTCATGAATTGGTTTAGGAAAATAAATTCAATCTAACTTTCTTATTTTTCCTTATTTTTCAAATAAGTGTTTGCTAAGGGACTAGCAAAGTTTAAGTATAGGGGGTTAATGAATCCATGATTCATTAACTTTTCTATCACATTTTGTCTTAAAACCCTTAACAAATGCATGTAAATATTCATTAATTCCCATCTTTTATCCAAATTCCATTCATGAATAAATATTTACTTTTAAGCATAAAAACATGTATATAAATAAAAGAATAAAAATAAAGAAAAGAAAAGAAGGCAGATTGTGAATATATAAATATATACAATATGACTTATAAATATAAATATAACTACAAGGTATATTTATATAACCTAAACCCCGAGACCAAGTCAACAAGAATTGGTCGACAAGCCAATAAGTAGGGGGAGATAAGGAAAGAAAACCCTAAAAATAATTAAGGCATACTTCATGCACCTCTCACAATTTATCAAATAAATACAAAACTTCATTGATTTTTAATTAACTCGTATGAACATATTTTTGACCAAATTCTTTTCCTACTTATTTCTAAAAATGCGTGTAAAAATATAAAAATAAGTTAAAAATACTACCCTGTATATATACCAAGAAATCCTACTTATAAATACTCAAATTCAAACTTCCGAACATCATAACTTCTTCATACGAACTCCAATTTCACTCTACTACCTTTAAAGTTCATAAAATAATATTCTCTAATTAATAAAGATGGTTTCATCGAATTCGGAGTTCGTTTGCAAAAAGTCGGTTTTGGGACCAAATGACAACGGGGTTTCTGGGTTATTTATTTTATGTAGAACATATTATTTATAGTTTTATTAATCTTATAATTTCTAGTTATTTTCATGATCTTGTAATTTAATCTTGATTTATTTCATATTTTTTGGAGCCTATCTATTATTTTAATAAAATCAAAAACCCTAAATTATAGGTAAAAATGAACTAGCTAGATAAAACCTATATTTATTAATATATGTAAATTAATTTATTAAAATTCCTAAAAAGTCACACAATCCTTACTTATTATTCTAATAATTAAGAAAATATAAAATTAATGTTTAATTATTTATTTATTCAATTAAAAATCCAAGACCTATTTATTTATACATATTTATTAATATAATATTTTTATTTGGAATAATATCCATTATTTATAAAAAGTATTTATTCCATAAATTAGATAATTTAATTATTTATATTTCTTGTATTTATACCTATTTAAAATAACTTCATTTACTATTTAAAACTGAATTTATAAGCAATTTTCTTCATATGGCCAACCAGGTGCTGACACGTGTCAGCACCTGGTTCATCTTCCTGAAGAAGCTGGTAACGCCAGTCTGTTCCAACTGACCAACTTCAACCAATTATCTAGCAAGCCTCTCAACCTTCTCCGACGATCTAAGCCATTGAATCTCATCTACTAACTACCTACTAACTCACCATCCCTTAGATCTAGCTTGGGGAGCACGAAATCCATCTATAAAAGTCCCTAAAGTTGGACATTTCCAACTAACTCTCCAACCACCTAAGATACCCAGCTTCAGTGGCCAACCCCTGACCTTCTCCACCTCGCTCCGCCTCGTTCCGGTGGTGACAGCACCTGAAGGCCAGCTCGCGTGGAAGAAGATGCATCGGAGGAGAAGTTCCAAGGTTGATCCCAGCCTTGCATCGCCGCCACCGCACGTCCAGCTTCGGCGAAGGTCGACCGTCGAGCAGTCTTAGAGGTAAATATACCTCTGAAATCCCAGACCTATTCCTCCACCTTCTTCACATTTTATCTCGATCATCGTACGTAAATTAGCATGATTAAGATCGTTAGTAGGACGATTAATCTTCCCTCTTAAATGCCAGATTGTAAGAACAATTGAACAAATTTCAAACAAATTCAAATCACGATTTCATTTCATCTCCATTCTCACACACATTTTTTGTATTTTGGAGACACATTTTGGATCTTGCAAATACTTAACCCATCGGCCGATTCTTTGTGAATCGAGCACCTAAAATTGTAGCTTGCAGATCCATCTCTCATTTGGAGAAAATTCAAGACAACTGGAGCCATTCTTCTTCACGAAATTACGATTCCAAGAAGCTGCAACAACCATTCCTCAGAACAGAGCAGAGGGAACCTCCATCTTCATCGAGTCTCTTACACTGGTCGGAGCCATCCTGCCATCTTCCGCGGGAGAGCTCGAGGGTTAGGGACACTAACCCTCTAGCCCTGTCGGAGGTCCTAAAGCGACATTGATCGCCTGAGAGAAATCAAAGAAGAAGCCTTCTTCAGCATTTGCGCAACAGATTCAAGAACACCTCAAGAACTCCAGGTCGCACAGGCTTGCGACATGTGGCGTGCGAGGGAGCGTCAGATCAGCGCCTCAGCATCTAATCTCCGTCGTCAAGCCGAAACGGTGGAAAAATTGCATCTTCAACCCAGCAGGCTTTCAGAACTTCAGTGCGCTCCAAAGGTTTCCAGTATTTGCATTTAGGTCCCCGCACAGGGACCTAAATGTAAATCAATTTATTTTCTTCACATTTCAGCCCTTGTTAAGACTATTTTGCAAACTTCCTCAGACCTTTTTCTTACGCTTATACCCTTGGGATGTAGGGGATTTTTGGACCTATTTTTAAACTTTTTTTGTAGATTTTCTTGGGGTAGTTACATAACTACCTTTGTGATTTTTCATTAGTTTTTGCGTATTCTCGACGTGTTTTTATCTAGTTTTGATTCGTCGCAAACCGACTCCGTTTTGGTTTGTTTTCGTGTGTTGTTCAATCCCGTTGCTCAACCTTTTACCTACTATATAGTATCATCTATTTTCACCTATATTCAACCTATTATATCATAAAAAAATCTTGTGAAAAATATCACTTTGAAAAACTAAATAAAAATTGGAAAAGAATAAATTCAAATAAAAATTTAAAATAAAACATTTCAAATAAAAATTGTAGCTTTTTTCTTGATCACTTTAAGAAGAGACAAAATAAATCGCAAAAATATCTTCTCTTAAAAAAATCAAAATATCCTATTCTGCCTCCTTGAGTTCGACCCAGATACACTTACCTGAAAAAATAAATAGTGTAGGTTTTTCTCTAAAAGCTGAATTTGTTTGATCGACTCGGATCTCTTTGCGGCTTTTCTACATCGACGACTTTATAACATTAAAAGCCGTAATCAGATTTTAGCTGCATTAGTGATGAATCACAGATTCATCACTCTAAAAGTTGAAAATAGAGCTTTGTTCCCGATTAATTAGACACATATTTCCACTTATATTGCATAATTAGCATTCATACATGCAAGCATAATATCTGCATTTTATCATTCATATTTGCATTAAATAAGAAGCCAATTTCACTTGTAAATATTCACCTGTATATTAGCTAAAATATCCTATTTGTACATATTTTATACTAACTCCGAATCTAATAAAAACAACTCCATAATGTATATATTACTAACACTAATTAAAAAAATATCAAAAAAATACTAACTTGTAAAACTAACCAATAAAACCCCAATCCAAGTTTGAAGCTGTGAACTTAAAATGCACATATCTCTCTCATATAGTGTCCGATTGAGGTCTACTCTCTTTTAAAGTAATATACTTTCAAAGATCTTCGAAACAAGACCAATTTCATTAAAATCGGAGCTCGTATGCAAAACTTGGGTTTTGGGCCCCTTTTGTATATTGTACATATTGACCGTTTTGCCCTTGTATTTTACCATTTTATTTTCTTAATTATTAAAAATCTAAAAAATTAGATTAAGTTGTAAATATTCTTCTCATATTTTCTCTATTTTTATTTTGATTTTTCTCTTATTGAAAAATGACAAAAAATTGCAAAAGATAAAATGTGGTATTTTATACCTATAAGGTACCACCCAAAAATACGTTTTTGTACAGACGATCTCGTTTGATTTTCGGCCCTTCACGAAAGTTGTAGATCTTGTCGAGACGAGCAACATTTGTGTTGATCACTTTTTAATCTAACCATTTCTATTATTTCTTTTTGTTTTTTGTTTACATTTAGTTGTGAATTCTTCTCGGAGCGACATGTGGCTCCTCCGGAAGCCGCCACATGCCAACTCCATAGATTTTGCACTTAATTAAATAAAATGCCACATGACCGCATCCGAGCACGCCAAGTGGCACCATCTCCTCCTCTCTACCCATTCCTTCCCACTCTCCCTTAACTTAAGGGAGAGGCCACCCTTCGACACCTCTCATCCCACTCCATCTCCTCCACCTTCCCCATCTCTCCCACTCTCTCCATGGTCTCTCCAACCTCCACCTCCTCCTCTTTATAATCTCCTCTACCCCTCCATTCATACCCATCCGCCACTCAATAGGAGATAGGTCCAGCTCTGAGATCTTGTAGGTGACAGCTCCAAGAGTTCCCATCGAGCGACAATGATCCCCCTCCAGACGAGATCAGGCGAGGCTTCTACCTTCGCCGCTGCAAGCTTCACACGAGGCCTGCTCGAGCTCCGCTTACCGTGCGTTGAGAGACGACAGGAGCAGCTTCGCTCCTCCTCCCAGGCACCTTATACGTCCACATTACAGGTAACTTCCTTCTTCTTCCTTTCCCTCCTCTTCTCTTCCATTTTCTCTCTCCTCTATTTCATCACCTTCCTCCCACTGAATCATCAAACAGATTGCACTTCTACGGATAAATCACACATTGTGAAGGCAACGGTGATTTTTAATTAATTTTTTGATGAACTTTCATCAATCGATTAATGGCTTATTTGCGCCCACCTAAACAAATACATGAGAAACAAGGGAGGTTGTGAAACCCCCTGCTTCTTCTTCCTCCCTTCACCTCACCACACACGCACCCCTTTGCAACCCATCACTTGCAGGTGACGCCAACTCCTCGCCATCACCTCCCAGCTAGCCGCTATGCCCGCGCGTGGCCGGTCGTGCGCCACCATCTCGTCGTCAACGTGAATCGGCCACGCCACCTTCTCCTTCGCACGCGCGCGCCAGCTGGGCGCTGCCCGCCACCTCGCGCGCAGCCGAGCCCCATCACCGTGCGATCGCGGTCCTCCAACCGCCGGCCCACTTCTCCGTCGTCCGCCTGCTCCACCGCCTACGGCCGCCCAAGTATCGACCACGCGCGACGCCCCCGCGCGGGACGGCCGCGCCCACAGCCGTCCTCGACCTCCAAGACCGCCGCGCCCCGCCCCACGTCTCCGCCACGCGTCAATGCTGCAAGGCATCACGCACCACCTCCGCCCGCGAGCTCCACCTGCCGACCAGCCCTCCCCGCGCGTGCCTAGCCGCCAGTGGGTGCGCCGCCTCCACCTTCAAGCATGGAGATCCCCTGTTCATCTCCAAGAAACAGAGCAAATACTAGCGGGCGGACAATAAGACAAATGGTGATTTGCAAAGGGGACACTTGACACCCCTTGCAAGTTATTAAAGAAATTTCAAGTTTTAGGTAATTGCATGTAAGTCTCTGTTCTCGAATTGAACACATATTTCTCTTTCTGTATTGCATTCATACCCTTACATTTGCACATTTATTTTATTGTCATTTTGTCATCCATTTTGAATTCCAAAAGTTGCATTGTGTAGAATAACTCTTGTTCTATCATTTTAGCACTTATTTGTATTTTTCTGATTTGCATAATATTTATGGAAATTAACTTGGTAAAAATTGCAATACTTTGCCCATGTTGATTGATTAATTTATTGTGCATTGTCTGCTTATCGAAAAATCTCTGAAAAATCGTCATTGGTAAATCTAAGTCTATGCTACAACATATCCAAAAATCACACCATTTGCACGTATAGTTTGTCTTAGAAAAATCATTTAGTGAAAACCTTAATCGATTTTTAATTAATCAATTGTGAAGTGTTTTAAGGAAATTCAAATTGATTTGGATAGCTCTTGCTTAGACCTAAATTTTGTTTCTGAGAAATATCATCATTTGGTAATTATTAAAATTGGTTTAGTCATTTTCACTAAAGTCTGCATATTTTATTATCCGTGCATCAGAAAATTTTAAAAAAATTAGGGTAGCTTAATTTCATCCCATTTCATCATCTGGCCAAGTTGGATAATTTTTAGAATTAAATTGACCATCTTTCTGAATTAACATTTAATTTGGCCTGATTTTGCATGTGTATTGCATAAAAAACCGAAAAAGACCAAAAATATTCCCTCTGAAAATCGAACATTGGATTTTTCTAGAATTTGACCTAAGGAGACATCTGCCTCCCTGAGTTCGACCTTGTACTTCACCAAGTAAAAAAATCTGCCGCTTGAAATTAACTCAATCTAATTTAAGTGGTTTTTGATTAGCCCTCTCGTATCCGACTGCAACGAACGACATCTAATTAATTTGGACATTAATCTGACCGAATTAACAAGGGTGCGGGAGCGGGTTATCAATCAGCTGCAGGAAAGGTGTCCCCACCATGAGATATCGAAGACCAGTTTGGTCTAACACTTCTTTGGGGGCCTGAATGTTTTGAGCCAAAGATTAGTCGATGCTTATTGTGGGGAATCCAACTTTAACAATGACGAAGATGTAGTCTGGCAGATTTTTGAAGAGATGATCGTGGGAAAGGTCACCCTCTCTTCATCCCGTGCATATCAAAGACAACCCTAAGTCTTTCACTAGCCAGTCCACATTATAGCATCCTGCGAGGCAGAGAGATGAGAGATCCAACCTCAGCATCATTGGGGGCCATCTCTCTAAGGTTGGCATTATCAAGAAGCGGTCACAAGATCTTGAGAAGCTCGATGTGATCGAATAGAAGATGTAATACTTGTATAAACTGAACCAAATCACCAAGTAGTTGGAGCTGTTGGTGAGCATCATCACCTCATGCTAGTCAGCGACACCATCGTCAGAGACTTCTGTTGAGAAAAAAGATGAACCATCACCTCCACAACAACCTTAGCACAGTCCACAACAACCGACGATCCAACAAGTGTACTACGTGCAGGCAACCGAGTAGGATTTGCCATATCAACAGATGCTGGTCTACCAGCCATACTACTTACCATCTTTTGATACAGCATTCTCGCCACTACCCCTGATCCAAGAAGTCAATAGTGTATAGAGCAATGATGTATAGCTGGCCCGTCCCGCTTAATAACCCCAAGGACAATTACTAGCCAACCGGCTATACCACCACCTCAAGGTGGTTGCTTTGCTTAGTCCTCCCAGCCTCAACCTCAATATCAACATCACCAGTCTTCACAGTACCACAATAATCAGAGATAGTCGTAGAAGTACTTACAGTTATCGTATCGTTAGCACCAATTGTACCACCAGTACGTGACTGCACCTCAGTAGTAGTATCCTCCTCCCTATCAACAACAATATCAGCTTCCCTCAGGAATAATATGAGCGGCACCCATCTCAGCCTCCACACCGGCAACCCCCAGTGTGAGCAGCATGATGGACCCTTCGAGGAGGTTCCATGAACCCGAGCCTCGATTGCTTGGACCAATTGGTAAAAGGTCTAGCAGAGATGAAAATGAAGCTGAACGACCATATAACCACCAAAACTCCAATCTAGGTCAAATCTAACACCAATAATTTCAAGAGAAAAGAGCATGTAGAATGTGATGTCCCATATGTGCCTGTAGAGTCAAATGATTGTTATTTTTCTTTGTCTAATGTTGTTACTCTCAGGAGCGGTAGGAATTTGCCTCCGTCTGCCAGTACCAGGGGAAAGTATAAAGCTTCAACAGGTGAATGTCATCTTCTGCATTAGTTGTGCCAGCTACAGTTTCAGTGAGGAAGAAGATGTAGGAGGGTCAACAACCACCATCTCTATCAGAAAAAAGAATAAAAAAATAAAAAGAGAAAACATATGAAAGCAGTCAAAGTGAAGCCATGCCAACCATGGGGAAGAAAGCTACAACTATTAATCTAGAGCCAGCTGATGGAGTAGAGACATCCGTTTTTTATGTTCATCAGCAACAATACCTCCATTTCTAGAATGTACACCTTTTTGCAGACTGGAGGTATGAAATATTGTGGACAAGCATTCTGTTTTAAATAAGAATAATGCTTTTGATTTCAGTTTTGTAAATATTCATTTTCCTGATGCAATAGAAAAATCCAAAAATTTTATAAAAAGAAAAAAGTGCATTATTTGATTCTAGGTATTGTGGATATTTTAAAAAATTTGAATGTTGAGTTACCATTAATGCAAGCCATGGAATACATGACCGTTGTGAAGAAGGGCTTGAAGGAAGCATGTGTAAACAAGCATCGATCGAACCACAACAACAGATGCCAACAAGTTGAGAAGCATATCCTCACCACGACTATAGTTGCAGCCATCAACAATCTCCCTCAGAAGAAGTCAGACAAAGGTGTACCTTTGGTTAGATGCGAGATTTTTAATCAAGTCTTCCAACAAACCATGCTTGACAACGACTCTTCCATCAACCTCCTTCCCTCATCATTACTGCAAGAATTCAGGCTTAGTCCACTCAAGTAGACACACATGATCCTTCAGTTCACTGATCGGTCCATCAAGTGACCTTGGGTTCTGTTGGAAGAGATTGTCATAAAGGTACATGACATGCAGTTTCCTAGTGATTTTGTAGTCCTTGATATGGACTCCTTCTGCACCATTACATCAGACCCTAATTGTTCTAAGATGACAATTCTTGTGAAATGTAGAGGTTATGGTTACTATGGGTTTGGGAAGATCATGTTCAGCTCGAGCAACCATAGAGTCACTATAGGACATGGTCAATGAGTAGAAAGTTGTATCTGATGAAAGCCATGCATCTTCGTATGGAGTAGACTATGACTTTATTGTAGAAATCATAGATACATAACTCTCTTTGAATGAAACATGGGCCCTAGAAATCCTCTTTCCCGAGGAGAACTTGGAAAGCATAATCAACACAAGTTTCGAAACCACTTGGGAGACATATTCCAATTTGTTGATGCATCTATTTGATTCAAAAGACTCATGCAAGTCCGAACATGATGAATTTATCACAGCTTTGTTTGGTACATTATCAATTGAACCACAATACACCAAGGTGGGCAGCACCTCCAAAGTCATGGCAGAGTATCCACCTATAACATAGTTTCTGAAGTGACTGAGAGCAAGCCATATTGGAACCAGAATTAAAGCCACTTCCAGCATGCCTTAAATATGCCTTCCTTGTGGGTGCAGAAAATATGTATCAGGTCATCATCAGCAGGAGGGTGACCTCGGATGAAGAATCTCGACTTCTCGAGGCTCTAGAGAAAAACTGCAAGGAACTTGGTTTGCATGTATCAGACCTCCATGAGATAAATCTTGCTATTTGCTCACACCATATTTATTTGGAAGAAGACGCCAAGCCATCTTGAGTGTTTCAAAGAATACTTAAACCAAAATTTATGAGATGTAATAATGAAAGAGATCATGAAATGGTGTGATGTGGGCTTCATTTACCCCATCTCCGATTCAAAATGTGCAATGCTCTTACATGTAGTTCTGAAGAAGTCAGGGCTTGTCGTGGCTACAAATTAAAGAGGAGAGGAGATTTCTACCTGAGTACCAACATCCTGGTGTTCCTGTATTGATTAACGCCATCTTAATGCTACAACAAAGAACGACCACTTTCCCTTTCCCATTTATTGATCAAGTCCTGACAAGATTGGTCGATAAGGAGTTCTTCTATTTTCTAGATGGGTACTCCGGGAACCAAGTGGCAATCGCCCTCAAAGACTAAGAGAATACTACCTTCACTTGCCCATTTGGCACATATGCTTTCAGAAGAATGCCCTTTGGCCTGTGCAATGCACCTGCCACATTCTAAAGATGCATGCTTGCAATTTTCACCAACATGGTTCGTAGTTTTCTTGAGGTGATCATGTATGACTTATCTATATATGGTGATAGCTTTGATTCTTGTCTTCAACACCTAAATAGATTACTTCAGACAAGCCAAGAAGTCAATATCATATTATCTTTGGAAAAAGAGCCACTTCATGGTCACAGAAGTATTTGTGCTGGGTCATGTTGTTTCCAAACATGGCATGGAAGTCGACCCGACAACGTTGGATGTGTTTGCCAATCTAGAGACACCTCAGACAATGAGAAATGTGATGTCATTTCTGGGGCATGGGGGTTTCTATGGACGATTCATCAGAGATTTGAACCGCATCGCCGACCTCGAACAAAATTGCTACGCAAGGAGATCGAGCTTAATGTTGATCAACAAGTTCTCCTTTCATTCATTCGATTGAAGGAGCTAATCAGTCAAGCTCCATTCTTACAACCAACTGATTGGTCTCAACCCTTTGATTCATGACGGATGCCTCAAATTTTGCAGTTGGGGTCCGTGTTAGGACAGAGAAAGGACAAAGCACACTATGCCATTCACTACACCAGTAAAACGTTAGAATGAAGCTCAAAGAAACTACACTGCCATAGAGAAAGAATTGATGGTTGTGATATTCTACTTTGAGAAGTTTAATCCTATCTACTTGGATCTAAAGTCACCATCTATAATGACCACTTGCGATCCGGTACTTACAACAGAAGACGGATGCGAGCCTAGACTAATCAGGAAGATCCTTCTCCTCCAGGGAGTTTGATTTGGAGATCAAAGATAAGACTATAGTTTAGAATGTGGTAGAATATCACCCCTTCAGAATTAAACAACAAGAGGCTCCACTGAGCCAATGCAAACCATTACAGTCACCTTTCCTGACAAATCGATTCTTGTCGTGGACTCCCGCCCTAGGTACGTTTATATCGTGAACTACCTAGTATATAGGGTAGTGACACAAGAATTGATGGAGATCAAGAAGGACAAATTCTTGTCCCAACTCCATTTATACCAATGAAATACCCACTTCAATTTAGGGAAGGAGCAGACTGCATTTGGTGTCGATGTATTCCTTAAGAGAATCATCAAAGTATCCTTGAGCATTGTCACTCGCTCGAAGTTGGTTGATGAATCCCCATTCATCACTCTTTATTCTTTTATTTTAGCTAAATATCTTGGCAAAACATCATGTATATAGTTGTAAATACAATAAGTTATCAATAAGCACACATTTGTTAAATAACAATAATTAGCATGTATTTGTGCAAAAATAAAAGAATAAAGAATAAAAGAAAAAGAGGGAAATATTTAGAATAAATATTGAGTGACCTAATCCCAAGAGAGAACCCAATATGGGCCTGATCGCCAAATAAAATAAGTAGAGAGAGATAGGTCCACTTAACCTTGTACACATTCTTCTATGTAAATAAATTATTTTATTTTCACAAAAATCAAAATAAAAATGTGTTTTTACCATCTTGTTTATAATTCCTAAAATAAAAAAAAATATAAAAATAAAATAAAAATAAAAAAATTTCTCTCTCACCCCTGTACATATTACTCATATATATGTAACATATACTTATTTATTTCACACTTGTAAATAACTCATAAAAAATAAATAAAAATTATTTAATTTTCCAAACTTTATGTTGTAAATAAATAAAATATAAAATTGGGGTATTCGTACAAAAATAAATAAAATAAAAATAAAAATTAAATAAAATAAATATTATATACATGTACATAATGAAATATAATGTATATACCAATAATTTATTTTTCATAAAAATAAAAAAAACTTAAAAAATTAGTTTGTAAAATAATAAACATTTTTAATTTTGAAAATATTTTGAAATAAAATCGTTTTCTATTTTTAAATTATTTTACAAATACTTTTGACCCTGCTAATTTCTGATTGGTCCAAGGGGGAACGTTGACCTCGATCAACTACCCCCTCCGGACCACTTCCTTCATGGATCCGATTTTTCCCAATCTTCACCGATTTTTCTCACCCAAATCTGATCACTTTCCACTCAGATTCCCCCACCCACCTCTTCCCCTTGGATCCACGACCCTCGCGGATCCCTAAGAGGAGCGGATCCCCCTCGGTTCACGCACCTTCGCCCAATCTTCTTTGCCACTTGGGACAAGCTATAAAAACTTCACTCTTCTCCCCATACCTTCATCTCACGGCCGCACACCTTCCTTCTGCCCTAGTTTCCTTCCCCTTGGTGACAGCATTCGGTCGGAACCTTTGGTGGTCGGAGTAAGTTGTTGTAGCCGACGCTCGCGCACGTGGCCGGACCTCCGCCGCGTTTGAGCCTCCCCGCCTTCTGCAGCGTGGTAGAGGTGACGACCCATATTGACGCCACCCTCTGGAGCTCATGATCGTGTTAGGACACTCAGGTACATCCCTCATCGTTCCTAGCTTCTGTATTTTCCAATCCTTCATTTGTCACCGACCACTGCTCCACCGGCTCCGACCCGACGGTCGGAGCTCCATCAGCCACCAGCAACTGCTTAGATCAATCCCCCTATTCACCGTCATATTCCCCCGCATCCTGATCATCCAAATCTTGGCTATCCGAGCCAATATTAGGCTTAGGTTCTATCCTTTGCATCGCTAGAACCTCCCTCCGCATCCCACCGCCGCTTCCCTTTATTTCCAGCAAAATAAAACCTTGGACGGAGCAAGCCTCCGAGCAGGAGCTTTGCCCCGCTGGTCGAGTCGCACGTGGAGACACCCCCGATCACTTCTCTGCCTTACCTCGCTGGAGCCATCCCGGGTCCCAGCTACCTTCCCGGAGATCCGACCAGTGGATGCTCCATCCGACCTCGCCACCCAACGCGGACGAGTCTTGCGAGTCGAGCCCTGCTGCCTGATCGTTCATCAGATGCCCGGATCACTGTCAGTCCTCCGACGAACTTCGCCCATGAGGAGTTCTTCCAGCAGCCTTCTCCACCGTCGGATTATCGCCAGCCTTCAGTTTGCATCTGAGCCGTTCACCACCCTGCGCATGTCAGGCCATTAGATAGACATCTAACGGTCCCGTACGCCCCACATTCGCCTCTTTGCCAGGCCGTTGGAATCCACCATGTGTCAGCACCAGGACCATCCGTTGCCAGCCATTCAGAGGGCGCCACATGGCACACCATGTGACCCGCACGAGTTGACTGGGTAATTTTGCGTCACCTTCCCTGTAGTTTCTTTACGTTCTTATTTAGTCTATTAAATAAAAGTAGCACAGTGGACCATTTTGCATATGAGACCTTACAGTTTTGACATTTACAGTTTAGTCCTTGTATGGTCTGCACGTGCATCGTCACGTGTCTGTTTGGAACATTTGCATATATTCTCCTGAGTTTAGTAGATTTATGTTTTGAATTTATAGTTTTACTATTGACATCCATGCCCCATTGAGTGCTGAGTTTTGACATGCGCTTGAATTAATGGGAAATTGTAGTAGGCCCCCTATACTTTTTATGCGTGTTATTCTTTAGTCCTGAAAACTTGTTTTCTTTGCATCTGGGTCCCTATATGCTGTGTGTTTTTGGTTGGCTTGAATAAATAGCAAATTTCATCCAAACTAATGAAATTTGGTCACATGGCTCCTGCCATGATGTAAAAAATTCTATGAAATTTTGGGCTCAGTTTGTTCGCATTTGATATTTTTAAAAATTTAAAAACCTTAAAAATTGCTTCTTTCCAATTTTAGAAATCAACTAAAAATATTAAAAATCCTTCAAAAATTCTAAAACAATTATTTTGTGTTTTTTTGAGTTGCTTTGCTTGTATCCAATATTTGCCACATTTGGATTTATAAAAACCCTAAAAATTGGAAAACATTGAAAAACTTAGAAAAATCACTTAAAATTCACAATTTCATTTCCAGTTTCTGTAGTTAGATCTTTATTCCTAGTTTATAATAAAATTGTTGCTTAAATTTTATAGACATTTTAGGTATTTTTAAAGTACCTTTAGATTCTGGCTGCACACTGTTTTGTATTTTCAGCCTTGTTTCATTTTTATAAAATTCCCTAAAAATCAGAAAAATCTAAGAAAATCCCAAAAACATCTGAATATTTCTAAAACCCAAAAAATATTTTATTTGAATTTTTTGAGTATTTTCATGGTGCTTAATAATTGTTTGAGTGAAGTTTTGTGAGTGTTTTTATTCTTTTTCCTACTATTAAAATTTTCAAAAAAATTTAAAAATATAAAATCCACCAAAAATAGTTGTTTTGGATCTTCGACTACTTCGTAGGTTTACCATACTGTGCTCCTTGAGTTCGTCGCTGGTAACTAACTAGGTAAAATAAATAGCTAGACCGCTATTTTGTGTTTGCTTGCTTGATCTTTATTGGTGGTCTTCTTGATTTTCTTGATTGACATAGTTCGCCCGAGTGGTTGAGGTCGCAACGACCTGAGATACCTCTTTACCTTGGTCGCTCGGGCATGTCATCAGAATGTCGCCGTTGCTGGGGGAGCACGACTTAGTAGTCGGTTTTTCCCATTCCTTTTCGACTTTTATTTTTGCTTACATTGTTTCAGCATTCATTCTATTCCATTTTACTCTATTTTATAATGATTGTGGTTGACACTTCTTGTTTTGATTTTCTTGTGAGGGCCCGACGATCGAGGGAGGCTTTCTTCGAGCAGGCACGCCGCGGGATTCGGAGGCGGCTTGAATCTACATCTAGCCGCAGGAGGATGTAGGAGAACCAAAGCAGGAGTGTGGGGAGCGTAGTTTAGTTTTAGCTTAGTTTCTATTTCTACATATTAGTGTTGTAATAATACAGGACAGACAAACTTTCCAGACTTGGTAGTTATTCGGGGTCTGTTTCATCGAGCATCGGGTGTGCTCTGTGGACCTCACCGCAGATTTCTCGCCGGTTTTGTTTTCACCGTTTATTTACCTTATCTGATTTTCAAGGATTTAACCTTAGCCTTAGGATTTTCTGTGATTGTAACGTAATTAATTAAGGCCAAACCCTAATTATCTACCTGCTCCTAAAGATCGATAATTGGACTTAATTAATTAATTCACAAAGAAAAAGTCAAATCAATTAGGCTCGAGTCCACGTGCTGTGAGGAGTCACATACAACGCGTGTAGGGATCCGTTGTGGCGGATACCGAGTGGCTCCCAAGGTCGGACCCAGGACTTATATTGATTACCACTGACA